>JAEQBH010004632.1:0-477868 GCA_016808115.1 Tetrastigma voinierianum
TATGGTACATGACCATATGTAATAGGTGAATTACAACATGATCCACATTATTAACCCTTCTCTTCCATTAAGGTGAGTAAAGGAAGCCACTGTAAGCTTATAAAGGCTCTCGCCCTTCTGTGTAATAGCAACTGAGAATCACTTCTCATTCATCCATTCTCTTTCTCTCTCTCCCTCTCTCCCTCTCACTTTCTTCAATTCTCTCTCTTTTCCATTATCTCTTTGTCAACCTTTTATAAATAAGACACAAGGGGACTTATATAAATCTCTCTAATGTTCTTTTGTTTTGCAATTATACAATTATTCACAAGTTTGGAGTCAATTATAACTCTAGCCAAAAGTGAAGGCTTTTTGTATTTAATTTCCAAGCAATCTTTTTAAATAAAAATGTGTTTCTTTAAAATACCGATAAATGTCAAGTTCATATGTACAATATGCTTTGTTATAAAGTTGGATAAAAAAAATAATATTTAATAAGTTCAAATTCATTTTTTTATCTAAACATAGAAGTACATCCATCACATTTTCATTTCATTTGTGTAATTTGCACTACTGTTTCTATTATTGGATTTAGCTTCATGTATTCATCTAAAAAAAAAAAAAAAAGAAGCAAATTAACCAAAATCTGTGACTATTTTCTGGAGAAATATTTTTTACCTCAAGACATCTTTTGTTATTGCTTCCTGTATTTTCATAAAAAAATTGAATTTTTTAAATATAACTTTGAGCAAGATTAATCTACTCATATGTAGACCCAATTAGTTGCGAAGTCATCTATTAGTCTGCATTCACTTGGCTCATTTACACTAACAAGTTCACATTTATAAGTCTCTCTATTGCAATCACTTCAATTTAAATCTCTTTGGGTCGTCTCACAAATTTTTTAGAGTTTTGTTCCAAAATAATATATTTAAAAAAAAAACAATCTATTACATTTTTAAAATTAATATCAAAACTATCACTTAAAATTATAGTTAATAACTATGATTTTAACTTTAAACTTAAAACCTCCAGAATCAATAAACTAAAAGTTTCAACTTTAAAATAAACTCTAGCCAACACCATAGTTTTAACTTGAAAAAAATTTAAAATTGTACTTAAAACTAACTACGATTTTGATATGGACACATTAGTTTGGACAATTTTTTTTTCAAAACGATAAATTGGTATTTTAAAAAATTATTATTTTGGGACAAAACTCAATTTTCTAACTACTTTAAATTCATGAATTATTTGTCCTAGCTTTAAACAAGAATTAATAATATCATAAAATAAGTATCAATATAAAACTCAAAGAAAGTCTCTGTCATCTTTCAAACTTTTTGTTTTCAAATTTAGCACATTTGTAATTTTAAAATTCCAGCAAATCTCCAAACAATTTCATTGTTCACAATCATTTACTTAACTCACCTCAAAGTTTTGCAAATTTTCAGCGAGGGTGGCAAGAGATTATAAACAACACTTAGAGGCTCGAGTTAAGAGATTACGTAATCGGTTAAGATTATTTCAAATAATCATTTTACAACAATTGTGATTTTTAAGTAAAAGGTCTAAAAACTAGAGAAGAAAATTCCCTAGTCAGACTTCCTAAAGCATGTGGGTCAAAATGCCCATTATATTTAGCTTAAATGGTAAAAAATTTATCATCAAAATAAACAAAAGACATATGAGGGGGTCTCGCAAGAATCACAAATGGACACTTATACTCAAACTGTGAACAGAACCAGTTGTCTACTATAAGCTATTCAATGACTAATACCCAAATTCGACCGCTAATTGATGAAGTTTGAGCTCGGCGAGCCATCAGCCGCATTACAGATCGCAACACCTGACCGGGAAATGGCCACAGAGCCTTAATCAAACTTTACTATTTTAAGAATCAAGTCGAGTCAGCCTGGGTGATAATTATTTACGTATTTATTTAATTGAACTGCTGCTTTTTGAGTTAAATTTAAAGCTCGACTATTTTTTGAGTCAAATTTGAGCATCAAAAAAATCTTTATCGTTGAGTCGAGTTTACAACTCTACTTGAAACCAGAGTATTAAAAAAAGGGCATGGGTCAAACGCTGCGTTTCGGCATAGGTTGCGGGAAAAGGAGATCAGGGGAGTTGAGAAAATGGCGGCGTTGACGCTGCTGGCTCGCATCATTCCTCTGTCACATGTAAACCACCTGGAATGAGTGTGCTATTGCTGTTCTTCATAACCCTAGGTTTCATTTCTAATTTCGTTACGCCCTCAGCCGATGATCATCGCAATGAGGGGATCACGTCCCCTTATTCGTCAAACAAAAGCTGTCCTGAACAATCCTAGGTAACACCTTTTAGCTTCCCTGTTTGCCTGCTCAGAAAATGGAGGTACCAACCAGCACCATTGTGACCATCCATCTTACATAAACTAATTAAAATCGTTTGAGTTGCTTCTGTTTATTTCATTTCATTTCCTTTTTTAAGATGTTAAATTGGAGCAGTTTGAATGGCATGGTCCCATTTCTGAACAAACTGGAAAATAAACCTTTGGAACTCGTTAAATCAATGTAATTTTCTTCTCTCCTTTCCTCTGTGGATTTGGGTCACCTCAAGTCTTTTCTATTCTCAAGTTCCGCCTCAATCGATAGGGATTTCAAATTATCTTACAAGTCTTATTATTGTTTCATTGCTGCAATTCTCGCTCATTGTACCAAATTACAGATTTTGTTGATTTTATGTTCTGTTCATATAGGATTCTGTGCATCATCCATCAGAGTGAATTCTTTTTATCCACAATTAAGCACAAGTAAAGGGTTAACAGTCTCTTAGAAGTATTTAGCTAGCTCGAATTTACATGTTACCCATGCTTTATTGTGTATAACATGTAATGTGGGTTCTCTATTGAGGTTTTAATAAGGATAGAGGGCTTGGTCCTTCCACTGTGGTCAGCTATGCGATTGTCAGCAGTCAACCCCACCAAAATTATGTTCTATAGCTGAATAAGAGGTTGTAGTGCCTTCTTCATGCTTTAAAAACTTAAAAGTTTTTCTGTTTTATAGAGCACTGACATGGGAAAAATAATATCTCTTTCATTTAGTACTCTCTTGATTATGTCAAAGATGATTTTAACCTTAAAATTAACGCCTTACCATCCAAGCTGAGTCACCTTGTTCTGGGGGGCGGCTTCAATTGACTAAGCCTGTGTTGGACATCCTTGGAGCCCATTGCACAAATGTTTTCTCAACAAACCTCCTTGGTCATGGTTCTGCTAGATTTTGCCATATGAAGTGCATTTGTGTGAGAAACAAGTTATCTGATGCACTGCATTGGTATGCTGGATTTGAGAGGACTTTCATAATTTGCAAAAATCAAATGCAAAAGTCACTTGTTTAAATCATGACATTCTTTTTCTTTTCAAGCATATTCCTCCCACTGGATGTGTAAGACTATTTTCGCGATATTCCTCCCACCCATAAAGAATGATTACCAATTTTTCCTTATTGAAAGTGTGTAAGAACACTTACATCACTAGGAATATTATTTTTGGTTAATATGCAACATTTTATTTTCAACTTTAAAGAGATTGATATTGTGGAACAATGAGAATTTTTGGAACATGATTTGTGCAAGGTTGATCGCAATAGTTTCAAACAGGTTCGCTCTCATTTTAATCTTCTGATCCTTGCAGATCTTTGTTTCCCTTTTTAATCTTAATGTCATTTAGTGGATAGGTGAAGTCTAGCTAATATAGGCTGGTCACCAGTCAGTGAATTGGGTGATGGCATTCATTTCAAATATTTTTGCTAAAATCATGAGGTTAAGTGAAATAATGTGCAATAATTAATGTAACTAACTAAGAGAATGAAAAGAATATGCAAGTACAAGATATGTGGTTATACTAGCTTCTCTATGCCCACAATTTAAGCTCCAATCCACCTCAAGGCCCCACGTAAAGGGATGGATGGGTTATGAGAGGTTCTAGTTTTTGAGTCCTAATATGGATTGAAAAGAAAATAAAATTGTTATAGATATATCTGTTTTACATATAAAGTTGTAACCTATTAGAAACTTCATTTTATAAGTCAATCAATTAGGAAGGTTAGATTGGCTTCAGGTGTGTGTATGTGTATATATATATATATATTTATAATTATTCAAATTTAAAAATTAAGGAATTTTCCTCCACCTTCTTCTTTTCTTGCTTTCTACATAGCACGAGCCTGTACTGGATTCGAGCAAAATTAAGAAGAATTTCTAGAAGGAGTAAGAAGGTCTGGGGTGTTCTTTCGAAACACCCATCTGTGAGAGAGAGAGCGAGCACACTCGCTGCCTAGAGGGACCGCCTGGCCGTCGACGAGCAGGCTTCACCTATTCGGTGGCCTGGCAGAGCGTGTGGTGCCCATGCCACGTAATCTCCGATTGTTCTTCTCCCACACACGCTGGCGTGTGAGGACTCCATTGTCGACACGTCTCCTCCACCATCCTCGCCAGACACCAACACACCTACTCCAGACTCAACAACTCAACTCGATCGCCAGAATAGGGCCTTCAAACTTTTCGGCCCGGGTATCACCGGCTCCTCCCGTCGCCTCCGGTTTCGCTGGCTCGTGCTCGTCGCCTCAGATCTACCTCGCTCGATCCTTCCAAAGGTAGCCAGGCTTCCTTCGACACCTACCTTGACTGCCTTCGATTTTGCGGTTGTCGACCGGGTTTTTCGTGAGGCTTTTGTACTTCGCTGTGAGGTTTGCTGTCTGCATCTCTCTTTCGCTTCCCAATGAGTACATCGACATCAAAACCTCGTTTCGTTAAAGTGGTCTGGCGATGCCTGAAATCACGAGACAACTAATCGGTCCCAATTACTTGACAGCAAATAATCCGCCTCTACGCAGGAGTATTCCCATGGCCAACCATCTTATTACACCCTCCTACGATGACGGAAAGGACAACGGCTAGAGGATGATGCCCGCTTCTTCCGCGTATTTGTAATTCCATCGACGTTAAAGTATTCACCCTCATTAATCAATGTGAGTATGTTATGAACTAATGGATTATTTGGAATTGCGGTATTCCAAAGGGAATAAATATTTCGCATGCTCATGTATATGTAGCCTTATCACACTGAGAAACAAGATCGATCACTCACAGAACTCTTCATGGACTATAAAAAGACATTTGAGGAACTGAATACACTACTATCATTTAGTCCAGATGTTAAGGTTCAACAAGATCAAAGGGAAAAGATGGCATTGATGGGTTTTCTAGCTGCACTCCCTTTGGAGTATGATTCTATTAAGGCTTCAGCACTGAGATCTCATCTTTCTAAGAAACATTCAGCAAGATACTCTGTATAGAGACCTCATCTACTCCTCCTTCTACCCTAATTAGCAGCGCCCTTGTTGGTCGGAACATTGGTGAGTCAGGAAAGCAACAATATAGAAATAGTGGTCCAAGCGGTAATTCTAGAGGGACAAGCTTTGGAGGAGTTGTTTGTTATTACCGCTTATAAGCCCGACATGTGATACGATCAGAAGAAGTCAGCAGAGTTCGAATCGCAGATTTCTTCTCGTCATAGCTCGATTAATGAGGCATCCGATCAATCAGCTTCGCTTCACAATAGCACTACCAGTTTCACTTTGTATCAGAATCATCAAGTCTCCAACAACCCACCATCGCTTATCACGAACAGTAACCTCGAATAAATGCCTTGTCTCTTCTTCGTCCTTCGAATGAGTCATTGATTCTGGAGCCACATATCACATGAGTTAATTCTAGTCTATTCTCTACCTTTCAGTTACATCCTTTGACTTCTGCTGTCACTCTGGCAAATGGGTCACAATCATGTGTTTGTGGGCCATAGATCACATGAGGTAATTCTAGCCTATTCTCTACCTTTCAGTCACATCCTTCGACTTCAACTGTCACTCTGGTAGATGGGTCATAGTCATGTGTTCTTGGGTCAAACACAATTTTTCCCACTCCATCTCTCCCTTTGTCATCCGCCTCGAAGCCTACTTAATTTCTTTAATTTGATGTCTCGTGGAGCAAATATACTTGAACATTTAAATGTTATATCTCTCCTTCCTTTGATTTTGGTTTCCTTGTGGATCTTACGACGCAAGAGATTTTTGCAGAGGACGGAGTCCGGGGTCTCTATATTCGATCATGCAATACTGAGACTTCATTGCTTGCCCTGTGGTTACTACACCTTGGCACGCATTATCGATCGGGCGATCCTCTCTTCCCTCGTTAAAAGTCAGGCGTACGCCTTCAAGTTTGTCATCATTAGATTGTGAGTCTCACACTCATAAGCATTATCGCCTTTCATCTTAGTCTTTGTGAGTCAATAAATGCTCTAAGGCTTCCATTTAATTAACGATTTGGCGCGCGGGTCCATGTCAAGCTTGTAATCCTAACCGAAGCCTTCGATACTTCACTTTTGTTGATGATTATTCACGAACTACCTGGTTGCAAGTATCTAATGAAAACCGTCAATTATTTTCATTTCAGGCCTTTCATGTTGAGATAGAATTCACTCACTTCGTTCGTTTCGCGATAATGTTGTTAATGTTTCGTAACGTCACCATTTATGTTTCAAAATGGCATCCTTCATCAAACCTCCTGCGTTTCATACTCCTTCGTAATGAAGTATCGGGAGAACGAATAGACACCTCCTTGAACCGTCGAGCTTTTTATTTCAAATGCGTGTGTCTGCCATCAGCTGCACGTTGTTCCACCGCTGTTCTTTTATTAACCGGATGCCCAAAATCTTGAATTGGGACACTTCGTATCACATCCTTTTTCCAAATAAACCTCTGTTTCTCATTGAGCCTCGAATATTTGAATGTACTTGTTTTGTTCGGGATGTCCGTTTGCATGTGTCTAAACTCGATCCTAAGTCAATGAAGTGTATCCTTGCTACCTTTGGTTCGTAAGGTATAAATGTTAATATTCTAGTCTCGTAGTACCTAGTTTATGCTAATGTCATTTTTCTTGAGAATGCTTCTTTTTCTCAAGACCTGATCCACACTGCTCAGGGGGAGGATGACGATTTGCTCATTTATACTCTTGCTTCATCTGCTCCTGTTTTTTTGCCTCCTTTAACAAACTCTCCATCACTGGCGACACTCCCGCTCCAACATTCCCTGGGCCTGCCCTCCACCAGTTCTCAGTGACGATCTTCCTATTGCTCTCCGTTAAGGTAAATGTCAGTATGCTCATATAAGTTCTTCATTTTGCTCTTATGACCACTTGTCATCCCATTCTCGTTTCTTTATCGGACCTCTACCCTATTTCGTCGCTTTCTAACAAGGTTTCTCAAGCCCCCACTCACCTCGGGTCGGGCGTAAAGGTTATAATATAAACGGATGCTTTCTGACCGACAATGATACTTAGACTTGGTTCGTTTAATTGGCCAAAGAAAGCCATTGGTCAGTTTGATGTTACAAGGAAGGTTAACCCGATGGATCAATTGTCTTGGCCGAAGCCCACCTTGTTGCTAAAGGGTATGCCCAAACGTATGGGGTGGATTACTCTGATACCTTCTCCCCGGTTGCCAAGTTGACTTCTATTTGGTTGTTTATATCTTTGGCAACAACTCATGGTTGGGACCTCTATCAACTTGATATTAAAAATGCTTTTTCTTCTTGCTAGAGATGCAGAGGAAGTTTATAGGAGCAAATCCTCCAGGTTTGTTGCTCAAGGGATTGCTAAGTTCATTATCTCTGCAAATCATCATATGGCTTAAATCAGAGTCCATGCGCATGGTTTGGCAAATTCAGTGAAGTGATTGAGAAATTTGGCCTGCAGAAGAGCAATTTGATCACTCTATCTTCTATAGAAATTCTCAAGCAATTATCATCTTGTTAGTTGTGTATGTTGATGATATTAATGGCAGGTATATCTTCACTCAAGTCCTTTCTTCATGGCCAATTCCACACAAATGACTTAGGGATGTTAAAATACTTTTTAAAGGTTGCTATGAGGAGCAAACGGAACTTCTATCTCAGCGAAATACGTGACTCTGATCTATCGGCCCTGGTAAATGCAAAATTAAGAAAGCCATGTCATTCCCTATGGTGTAAAGCCCACATCTTACTGGCTGCAAAAGCTTAACTATCTAAGACCTCGAGACATAAGGCTGACAGTTTAAATTACCCATAAGAACACGCCTTAATATTGCATACTGTAGAAATGCCAGAAGCCGCATACGTCTTCTTCCTTTACGCTTGATCTGGGGCAATTAGAGAATAGATTCTATGTTTTTGGAAGGAGTAGGACGGTATTTTATACACAATCGCTGGCATTACGTAATGAATGCTTTTCGACGCATCAAGGTGACTTAAGGAGGACAAGTGGCGCCCACTTCGCAAGACTATATTAAGCCATGGGCAAGAATCCAAAGATCACGGAAGAGTAAGAACAAGCAGTGTTGTCTCTATCTAACAAGTAGAGTCTAAATATAGAATGATGACACGCTCGTTTCAAGAATATCAAGGCTTCACACTCTGGCGGAAGCTGACACAAGACATCGCCCCAAACAACTTTTGGTGTGACAACCACGCTACCCTTCATATTGCTTCTAATTCGTATTCCAGAACTAACTAAACATATTGAGATAGGGATTGTCATTTCGCTTAGAAAAAATACACCTGCTCGATTTATACAGATATGTGAAGACTCAAGAACACCGGGTGATATCTTCTACAAAGACTCGAAAGGACCGGTTAAGGTCATGCAACGTTGGGCGATGACATTTTACGCCTCCAACTCAAGGGAAGTTATAGCATATATTTATTTTACACATAGAGTTGTAACCTATTAGGAAACTCATTTTGATAGAAATAGAATCAATTATGAAACTTAGATTGGATTTTGTTATATATATTCATAATGGTTCAATGAAAATTCACTAGGAAATCTTTCCTCAAATTCTTCTTTCTAGCTTTATACAAAAATAAAATTTACCTGTCAAAAAAAAAAAAATTCTAAGCTCCAATCCATGCCTTAATGTTGCTTCACTAAACAAGGATCCTTATACATCTAGAACACTTATTTCCTAACCCTTTGTTTTTATGTCCTAAATAAGTGTTGTAGGTGACCGTTGAGTGGAACTACTCAATCAATTAAGAAACCAATTGACCAGCTTATCAACTAGTAGTGCAACCTTTTCTTTGTTGTTTGCCTCAACCATCCGACCTCACTAAGAGAGGGGGTCATACTAGGGAACCCACCGAGTTTCTTTGTCAGGCCTCCTACAAATTTAATGACTTTGACATGCAGTAAAAAGGCATTCAATAATCCAATCAATTAAAAAAAATGATTGTCCAGTTTTGCATTTATTTCAAAAATTTTGAAAAGCATCAAATGAATGGGTTCAATTTTGCTCAAGATTTTTTTCTTTAAAATGTTTAGATGAAAATTCTACAATTGCAGCTTGACTTAGCCTTTACATTTGACAAAGTTTTAGTCTAAGATTGCATGTGACAATTGATTTCTTGGTTCATTGAGCAAATGATTTTGGACTTTAATTGATGCAGCAATAACCTTGTACTTCTCAACTCTAAAGCAAAGTTTAAAATATTAATTCTGTTTTGTAATGATTGAAATTGGTTTTATGGAAATTGGGTTGACACATATCAAATGTTTTTCTTGCAGTGAAACCTACCAATATTATGACTTGCCATTCTGCCACTCAGGTTAGCATTTTGGCTCACAGTCACTAAATAGTTTTAATTTGATCATGCTGTAACTATCTGAAGAAGAATTGACTGAGAGACTTATATCATTCAATAATAGCAGTTGTATATTTGTCAATTCAATGTCCAAATTACTTTCAATGGGCCATGTTTCAAATTCAATATTCAGATATGAACTTGATTTGGAGCTACATTAGTTAGAAATAAAACAAATGGTGTTAGTGTAAATCTTTCTTTGGCACTCACTAGAAAAATTTAATTTGGTATTCAAACATATATATTAACTAATTATCCCATGTGTCAGCTGTTTAGATTCCTATTTTGTATTGCTTTAAAGCATATGAAAATTTAAAGTTCTAGGAATTGAGTTTTCTACTTTGATGGCCTGCAGATCAGTTAATCAGAAGGAAGGCATCCCTTGGGGAAGTCTTGAATGGTGACTGTTTAACTAATGCTTTATAAGGAGTTGAAATTCAGGAGGACAAAAATTGGGGAGACCCTGTGCCAGAAGAAGCTTTAAAGGAGATGAAGTTGCTAAGTTCAGGAATGCTGTCACTAATGACTTTTACTTCCAGATGTATTATGATGATCTTCCACTCTGGGGGTTCATTGGAAAAGTTGAAGAAGAGAGTTGGTCTGTTAATGAAAATGGCATTAAGTATTACTTATTCAAACATGTTCAGTTTGATGCTCTTTACAATGGCAACCAAATCATTGAAATACGTGCTTTTAGTGACCCAAATCATGTTGTGGATATAACAGAAGATGTTGAAATCAGTGTTAAATTCACTTACTCTATCTTCTGGAAGGAGACCTCCACACAGTTTGAGAGCAGAATGGACAAATATTCAAGGGCTTCATTACTCCCTATACACCAGCAAATTCGTTAGTTTCTATTCATTATTCAGATTTAATCAATACTAATTACTCTTGATGGGATTGCTTACCATGATTTTTATGCGGCATCTGAGGAATGATCTTAAAAAGTAATGTGGCATGCAATTTATTATAACTATTGTTGCTGATGTTATTGTTGTGGTTATATTCGAGTGGAGCTCATAAGCAGGTTATCTCAGTTAAATTTCCTACTGTTCTTTAATTTGAATTTTAGGTTTTCTGGTGGGGACGAAGAAGAAGATAAGGAGGTTGGTTGGAAATACATTCATGGAGATGTATTCAGATATCCTCCACACATGTCATTGTTCTGTGCTGT
The DNA here is from genome assembly GCA_016808115.1 of Tetrastigma voinierianum. NCBI lineage: Eukaryota > Viridiplantae > Streptophyta > Magnoliopsida > Vitales > Vitaceae > Tetrastigma > Tetrastigma voinierianum. The sequence continues at coordinate 10,876 of JAEQBH010004632.1, forward strand.
TCTGGGCACGGGTACCCAGTTATTGCTCCAGTAAGCTCAAGCATTATACTTCAAGCCTTTAGGACTTTCTATTTTTTTCTTTTTCATGGTTACCTGTTGAACCGTCGCTTTTTTTTTGACAGTCACTAATTGACCACTTTTTAAATTATTAGTGCCATTGTAGATTTTTTCTGTGAAGATGATATATTAGTTAATACTTGCTAGATTTTAACTGATTCTTTTATTGAAAGATTGTGGTATTGTGTGATGATGATCACTGATTGGGAAAGAAATTAGAAAAGCATAGAGGAGCTGTTTCTATCTTTCAATTTTATGAGTTTCTTGTTTAAACACTTATGCCATTTGTCTTCAGGGCTGCCATCTTATTTGTTTTGGCATTCCTTGGTGTCCTTTATCCCTACAATCGTGGAGCACTGTGCACTTCTCTTGTTGTGACTTACGCCCTTACATCAATGGTTGCTGGGTACACTGCTTCATCTTTCTACAGTCAGTTTGTTGAGACTGGATGGGTAATCATTGTATTATCGAAGTTTGTTTTATGTCCTTTTTTCCTTTACAATCTCATCGCCTCATTTAGAATGTAACATTGTTAATTCTCTCAGAAAAGAAGTGTTCTTCTGTCTGGGATCCTCTACCTGGGTCCACTGTTTGTGATGGTGTCTATCCTTAATGCAGTTGCTGTATCTTACGGGGCCACAGCTGCACTTCCTATTGGCACAATAGTAGTGATTCTTCTCATATATACATTTGTGAACATCCCATTGCTTGGATTGGGTGGGTTGATTGGATATCGATTAAGGTCTGAATTCCAACCACCTTCTGCTACAAAGAGATGTCCAAGGGAGATTCCACCATTAGCTTGGTACCGGAAAACACCTTGTCAAATGTTTCTTGGAGGCCTCCTACCTTTTAGTGCAATGCGTCAGCAGGTTACATCATTTTATGCAAGCTTGTGGGGCTAAAATCTGGACTCTACCCGGCATTTTGTTTATCATATTCATCATCCGTGTCTTGCTAACTGCAATGTTGAGTATTGGTTTGACATATATTCAACTCGCCGTGGAAGACCATGAATGGTGGTGGAGGTATGTTACAATGCAGAGTTCCTGCACCTAAACAATTTGTTTTCCATGCCATGTTTAGGCTTTTGTTGAGTTGTTGAACTGAAAGAAGCGTTCAATTACTTTGCTTATACCTTGCATTGCCTAACAATTACATCTTTTTGTCTTTTGGATGCAGATCGTTGCTGCGTGGGGGCTCAACTGCCATTTTTATGTTTTGCCATTGCATCTACTTTTACGCCAGATCACGAATGAGTGGTTTTATGCAGTTTTCCTTCTACTTTGGCTACAATGCTTGCATTTGCTATGCAGTATTCCTCATGCTTGGTACAATTGGTTTTAAACCTTTATGATTTTTGTTGGCGATTTGTTCATGCTGTTAAAAGTGAATGAGCTTGCTGAGTGATTCCATTGGTAAAGGCCTAAATTGTTCTAATTTATATTCCAGAAAAAAAAAAAAGAAGAAGTTAGAAGAACCAAAACATGATTACCTGACATTTTTTTTCTTAACATGTGCAGAATTCCTGTATTGGACAAGGAAAGCCAGTGTAAAGACCCGGAAAACATGATCAGGTGTGGATGGAGGAAGGCCAAGGCCACAGCAATTGTCTGAGATCAGGAGGCATGATCCAGGTAGTATATGTGCATCTTTGTATTATTAAAAAGACTATCAGATTGGATTCACAGAGAATGGGAAATCAAGAAACCTTGTAGGAGCTAGTTTTGTGAGAGAGTTGGTGATAATGAAATTACTATTCATGTTTTGAATGTTGATTAACAAAAAAAGGGTGCTTTTTTAATGCATATTTCTTCACAAATGACCATTTTACATTACAGACATTCCTGAGTGTTAGCTGTTTTTTCTTCCAAATAGTTCTCAACAGCAGGAAAGTGCATGACAGAAACTTTGCTGGAGCAATGAGGTACTTACTGAAAGCATGGTGATTGGTGACTGAATTTTAATAGAGTGGGGTTGAAATATATGTAAAATCTTGAAATCCAGGAAACCTGTCTCAAATGGAACTCAACTAAGTAATTTAGAAAACAAAACCAAAAAGATCTATTGGATTTACAAATTATCAAAATTTTAATTAATTTGGAATTGACATACTGTTGATGATTTTTGAATCTCACACGAAACAAACAAAATATAAGTGTGCGGCCGTACCAAGAAATTAAAGTGTTTCCAAATTGAATGCGTAAAATCAAATTTCTAATCAGGTTATGTAGGCTTTCTAGTTCCCTTGACAGTTCCCTAGAATCAAAGTGAAAAAAGTACAAATGGAAATCTTGCAGGAATTAATTGTTGAAAAAAATGTTAGATTTCCTTAAGGTAAAAGCTGACGGCCTTACCAAATCTGCAGCGCCACATGAAACATAGACGTATGGGACTCTACCCAACTTGTATTTTATTTCTCTTCCCAAAATCTGAGACTACTGCTTTCTAATAAAGGCTCCCTTGATCGGGGATGCCAATGCTCTGGCCTAGATCCAATTCTCGGTGTATCACAGTAAAGTGGCGCGCATGCCGCCTATATAGGCTACTCGGGGCCGGGTTCTAGTATAAATCGACTAAGGAGTCCTACTTTAACTCCTAAGTGTCTTCTGTTTGCAAACCAACGCGAATCCTTCTTGAACTAGGGTCTTACGATCAGGGACTCCCAACCAAACAATGAATCACTCTTGGAATAAGAGTCTTTCTTTGTTTAGGACTCACAATCTTAGTAGGACTTCTTATCTGCATGAAGTTGTGTTCTGAAGAAATTTCTTTGTCTTGCGGGGCTCCTTATTACACCCAATTAGGAGATTGTTGCCTAAGGCTTCGTGCTTATATAAGGTGAAGCTGTACACTTTGATCAGCTTTGCTTCAAGTGTTGTGCCCCGGGACCCCTCTAGCCAGTGAGTGTCAGAGCTACTCTGCTGTCTGCGCATCCCGACTAGACCGCGTGTTTGCATACCGTGTGTGTAGCTCATGCCTTTATGTTGTCGACTTTTCATCCGTGTCGACGCACCGCTACTTGATTTTCTGGACTCCTTTCGATGCGCGCATGGGGCCAAAGCGACTCCTCGTGTCGCATTGAACTCGAGGTCATCTAGTCGAGAGCTAACACTATTAATGGTGATTTTTTTAATCTCACAAAACATACAAAATATAGTGTGTAGGCGTCTTTGAAATTAAAGTGTTTCAAATGAATAATTCGTAAAATCATTCTAGTGGACTATGTAAACTCGTTAGTTGCTTGAGTTCAGCCCAGAATCGAGTGAAAAACGTACAAATGGAAATCTGCCTTAGGAATGGTGCTCGAAGAAAAGTGTTAGATTTTCTTAGGAATGAGTGAAATAACACGGTGCTAAAAGTTGATAGATTTAAATAATACTTGCAACCATAAGTAAATATTGGATTTTCTTTAGCCAAAAACACTATTATTAGCAGAAAACTTGATAAAATTGAATAAGACTTGCAACTAGAATGCTGAAATTTACCCTAGATAAAATATTGGATTTCACGCTTACAAATGAATGAAATAACACTTTGTTGGAAATTTGCCTAAAACTTGGCTCACATTAGGAATTATAATGCTGAAATTGCTAAAAGCTATGATTTGCTGATAAACATTGAGTCGATTGATTAAGTTGTTGATTGATTGGTTGATTGGTTGTCTCTTCTCTGCTCCTTTTATAAACGTGAAGACTTAGCTGTGATCTGTATTTTCCACTCTCCACTTTACGATATTGTTCCATGTCTTCCATTAAGGGAGTTTGTTTCTGCATAAAGGCTCGCTACGTCTCCATTGTACTGGAGTCTTGATCGTCGAGAGTGCCCAGCATCCTATCATGAAGACTTATTCCTCAAGAATATTCCACATCAGCCCATAATTGCTCAACTTCTATGTCATCTCTCGATAATGATTTGTTTGACTTCCAAAAAATTTTAAAAATTCAAAAATACCCCTTAACTTCTTTTATGGGCTTGTACAAATGAAGGATCAAAATATCGATAATCACGGATATATCGGTACTTGAATTTTACAGATATATCGGAAATATCGGTGGATATTTTGACAAAAATACTTTGAAATTAATGGAAATACTTTGTTGAACTATAAAAAAGTCATAAATAAGCAAATATACACTTGTTGAAGATGATATTCGTTATAATTTATAATGAAATTATATTACAATAGTATGATGTATAAGATGAAATAGTTATAATTGTTAATAGTTTGATATTAAAGATCTAAGTTTCAAATATTATATCTAACTTAATTTAATATTATCCAAATTAAACTAAATAAAACTATAGTATAAAAACATTATTATAAATACTTCAATACCAAAATAAAACTAAATATTCAAAAATAACATATGCATATTTAAAATAAATTCACAAAAATATGCCTTAATTAACCTTGTATTTGTTATAATTAAGAGTACCTTCCAAAATCAAGATCTTCAAAATATTGAGATAAATCACAAACAAAAAATAATTTGAGAGTCAAATGGAGCACTGGATGTGGATGGATGAGTTTGTAATGAAATTGTATGATTTTAAGGGTATTTATAGAATTTTTTGGAGTCAATTGGATTGTCAAAAAACTATTGTGGTTTTAATTATAGCGAATTTGATTTGATTTGGTTCAAATTTGGCCAGTTGGATCATCATATATCGTTGAATCATCACGAGCGGATTGAATGATTTGATTTAAATCAGCTGGATTGGATAAAAAAATATAGCATTGATGCTTTCATGGTGAAATCGGAATGGATTGGATCACGAAATATGAATGAATCTAGGCCATCATATCGCAGGTCAAATAGGTAAAAAAAAATCATCGATAAATTAACGATATTGGCGATAAATCACGATTTATTTTTTATTTTTTTTCCGATTTTTGGTTGAATTTTCAGCCCACAGGCATGTGATTTGCACGCTCGATATTTTGGCGATTTTTATGATATTTTCTCGATTTTTTGCCCAGCTGACTTTTGGTATGTAAAATCGTATCGGTACCGACCGATATCTATATGTTATATATCAGCTAATAAAACTGATTTTTTGTTCCCTGGTACAAATGGATTTGGATCCCTTTCTTTTGGACTTTTATTTATGAGCTTGGGCTTAGGCTTAACCTATTACTGGATTAGGCCAAATTTTCAATTTGGATGCAAACAATTGCCCCTCACATTCATTGTTGTGGCTGTAGAAATATTGTATGTATTAAAAGCACAAAAAATAATTTTGAGAGCTTTGTTTCAGCCAATGAGACCCAAAATTAATCTTTAGAGCCCATGATGTGAGTTTTAGCAGCAGAGCAGATCAAGTCATTATCAAATAAAGTAATTATTGGTTCTCTTAGCAGTTCACTGTCATCAGGTTTAAATGCCAAACTTTGTTATTTGCCCATAAAAGGATATTATTCTTCCAAAGAATAACCATTCAACTATTCTCAACCAATTTAGGATTTTCTTATTTCCTTCCCGAAAAGAACTTTTTTTTCTAAAACAAACCCCACTTGTTTAGAGAAAGGATGCTCTTTTTACTTTACCTTTTCACCTTCTTCTTCCTCCCTCAAGAGTCATCATCGTCTCTTCCATCAGGTTTCCACCGTCATTGTCAAGTCATAGTCGAAATCACCGTTGGAGTTAGGCCACCACTAAAACCGTTGTTTGCTGTTGTCGTTCGCTGTTTCATCATCACCGATTGCCGAATGCGCCGCCAACACTGTGAAATCCACGTCATTAGCGGACCTGTTCCACCCCGTTGATCTCAGCGTTTGTTTGACTGGTTCGATGATTCCATTGCTGTTTCTTCAAGATTCGATTTTTACCATTTTCAGTTTCTACCTTCGTCAGCCTCGTTGGTTGTTTTGTTGTCGTTTGTGGAGAAGAAAACGTCAACACCGGTTGTTGTTCGTCATTTGTCGATAATAATTGCTAAGATTGAAACTTTTTTGATTTCATGATTGATGAATTTCTTGATTGGGGTTTTCCATGAAAAATTGCTTTACGGATCACAATTTTCAAGTTTTCTTTGATGCCAAAAATTCAAAACTTTTCTTCGATGTTCCGAATTTTCGAAACTTTTTCTAGATTTTTGAAGAATCATCTTGAATGCATTCTTAAAAAATTCTTTGAAGCTTTCGACTTGTTTCAAACATTTCTGAGTGTAGAATTTGAAAATATTCATGACTACACTTTCGGAAAAAAATTTTGAAGAAATTTGACTGTTTCTAACGTTTCACGGGATGTAGAATTTGAAAATAATCATGAGTACACCCTTAGAAAAAAATTCTTTGAAGTTGTTCGGCTTGTTTCAAAAACTTTTTTTGGTGCAAACTCTGAAAAAAGTCAAGACTATACCTCAAAAAAAATTCTTTGAAGCCGTTTGGCTGTTTCGAACATTTTTCAAGGTGTATATTTTGAAAATAATCATGAGTACACTCTTCAAAAAAATTCATTGAAGCTTATCGGCTCATTACGAAAATTTTCATAGGTGCAAACTCTAACAAAATCGAGAATACACCTTCGAAAAAATTCTCTAAAGCAGTTTGGCTATTCCGAACATTTTCCGGAGTGCATATATTAAAAATAATCATGAGTACACCTTTCGAAAAAATTCATTGAAGTTTATTGAGTTGTTATGAAAATTTTCTTAGGTGCATACTCTAACAGAGTCGAGAATGCACCTATGAAAAAATTCTCAGTAGCTGTTTGGCTATTCTAAACCTTTTTTGGAGTGTATATTTTGAAAATAATCATGAGGACACAGTTCAAAAAAATTCATTGAAGCTTATTAGCTTATTATGAAAATTTTCTCAGGTGTAGACTCTAACAAAGTCGAGAATACTTCTTCAAAAAAATTCTCTAAAGCTGTTTGGCTATTTCGAACCTTTTCCGATGTGTATATTTTGAAAAAAATCATGAGTACACCCTTCGAAAAAAATTTATTGAAGCTTATTGGCTTATTACGAAAATTTTCTTAGGTGCAGACTCTAACAGAGTTGAGAATACACATTTGAAAAAATTCATTGATGCTTATCAACTTAATAGGTGAACTCTAACGCAGTAGAGAACATACCTTCGAAAAAATTCAATTGAAGCCATTTGGTTTTTCTGACATTTAAGGTGCTAGAGGTACGAAAATAATTCATGAATACATCTTCAAAAAGATTCCTTAAAGTTGTTCGACTTGTTTCAAAATTTTTCTTAAAAACATACTTTGAAAAAAAATCATGAATACACATTTGAAAAAAATTTGTAAAGCTGTTTGATTATTTTCAAAAATTTTCTTGAGTGCATATTGAATGATTTTCAACAACCTCAGGTTGAATTTACCTTTCACCTGAAATTGAGTTTTTTCTTTGACAGATTGTAGGTTGTGCATTGCCAAAGAATTTCAATTTGTCTACTGACAAAAACGACTTAAAGATAGTTTTCTGCCATATAGATTTCTGCCATGTTGAACATTCCACGGCTTTGCAGTCTGAGATTTAAATCCTTGTCATGACTAACTTTCTTGGATTTGTTTTCTTAAGAGCTTCTTATGATGGTTCAATGGCTTCCAACTCAATCCCATTTTCATTAGTGCTCATTTTTTCTTGACCTGTGCTTTTGTACTCCATAGCTTATGATGACAAGTGATTGTCTTGAGGATATTATCTTCCTTTCCTACATTTGCTAGGTGGTCGTCGACCTACCCTTTTTGCTTGGTGGAAGGAGGAGAATTGAAATGTCTTCCTAAGATGTACTTGATTTATTGTTGGAGAATCATTGAGCACTACACTGCACATGCGCACTTACAACCATTACATTGCATTAGTGGATCAAGGCCTACCTTTTGGTGTGTGTTGAATGCCTATGAAATGAACTGCAGAAAAATCACTAACACCAACACACATACATTGCATTAGTGGATCAAGATGACATTAGGCCTACCTTTTGATGTGTGTTGATGTTTGTGGAATAATTTTGGAAAAATCACTCAACACTAGCACACACACACCTATAGCCATGGCATTGCATTAGTGAATCAAGATGGAACTAGGCTTACCTTTTGATGTGTGTTGATGTTTATGGAATAATGTTGTAACTTTGTTGTTGATTAAAAGTGGTCACGGTTATACTATTTGAGAATATCTGCTTATATAGGCAATCACCTGTCAAAAGAAAATCAATTTTTTTTGCTAGATTAACACATATATATATATATATATATATATATATATATATATATATATATATATATATATATATATATATGTGTAATTTCCTCAAAATATAAAAAAAAGAAATATAAAGCTAAATAAATAAGATAAACTAAAATAAGGACCAAAATATATAAATGAAATCTGTAACCATAAGCGATATAGTGACAAATTTCAAATATAAAACTTATAAAAAAAAGAAACCTAATGAAAACTTTCTAACCAGTTTGAAAAAAGGAAAAAAAAAAACTTAGTTACATTACTCAAAACATAGACCATGTACAAATAAGAAAAAATACAATCATATATTAATCTCATGAAAGCTTAAATATTTTAATTATTGATTTAAAAAAATTAATTTTTTTCATACCTAATTTTTTTTTTTTTTTTAATTTTACCTCAATATATTTGATTGTGATCCGACCTCGATGAAAAGGATTCCTTCATTTGAAAATATTATGTAATCGGTGTTGAACATGTAGAACACAGATGTTCTAAAATACCCATTTGTCAACAGATTGAAAACCCAAAAAAAAAAAATGATTTTAAACCCTAAATCCTTTTAAAACATATGAACATTAGTAATTATAAGTTCATTCAACGTTTAGCGTTTTCGACAAATTAGAGACCCATTAAGGTTGTTGATTAAGTGAACACAACAACATAAACAAGAGGAATTTACGGTATATGGCTTAAAGCTTTATTTGAACTGTTGTTATTCTTTTGTTATTGTTATTGAATATAACATTGGAGTTTCAAAATTAGAGCCAAAGGTCCATGCAGGATATCACCCTCAGAATTCTTTATGCAAGATGTGAGAATTTATTGAAGGAAAGGTAGGGAACCGTCGGCGAAAACTGAATCGATGAGTATGATTATTTACTAATATTGGGCTCGTAAAGAAGGCGAAAGCTATCGGACAGGTTCCACATAAGCGATTCGAGTTGATGTGAAGGCGAGGTGGTGAGGGAGACTAAGACCAAGGGCGGAAATATCGGAAATATCAGTCGATATTTCAATTATCAATGGAGCCCATCAGGATATCCTCAACCGATAATCAGTTTAGAGGTTATTTCGGTCAATTATCATTAATTTCTCTTATATATCGGGAAATATCCAGCTATTTCAGCGCCTTTTATAGGTAAGTGGTAGATTGGCTCATACGTCTCACAAGTTTAACATAACTTTGTACATATGGTGCCATCTTAGTTTATATTCTATTCTACCCATTCACATTTTTCTAGTTTCTTATATTACTTCCATTCTTTTCAAAAATAAACACAAAAAACTTGAATTTATTTTTCATATTAATTCTTTCACATTTTCAAAAAAAAAATTTAAAATTAAAATCAATGAAGTATAATATTTTAAATTAAAATTGATTTGGAAATAGAATAATTTTTAATTATAATTAATATCGATATCAAAACCTTATATCTAACTATCAAATTTCAAAAGCAACACTTTATAAAATATTTTGTATGCATCATAAAAATAATTTATTTATTATTTTAAATGTGATTAATTATGTTTTAACAAAAATAATTGAAGTAAAAAAATAAAAATAATTTTATTTGTTAATAAATAAATATAAATTTAGTTAAGAAATTTCAATTTTTTTTAAATATTTAATTGATATTATCATGTGATTTATTTGATATATCTTGTTTTAATATTATAATATCAATATTTTGAATTTTTTCGTATCGTAATATTCATAATAATAAGTGAAAAGAAATAAAATAATATCTTATTTTATATTTATAATATCCCTCAACTATATAAGTAATAACATAATCAAATTAATAATTAAATAATTATTCAAATCCATTTGATTTTATTCTTAACCTTAATTAAGATATGACTCATTTCTCAATATGTATATAAATAATATTTGTATAATAATTATAAATGTATGAATTAAAATAATTACTCATATAATAATGCTAATTATGTAATTTAGTAATATTAAAATAACTCTAATATATGTATTTTATAGTTTTATTTATTTTAAAAAAATTTAGTATTTATGAATTTTGTATAATTTTCTATTTTTTGATATTTTGTAAATATCCACCAATATTTTATCGATGTTAAGTAAATACAAATTCTTTACAAATATATTCGTATTTACAGATATTTTGATCGCGGCTAAGACAAAAACTGCCAGACAAGACTTGCGATGTGAGCTTGGTTCAATTTTCTCTTTCTTTTTATTTTTTCTCCCAATTTTCTCTTTGATCCTTTAAGGACTCTTGCAGTTAATTTGATCCATATTCCCTAGAGGTTGGCTACTCTATGATCTTCGTTTTTAGTTGAATTCGGTATATTCACGTGAAAACCCATAGATTTTCACAATTAGTACTTTAAAAGCGTTTTAGATATCAAAGGAAATGGAGCTCAATTTGAAAAACATTTTGTTCAGTTCAATTCAATCTTTTTGACTTTGTTGTGTGCTTGAAATTGTATTAATCAATCTAACGTATCTGGTCAACAAGTAATAAAGCGGACCTAAGGGTTCAAATATTGATCCCACAAGGAAGGCATGTATGTCGCCCTAACTTAAGCACCAGCTAATTGAGCTTTCTAGTATTAAAGCTTCCACCTAATTCGAGGAGGTGTGGTGTATTATTTAAACCAAACAACTTATCTAAAGAGGTGAACTCGGATTGAAACCAGCGAGAGCGGGGTTGAACTAATCTAATGGAATATGATATTAGAGATTAGATTCTTTGATTATAATGCATTTATTTCTTTTAAGTCCCGAGCTATACCTGGTTTATTAGTATATATGCTTCTCTAAAGGTCAAAGGTATGAAGCCTCAGCTCACACATGTTGGCTCAATTTCTATCTCACCCTAGTCTACTTCCAATGACTAATCCTTGTGAGAATAGGGGCGTGTCAGAAGATTCCCTTCTAGATCTTTTATCGATTACCTTCCGGTCCTAACAATAAAACCCTTAGATTGTGAGGAGAATCAAGCACCTTTCGATCCTTATGATCTCTACAATGCTCTTGAAGGTCGATAATTAAGATTAGTTTCACTCCTCAAAATATGTAAACCCTAGGGCTTAATCAATTCATGTAAATCAAAATCAACCATCAATTCTTTCAGAAGAGCATAAGCATATAAATATAAACTATCAACTTCAATACCAAATTAAAGGAAATAAAACATTTTGTCGATCAATCTTCCTTAGGTGAAAAGTTTAGCTATTTCATAACAATGAACAAACCACTTGAATTTGTCTTTCAAAATTAACATAGTTCAAAGAAGGAGAAAAAGATAAAACAAGTTTTTATTGCAAGTATTTTAGGTTTTGAACTCCTCTTTAACGATGGACGTGATCCTCCCCCTCGGTAGATTTCGTGTTCCCCTTGCTTCAACTGCGTATTCTCTCCCAAAATCCCGAACTCCTCGATCCAAAACCATCATCTCGAAGTTAGGGTTCCTCCCCTCTTATAGATCAAGCATCGAACCGCTAGTAGCGTCGGTAAGCCGCGTCATAGCGTGAGATTATGTCGTCTTGAATTATGCCGCGCATCGTGACATGCAAAGTCCATGTTGCGTTGTCAATTACTATTGCTGAAAAGCCGACCTCTCTATCCGCGTCACGATGCTGGCGTGGGTGACGTCGTGACGTCTACTACATCTATTGAATTTTTCTCTCGATCACGCCGCGATGTGATGATCGATGTCGCGACATTGGTTGCATTCTTTGGAAATTGCCCTTTATCATGTCGCAACGAGCGAAGTCCATGCACGTTGTGATGTTACTCCGCTTTGCTGAATTCTCTATTCTATTGCTTTTTTGCTTCGTTTTGATCTCATTTTCGCTCTTTTAGCTCCAGACTTGCCTAAACACTTAAAATGAGCTTGAGTGTAAAAAACTTTCAAAATCACATTAGAAACAGTAGATGCTGGGAAGTTAATGACAGTTAAATGGTGTGATGCACCTATCGGACTTCTGTTCATTTTACAGTTTTTTTTTTTTTGGTTTAATTTTGGTACGAAACGATAGAAGAAATGATCTTTCTGAGATTTTCCACCAGTTCTCGCAACGAAAGGAGGGTGGATGTTGTTTCTCCGTGAAAATGAAACACTAATTCATGTAGTTTTAATAGGCTTTGATACAGTATCTTCATGGAGTTTAGATAATAGATTCGACACTGTTGAGTTTGATTTAGTGTAGGTTTCTTTTCAAGGGTACCATGGCGAGTTTGTATCTTACAGACTAGAGTAGTGTGCGGTAGCCCTGAGAAGCAGAAAAGCCGACAGTCGCATCGGGATCGAGGATCGAACTTTGATATCGTTTTAAAAAAATCCAATTAGTTGACAAAATGGCATTTTAAGACATTATGTATCTCTTATCGTGTGCAACACCGATTAGGGAATATTTTCAAATTGAGTTAACATGTCTTTGGTTTCTTATTCTTTATAAACTCTTTTTTAAATAGATTTGTTCTAAAGGAAAAATAATATTGTTAATTTAAACTTGTAATAGATCAATAAATCTAAGATATAAATAGTTAAAAATCATACAGAATGAAACAATATCTAGGTTAATAGCATAATAAATAGACATAAAGCCTATAAATTTAATAATATAATTGGTATTTAGAATATCTCTGTTGATTAGCGATATATTGATAATTATAATTTGATATCTTCGATTGATCAAATCCGCTGCACCTATCTTAAATGGTTAAAGCGCAAATAAAGTGTCGTATGAGAAAATAAATGAGGCCAGCGTCGTAACAATTAAACGATAAATAAAGCCTTTATAATAAAACGATGACAAACTGAAACATCGATAAGAGAGCGAAACACTTGCAAAAAAATAAAGTACTTGTCTAATCTTGTAGAAGTAGAAAGAGCTGATTTTTTATTAAAATAAGAAAATGAAATAAAAAGATGGAGATGGCTGATTTTATGTTAAGAATGATAAAAATTACTTCTCTTTACTTAAGAAAAATGGACTATAAATAGTAAAATGAGAGAAAATAAGGGAAGGGGCAGCTAGGGTTTTAAGTTTGAACTCTTTTTTAAATGGAATTAGATTGATAAAGAATAGCATAATTTTCCATATTACATAAAACTAGGGGGTTAATGAGATGACATCATCTAAAATATCTGAGTTTATCACATACCATCCACATCTTTAAATGCCCACAGAAATAAATTCAGTAGGCTATCAGTTTTCTATCATCAATATGTAAAAAAAAAAATCTTTGAATTCGATTGGACAAGTATCTAACAGAACCATTCATTCCGACCTCACAAATTCACACAATCCTCTCCCGAAAGCAAAAGGAAATGCAGAGAGACATAAAGAAAAGACACGTTGGAGTATTCCACACGTACAATTCAAACCACCCACCACCTTACGTGTAACACCGCTCTCCACCCATTCCCCGACACCCTCTCTCCTCTTCCTTCTTCTTCTTGCCACATGTTTTGCCTCAAGGCTCCCTCTCTCTCTCTAGGTATATATATATATATAGATACACAGATCATCATTAGCTACTGCAGCAGCAGCTGGAGAAGGTGAAGCTGAGAGAGTTAGAAAAGATCAACTATCACCCACCACCCATTATCTTGAGGGAAGAACGCATATCTGCACTTTGGAAGCCTGATTCCCACAGATTCCGAAGGTTTCGATGAGGAGGATTGATAAGCCTGATGGAGGAGATGGTAGTGATTCTTCTTCTTCTTCCGTAAAGGAGGTGGAGGTGCAGGTGCAGATGCAGGTACAGGCGGGGCAGACTGAGTCTGTGAGGCAGAGGATAAGGAGGCATTGGAGTGAGATGAGTGGGAAGGTTCTGATACCGGATCAATGGGGGAAGGAGGATCTGCTGAAGGACTGGATGGATTATTCTTCCTTTGATGCAGCATTTAGCCCCAGCCCAGGTGGGGTGGCGCGTGAAGCTCTGTGGTGAGGGACAGCGGGCCAGCTCTCAGAGGTTGAGATAGAGAGCAGTGTTGGCTCATCATCATCATCATCATCCATCATCACTGTTTGTGGGGTGGAGTTTTCTGGGATTTCTTCCTTTGGTTCCATTGTCCACACCCCCTGGCCTTTCTTCAAACTCCCATCATTGTGGAAGAACAGTGAGTTTTCAATTCCCTTGCACATATCTGTGTGGATTGTGTTGACAACTATGACTGAAATTTTGTACTTTTTACTCCTTGGATTTCCTAGCTTTTTTAATGTGGTACTGGTTTGGTTTGGTTTGGTTTGTTGGGTTGATTGATCTAATGAAGTTACATTACATATGAATAAATGTGGAATATTTCACTTTGAGATCTTCGAATGTGGAATATTTTACTTTTGATATCCAAGTCCCTAGAATCCAATGAGGTAGTGGTTGATTCCTGTTGTTGTTGTTGTTATCTACTTGAATCTTAATTAAGGAGTACTTCTTTAGTATTAGTAACTTTTTCTCTTCTATATTCCACATGAATATCTCAAATAGACCTTTATTCAATTACGTGGATTTTTTCAACTCTGAATCCTGGAGGGTTCTGATCATATTTTTAAAATACGTATATTTGATTAAGAGAGTAGTCACTATGTTTCATATCATAAATGTCTTTAACCTTAATGAATGAAATTTTTTTTTTTTTTATAGAGAACTTTCCGTCAAAGGTTCTTTGACTTTCTTAGGAAAAAGCAAGAGAAATTCCTCTTCTCATTTCTCATCTTATTGGATTGGGTTGTACTTGCTCCAATTGGTCACCAAACCCAACTCCAACATCCTCCACTTTAGATGGATTGAGATAATTTTTATTCAATTTTTACAGTTTATTGGTCAGAAAGTAGGTATGTACGATCATGTAACAACACGAAAATTGTCAAGTTATGTACTCATTAAAGATAAATCCAATGATTATATAGTTCCAAGTTATGTACTTATTAAGATCAATTCAGTCCGTCATAGAGTCTTTCTACTGTGGACAAAAACATCTTTCTTTAATATCATTTACGTAAAAAAAATAATAAAAGTAGATGGATGACCAAAAGATATTCTTTGTTATCCATGACTGAGGTATGGATAAAATAATATTGTAATTTTTTTATGAAATTAAATCACTTTTGGATTATATCTGACTTACTGGACTCAAACCAGAATCTGCCATTTTACATGTCGTTTAACTTTTTTTTTTTTTTAAATGTTAAATATTTTATCATATGAGTTAGACATTATGGGCATAATCATGACATTTCATTTCCATAGAAATTTTATACATCACAATGGATGATTCCATCGTTTACCTGCGAAAAGAAGCAGGTACAAGGCTTTTTCGACCATTTTTATTTTATTTTCTTCATCTTCTTTAAGTAATTCTAACTTCGAATTTTCTTGATTCCCATCCAAATAAAAGGTTTCATAGATTAGGCTATTGTTATAACATGTCTCTTTAAAGTGGAATACATCCTTTGTTTTGTCCTTTCTTTTACTTGGATCTCTTCTCTTTCATCAACTTTGTCTGGATCCTCATTTTCTTCCTAAAAAGGGAAGTGTTAAGGTACCTAAAAACTCCTAATCCTTTTCTCTATGGGGGATTTACAGCATTATAACAGCAGTTACATCGCATCAGAGGTACTAGACTACCTTAAAAATATAACGTGCTTTTTTCACAAAAAAAGAAAAAAACAATATATTTATATATATAACGTGCTGTAAAAGCCTATTTCTTGTTGTATGTCACCATTAGGGAGATTAAGGAAGAATATAAAACATACAAATAACATTGAATATATATACTATGCGAGTAACTCACTTCTTCTAATTTCGACAGTTAGCAAGTGAGTTCCTCTTGTCCATAAGATGAACTCCCAAACATAATACCTTTATCTTAAAAAAAAAATTGGGTCAGCAATTATAATAATGTCTCGTTATGCCCCATATTTATTTAGTGATATTTTAATAAATACATGTAATCCCTTAAAGTTGTATATTGTAGAACATTATAATTGTATTTACTTTTAAAACAATATAAGTGGTCAACCATAGCCAAATCTTTATTAGTGTAAATTAAAAAAAAAATGGTCTTTCTTTTAGGCTTAGTCTTTTACATTTAGATTAACCACTGGCCAAACATGTCCCATTAAGGAAAAATTATTTTATTTATATACCAAAGGCATATCATGTCATCTAAGATATACTGTCACCTAAAATGTAGTTAAAATACAAAGATTGGAACTATAGTTTGTTAAATTATAGTAGCCCTAAGAATCTTATACAATGAGGTTGCATGTTGATGCGAGTTAATTTGAAATCAATGATTGTTGTGGATTCTTTCTGAGATACCTTCAAATATGATTTAGAAAAGTGACCCCGTCCCACAAGTCACCCTAGATCCAAGATTTTGATTTGGATTTGGATTTGAAAATAAAACTCATTCAAAAAATAAAGTTTTTCCTTTAGTTGGTTATTATAAATGTCTCCCTACTTGTGAATTTATTTCTACTAGAAGGATGGAAATTCCAAACATGTGTCGCTTTTGTAGTCAAAACGTTAAAAATATTAGAGTCATGTTTTGAAAAGGAGTGTCCATTTGTCTCACTCCTCTCTTATACGAAGGTGGTTTCCTATCTTAGTTAGAAATTATTTATAATAACTATAGAAGTAATTGCAAATTGTCAATCAACCAATGGAAAATATTGGTATAATTATGTGGTATATTTGGATTTATAGAAATCAAGTGTTGATTAGGAAGATCCAATCAAATCATTTTCTCGTCATTGAGAAAGTTAACTCAATATTTCAAAATCTTCAAGATGATTTAATGGACTCTTATATATTCTAAATGACAGTCATTTGGTCGCTCGACGAGTTGAAAAATGGATTTAATGGATTCCCCCAATTAATGATCAATTCAAATTGAACTTTGATGATTCAAGGTACAAAATAATAGTGTTTTATGATGAGTGTGGGAACTACGTGATATTATAAAAATGGCCCTTAGCAGGCACCTAGTCAAATCTCAATTATTGTTATTGAATGTATGAATTTAAGAGATGATGCTTGGATTTACCAAGAAAGGGCTTGCAGACTTAAGAGGTGAGTGACTCAAAATAGTTATTGATTGCTACAATAAGAAGATTAACATCCCTAATTCTATTTTGTTATTAATAGAATATATTTGGAAGTTACCTCACAATCTAAATATTTATGTATCAACATGTCTGTAGCGAAGCAAATAGAATTGATGATCGTCTAGCTAAAAAAAGGACTTAGTATTTTAGATTCAAGTGTTTTAATAATCAAATTTCTCTAAAGACGTTACAAATATTAATTTAGAATTATTGTAAGATCTCTTTTGATTGTGTTTATAAGATCTTTGTTTAATTACTCTTTATATATATATATATATATATATATATATATATATATATATATATATATATATATATATATATATATATATATATATATATATATATATATATACTCTCTCCTATATACCTATATATATCAGATTTTTGAAAAAAAAAATTGCACTAAAAGCATCTCCAATGAGTGTTATATTTTTTTACTTTATCTCTATTTATAAAGATTTTGAGGTAAACTCATAAATAGTTTTTATTTATACTCTTTCTCTCTATTTATATAGAGATTTTAGGAGCAAAAACCATCTATGGTGCTTTACTTTCATCTCTAAAATAGAGATGTGAATAGTGCATCCATATTTGGAGATTCACTATTCACATCTCAACTCAATAAATATAGATATGATGAAGCTCACACTTTGAAATGCAACATTATTCTCATATTATTTTATTATTATTCTCCTCTTCTTTCATTATTTTATTAATATAATAATAAAATAATTATTTTTCATCTTTTATAATATTTTTTCATTTTCAAGATATATTTACTTTATTAATTTTGAATTATTTTTCATATACAATATAGTAAAATGATTTTAAAATATTCATTTTAGTATTATTTAAAAAAATTATTTAAATAAATAAATTTAAATTTTAATTTTATTAAAACTATTTTTGACAATGACATAACCACATTTTATCACATTTTCATTTATATTGAAAATGAAATGGAGTCGATTGAGTTGGATAATAAAACATTAAGATTTTAATTAATTAATGTAATAATTTCTTAAAAATAAAAATAAAACTTCAAATGGAAAAAAAGAACATAGAAATTGCATCACAATAAAAAATTGAGATTATTAAAAAAATGACTCTGATTCTAAGCAAATGGATCAAGTGGTCCTAGTAATTGTAATTTAAGTAATTTTAACTCCTAAATACAATGATGGAAATTATGGAGGTAAGTTACCACCGTATTAGTTTTTGTATTTATTTTTGTCATTTGGTTATAATTTAAATATAATTTCATTATATTGTTTTATTTTCTAATGTAATATTATGCTTTATAATATAATTTATTTGTCTAAAAAGCATTTTTATGTTTTTAATCTATAATTATTTATTTAATATAATTTCATATTTATATTTAAATAAAAATGTTTCATATATCATATTTTTAAAATATTCTAATTTTAAAAAATGAATATTTGAAGTGATTTGAAATTGAAAATAAAGACTGTTGGTTAAAATTGAGTCTCTAAAATGTGGGTCACATCATCTCTAAATACAAAGAAGATGTTAATTTGGAGTTGAAAATAGTGATTCATTGCTGGAGATGCTCTAATAAAAATAAAGTATGGCCTTCAACGGGAATCATGATAAGAGTATGAATACACCTTTGTTTGTTTTTAGCTATTTTTAGAAAAAAATATGTAGATATTTTGTAAAATTATATTTATTGACATATTTTTGTTTATTATTTTGGGAATTAGGGTTGTAAAGTCACGTATTTAAACTGGGTTGAACAGAATGTTTAAAGTTTAAAATGTAAGGCATCCCAGGAGGAGGGGGTCCAGGGTTTGAGAATTCACATTGATGTGATTCTTACATTATAATAAAATCTTCCAGTACAAAAAACAAAATTTTTTTTATTTATTTTAATTCTTTGAAAATATGAAATATATGAACCAAAGAAAAGTAGAAGTAAATAAATAAATAAATTGGTTTGGTATGTTAACTTTTATTTTTCTTGTATATAAAAATTTTAAAAAAATTTACGATGTACAATATTTTACTAGTTTTAATTATATACATATTTTTTATATTTTATGTTTTAAATTGAATATAAGAAAACAATTTCGCCAATTTTTTTTTTTTAAATTTCACTATTACTTTCCCTAAACAAAGAAAATAATAGATGGTGGTGGCTGAATGAGAAGGAGAAGGACAATGGGAGACTGTGGACATAGTATTTTAGTTTGCCAATCGTTTCCCATTAAAAGGCAAACTAGTTTTGTATTTTGAAAAATCATTTTTAAAACGGTTTGGAGTCGTCACTTGTTTTTATTTTTATTTTTAAAAGGGAAAATAAAATAAAAAAGAAAACCCTAAATATGACTCTTAATAGGAAAAACGAGTCTAGGTCAGTCGAGTTACTATTGGGAGAACACAGGTGAAAGTCATATACTTTCTACAAGCTACATAAGTTTGGGTGCTTTCAATAATCGAGTTAAAACCGAATAGACGATTGACCTAATCGAGCAATGGATATCACGAAGAAACAATAATGATGACATCAATTATATAATAAATAACCATCAAGAGGAGAAATATGTACATTGGCAGTAAAATTCACAGGCGCTATCGATAAAAGCAAGTCGATCCAAATACTTGTATATAAAACATTCGTGTTTAAATTAAAGCGAGTGTCAAATTATTTAGTGGAGGATACATGATATGTCCTCCATGGCCCATTATTTATGCCTTGAGTCGACCAGCGTGATTTGTTTATTGGAATTATAAGTAAAGCGTAATGCTTTAGAGATTTTAAATCGGGTTGAAAATAATAATAAGAGTGTCATTTTGGATAAGAAGATATTTGAAATTTGGATATTTGAAAAAAAATATTTGATTTGAAAATTTTTAGTGAAAGTGAGTCTTAATTTTTAATTTAAAGGATTTTTATAAAGAAATAAATTTTTAAGTTTTTAAAAATTATAGAAAAATGATTTTGAATTTTGAAGTGAAAGAAAATGATTTTTAATTTTATCTTTCAAAAATTGATAAATTTTTTGTTTTTTATAAGTTACAGAAAATGATTTTTGAATTTTTAAAGTTAAAGAAAACAGTTTTCAATTTTAAGAAATTAAATAAAATATTATTTTTATTTTAAAGAAAATGATTTTGGTATTTCTTTTAGAAATTAAAATTTTTTTTAAATTTTGAAGTTAAAAAAAAGATGATTGTTTTATCTAGATAACAAAGTAATATGACTAGAGTTAAAATAATATGTAATAGCAATATTTATTTGAAAGGGAGTCATAGAGAAAAATATTATTTTGAAAATTTGAACAAGTGAAATTTTGTTTAGAAAGATTTAGTAAATTTAATTTTTTAGACAACACGAGAATTTAAATTAAGAAATTTGGAAATTAGATTTTTTTAAAGGAAACTAAAATAAATTTAATAATTAAAGAAATAAAACGAACAATGTAAATTCTGAAATTTATAAATTATTAAATTAAAAAATTAGAAGTTATTGGTCAAAAAGGAAAATAAACAACTAATAAATAACTAAAAAAAGTTGAAAACGGAAAATTATAAATTATTACCAAAAAAAAGAAATTTAAGAACTTTGGAGGAGAAATGTTAAAATATATTTTAAAATAAGTTAAATAAGGAAAATATAATATGAATTAAGTCGAGGGTAACTTGCATACACAGCAGCACATAAATCAAAGCAATCATATAATAATAAAATATATGCATATATGTAATGGAAATAGTAATAGCAAAAATAAAACCTAAACATGTAAATAAATAAAACTACTAAACTTAATCACTACACCATATTTGACTACCATCAAACACATCTCCATTACACATATTCCCAAGCAATTAACAATGCACTATTACACTCAAGTCTCCATTACAAAGAAAAAAAATGAAATAAAATAAAAATAAAACAACATAAAAATAATAAGACCAGATAACTACACTAATTTCAAGGTGAGATTAAACCATAGAGAAACTAGGAGCATGTCAAGGGAATGTCTAAATGCTCTACTATAGATGAAATCAACTCAGGATGCGACAGATTGTGTAGGTGTTGTCTATGCCTGAAGATAATACGAAAGATTGCGATTGGATCATATGGGTGTCGTCTACGCCAAGAACAAAACAAGAGACATGACGGATCGTATAGGTGTTTTCTATGTTGAAAGACAAAACGAAAGAACGTGATGAATCATATGGGTGTCTCCCACCCTAAAACAAAAACAAGAGACATGACGGATCTTATAAGTGTCGTTTATACTATAAGACAATAAGAAAAAACGTGACGAATCGTATAGGTTCCGTCTACTCTAAAACAAAACAAGAGACATGACAAATCATATAGGTGCAGTCTATGCTAGAAGATAAAGCAAAAGAACGCGACGGGTCGTATGGGTGCCGTATACGTTGGAAGACAAAACGAAAGAAAGCGACAAATCGTATGGGTGCCATCTATGCCAAAAACAAAACACGAGACATAACCGATCGTATGGGTGTCGTCTATGTTGGAGAAGACAAAGCGAGAAATTATGTGACAGATTCGTATAGGTGTAAGTCTACTTTAGAGAAACGAAGGAACATGGCCGGATCATTATGGGGTGTTGTCTACGCTAAAATAAAACAAGAGACATGACGGATTGTATAGGTGTCGTCTATGTTGGAAGGCCAAAACGAAAGGACGTGATGGATCGTATAGGTGTCATTTATGCTGGAAGACAAAAATGAAAGGTGTGACGGATCGTATGGGTGTCATCTATACCCTGAACAAAACCTACAGACATGACGGATCATTATGAGTGTCGTCTATGTTGGAGAACCACTGACGAAAGAGCATAGCAGTTGTATGGGTGTCGTCTACACTAAAACAGAACAAGAGACATGACGGATCGTATAGGTGTCGTCTATGTTGGAAGACAAAACGAAAGAACACGACGAATCGTATGAGTGTCGTCTATGTTGGAAGACCAAACGAAAGAACGTGACGAATCGTATGTGTTGCGCCCTCGAGAACGACCTAACTGTGAACCGGATCTAGAGACTTAGACCGCATGAAACCATTTGTCAAAACACATTTCATATAAACATACTTATATATATGAATATATGATATCATTACTTAATATGAGAAATATTCATCATATAATTTCAAGATGGCCCATATATATTCTTTAGTACAACATATTGATACAAAATGACATTTTATGCCTTTGTAACATACATTTACAAAATATTATTAGAGTTCACCCCTTTTTCACCCTAATAATAAAATATATTCCATGATGATTTATACATATTTGATTTCTATACAAAATAATTACATGATATCATGAAATGTAGTGGTATCTGGCAAACATTCGTATACTACGGCGTATGGCGGTGACTCTATGCTCGCGGTCTTCAATCTTGCTACCTCTACCACCAGTGCACGTGCGTGAGAAATCAGCTAAGCATTTCATGCTTAGTAGTTCTTTCTGTTTCTATTCTCGTTCATCTGATCAATACAACATATATATGCACATATAAACATATAAATAACATTGCTCATATGCATCAATTAATCATCTCAATTACATCCAATATGTTCATGTGATCCATGTAATATATATATATATATATATATATATATATATATATATATATATAACCGAAATTTATACATATAACGATTTTATAACTTGAAATTTCGATGCAAATGGGAAATAGCGGAATCCGTGGTCAGCTAAATTTCTTGGCGGTTTAACACTTTTAATAACTCAGTATTATCCCATTGGGCTACGAATTGGTTATTTTTACATTTTCATTTTTGTGAACACTACCAATATTATCCCGCTAGGCTACGGATCAGTATGTCACTATCAATCATATCATTCGCCGAGTATTCTTCACGTTTATAAATTATTGGTATGCAAATCTATCCACCAACTCAAATATGACAGCTAACATTCTCTTAAGGGCATTAATAATTTATCGTAGTAGTTCTGAGATTTTATTAAACGATACTATATTCACATTTTCACAATCTGATTCACATGTTGGCGGTTCGTTTGTACATATTTGCATCTATTATGTTTGCTACTTGATAGATCATTTTATGATGATCTTTCCACACACATTAAGATGGCAATTAAACCCGTAATTTCCCGCAAATAACACAAGTTGGGTACTCAATTACACAAAAAAACAAATCTAAGTCAGTGCCGATTCGGATTTTGGCGGAGAATAATAAGCGGGAAGCGAAATTTCACGAGAAGCCTGGCCAATTTTGCTCTGAAAATTCTTTGCGGTTGTGTTTCATTTTTCCACTTTTCCTTGAAATCAGTTAATCAATACTCAAACCAATTTATTTATGATTCAAACTCGAACACACATGCAGATTTCATGGTAATCCACTTGAATTCAATTAACTAAACCCAAACTAATTCATATATGGTTCAAAACAGAGCACATATGCAGATTTCATATAAAACCTTTCAATTTTGATGACATAGCAAACACAAAACCGAAGCAAGAAGAGAAATGTAAAGAACAAACCAAAAGGGTTGTTGATTCTTGACTCCTATTCCTTGAATCCCGATCTTAGCTCAGGTTTTATCATCACCAGCCCCTAATCCATCACAAATAAATCAGAATCAAAGAACAAACAAAGAAAATCAATCGTGCATGCTTGGGTTTCTAGTTAGGGTTGATTTCTACCCAATACACCTTCACTTGCAAAATTTTCTGGAAATAATTTAGCAATATTTGACCCAAATTTCCTTCAATAAAATGATAGCTCTATGAGTCTTTTTTTAGTAGAAATTGGAATCATCTCATTTAGATCATTACAACTTAACTTATGGCCAAAACACCAAAACTGTACCAAAATAGAGGATAACCAAGCAACTTACACGTATTTTCACTTTAGTCTCAAAAACAGGGGACATAGGGTCAGGTTTGCTTCTTAGTACCTTCTATAATTTTGTAGGTCTACCTCTTAGGGTTCTTTCCCAACTGGAATCACTAAATTTGGATGACTAATGGCTAAGTTATGGCCAAAACAAAAACATGACACAACCTAGAAATTTTCATTTGAACTTGTTTTGGTCATCTCAGAAACTGTTCATGTGACCTTTGGATTGCTTTGGATCTCTGTTTCTTCTAGAAATTTTCATCCATGAGTCTTATTCACCCAATTGGAATCATCCAATTTGGAGGTCAGAAGACAAGTTATGGCCAAAACAAAAACATAGGTTTTTTAAAGAAGAAAAACTTTGTGTAATTCCCTTCAAAACCTACATCTCTTTTACACTTCTTGGTCTTCAGGCCTGTAGCCAACAAACCAACCCAAGCAATACAACTTCAATTCAAAACAAGTACCCAAAAGATGGAAGAGTTAGGTTCTCCTAAGCACAAAAACAAAAAATGAGTTAGGACTTTCCTAACAATCGAAAGGGAGAATCCATCTGACTAAATCGAATCCAAAAACAAACATCAACCCAACTCTAACAAGTATAACACATGAATGAGAAGAGTTAGGGTTCTTCCTAACCTCAAACATGAACAAATAAGGAGTTAGGATGGTTTCCTAACCTTGATTTCCTTGAAATACTTGAACCTAGCTTCCTTTCCTTCTCTTGATCAAGCAAAACCTTGAACTAAATGGAAAGATAACAAACCATCAATTGGCTTCTATTCTCCTTCACGTGAACCCTAGCTCCCAAAGTGTGAAATGCCCAATCCTAAGACCAAATTTGGTCTTATCTCATTTCATGCATAAGGCCTTGTTTGGCAAATCTCATTTTTGGTTAAGTTTTCCATTTTTGCATTAAAGTCCTTCATTGCATTTCTATTTGCAACTCATTTATCACATATTCAACTTTAACATGTATTCTTCTAGCTTTATGACCCTTGAGTCCTTAATTTAACATTTTTCTATTTTACTCTTGACTCTTGTATTAATTCTAGTTTTATCATTTTTCTCACTTAGTATTAAATTTTTTTTTCCGGAAAAATGTAGATTTAACTTATTTTATACCCTAAACATGTTATAAAACTATAGGGTATAATTTGGGGTGTTACAGTATGGGTGTCATCTACGTTGGAAGGCAAAACGAAAGAATGAGACTGATCGTATAGGTGTCGTTTTTGCCAAAAACAAAACACGAGACATGACAGATCGTATGAGTGTCGTCTATATTGAAAGACAAAATGGAAAAATGTGATAGATCGTATAAGTGTAATTATATTTAAGCAAAACAAGAGACATGACAAATGATATAAGTGTGAGTCTATACTGTGAAATAGAAAGACGTGGCAAGTGTGTGGAGGTACCGTCTACGCTAGAAACAAAACACAAAACTTGACGGATCGTATAGGTGTCGTCTATGCTGAAAGACAAAAATGAAAGGACGTGACGGATTGTATGAATGTCACCTATGCCCAAAACAAAACACGAGACATGACGGATCGTATAAGTGTCGTCTATACTCGAAGACAAAACAAAAAAGAACCATTGGATCGTATGGAGTAATGCGTTTAAACAAAACACAAGGCATGACGGTGTATAGGTGGTGCAAAACACAGGTAAATTTGAATTTTAAAAAATGGTAACGATAAATTACCGCTATAGTACAAGTTGCAAAACTAAAATTTTTTTAAATCTTGGATGACGAAATAGACCTCACCGTTGGATTCGTCTAGTGAAATCTAGTTACCCAAACGACTTTCGTCAAATTCCGAGACAATCAGATTTTCGTATTTTCAGGCAACTTATGTGTCCAATGACTAGCGGGATTTTGAAATTTTCAAAAGTTAGGGAAGTAATTTAAGTAAAGTTCATTTTAAAATAATTTAAACTTAAATCGGGACGAAATAAATGAGTTTGGGGACATAGGAGCCCGAAGCAGGAAGTAAGTAACACGTAACAACATGGGCTAAGCAATTAAAACTTAAAGATAAGGTTAAAGACATTTTAGGGGGGTGGCGTGCGTTGGGTGTAAGAGAGAAACAGAGAAAGGGAGAGGAGAAGGTTTCCAAAACTTCTCTCTTCGATCCAAATAGTTCCGTCGGTCGGAATTCGTCGAGTTAAGAACGAAAGTTCATCTACTCGATGAGGGCTATGCGTGGAGTGCGAAACCACGGGAGATTTGTAGGGATCAGAAGTTGGAAATCAAGAGTTTAGATTTAGGAAGTGTCAAGGGACTTCCTAGGTTTCTTCTATGTTCCAAGAGTAGGTTCTTCCTACTTTGGTTTATTTTCCACTCTAAGGGCTGTTTGGTTGTGTTTTATGCCCTAAGGGGCTGTTTGGCCATGTTTTTCCCTAAGGGGCTGTTTGGTAAAGTTTGGGGATGTGGAAGTGCCCTGTTTTGACCCTATATGATGTCTAGTTTTTGGGGCTGATTTTCAGTTAGAAAAATAGAGAATTTAGGCTAGTGTTCTCCATGGAAATTGTAGATGAAGTTGTGAACTTGATGTTAGAATTTTGATTAATTCCAGGTGGGTACTCCCATGAACAAGTTATGGTCATTTCATTTCGAGTATCTTGGATTTAAATTTTGTGCATTGTTTGTATTCAAGTGTTAGGACTGATTTTCAGTTGGGAAAAAAAAGGAATTTAGACTAGTGTCCTTCATGAAAATTGTAGTTGAAATTGTGAAATTGATATTAAGTTTTTGAATAACCCAAAATGGTTTCTATATAAGTTCAGAGTTATGGTCCGTTTGGGAAACATCATGGCACTCTGTGCGACCTACACACTCTCAAATTTGGGTTGAGATTTTGATTAGGAAAAGGGAGGTGGGCGTGTCCTTCATAGAATTAAAGCTCCATGGTGAAATTGATGTTAGGCTTTTGAATCACCCAAATTGGACCTCTAGCTTGATTTATAGTCCATTTTTAAAGATTTCATCCTGAGCTACCCTATTTTGACCTCATACACTGTCTAGATTTTGGGACTGATTTCTGGGAAAAAGAGGGAATTTGGACTAGTGTTCTCCATGAAAATTATAGCTGCATCTGTAAACTTGATGTAGGCTTTTGAATCACCCAAATTGGACCTATACAACTCAAGTTATGGTCCATTTCCCGGGACTGCTACAACTTAGGTTGTTTAATGGTTTGTGTCCATATTTTAGGACTGTTAGGGAACTAGTTTTTGAATTGAGTTCGGAACTATTTTGTGGTCTATTATGGCTTGTTGTGTGGAATGTTTTGTGGGAATCTCTATGCCACAACTGGTCTTGAGGATCAAGTTGTCATTGCTTGAGTTTGAGTGACATGCTTGGTGGTAATTGATTGGAGGTTAATATATGTGTTTAATGTATTGACATGTGATGAATTGTGTGTGTAGACATGGCCATTACATGGCATGTTGTAGGCTATTTTGTGGACATACTATGTCATAATTTAGCTTAGAGGATAGAGTGCGTCGTTACTTGACTAAGTAATGATTTGATTGTGATGTTAATATATGCACGTATGATATATTGACATTAATGATTTCATGGAGATGTGTATTTGATCATGGTTGCATCATGATGCATGAAGTATGGTCATTGCTCATATAGCATTCATCATATATGTGGCATGATATAACGTACAATGGCTTCGCATTGCATTTATGCATGGGAACATCGCATGACATGGGTGTGAGTGCATGGTTATAATCAACATTGCGTTTGATGTTTGATGGTGGGCTCGGCATAATGGGACGTCCAATAGAGTTGCACGATTAAAATGGAAACGGAAAATGAAAAAATGTGTCGGGTAACAACAAGTAGGGATAGATACCCCTTCGGGTGAAAGCCCCGTTATTTTGGTTATATATATATATATATATATATATATATATATGTGTGTGTGTGTGTGTGTGTGTGTGTGTGTGTGTGTGTGTGTGTGTGTGTCAAGCGGTGAAAGCGTAGAAAGTGTAGGAGAGGAACTTTTGACCCTTGATGAGACCCAGAAAGTCGTACCCTGAGCTATAGTTTTGAATATAAATGATCATTGAGGTGTAAAATCCAAAAAGCTTTTAGTTTGAAAAACAAATGAATTTTGTTGTAAAATGATCATTGGCTAAAATCCACAAATGATGAGTTTTAAAATACTTTGACTTCGCATGGTGTGGTAGGAGTCGGTAAGGGCTCGGGTAAGAGGGAGTCAGTAAGGACTCGGGTGGATAGTACATGATTGAGTCTCATCTCATTTCATGACATGTAGGATTCCATAGTATAAATTGCATGTTTTTACTTAGAATGTGAATGTGAATTGTGAACATGACCATTGAATGTGCACTTAAGTGGGGAGTAGCCCTTGTGGGAAGTTTACTCTACTAGGCATAACTACGCGCATAGGACCCAATTCCAGTCTGGGAGTACAGTGCGACGCTCACTCGAGTCGCAATTCCTGAAGAAAGCCAGGTTGTGGCTTTGTATTCATTTTTGTAAAGATGCTTAGAACAAATAGTTCTAGCTTGTATTTTGTGTAAAAATAATTGTAATTAAATTATTGTGGGACTGTTTTAAATATAATGTTGTATGTTTTAAATGAGGATGGATAAATGGGCCAAGTTGGGCCACTTTTACTCATAAATGGACCTCGTGGGGTCATTTTGTTATATTAGGCTCGAGATGGGTCATGTTATTATATATCTTACAGGTTGTATTTTGGGTGGAGCTCCAATATAAAGGAGGCTCTGTCCAATTTTTGTTAAATTATGAGTCTCGGTAAGGGGGACACAACAGTGTGGTATCGGGTTACCCGACATCCACAAGTTTTACGCGGGTTGACGATTGGTCAACGGACCCCCGGTTTTGGGGCGTCACAGTTGTCGTCTATGCTAGAAGAAAAAACGAAAGAATGTGACGGATCGTATGGGTGTTGTCTACGCCAAAAGAAAAACATGAGACATGACGGATCGTATAAGTGTCGTCTATGCTACAAGACAAAACAAAAGAACGTTACGGGTCGTATAGGTGACGTCTATGTCAAAATCAAAACATGAAACATGACAGATCGTATGAGTGTCGTCTATGCTGGAAGACAAATCGGAAGGACGCGATGGATCACATTGGTGTTATCTATGTTGGAAGAGAAAACAAAAGAACGCGACGGGTCGTATAAGTGTCGTTTATGCTAAAACTAAATAAGAGACATGACGGATCATATATGTGTCATCTATGCTGGAAGGTAAAAATGAAAGGACGTGACGGATCATATTGGGTGCTTCTAAGCCAGAAACAAAACAAGAGACATGATGCATCGTATAGGTATCATTTATACTTGAAGACAAAATGAAAGAACGCGACGAATATTATAGGCGTCATCTACGCCAAAACATAACAAGAGACATGACAGATCGTATAGGTGTCATATATGCTGGAAAACAAAACGAAATAAAGCGACGGATCTTATGGGTGTCATCTCTGTGAAAACGGAACAAGAACATGACGGATCGTATGTCGTACATGCCAAAACAAAACAAAAACATGACATGGGAAGAAAGCATCCCGTGAGGCTAGCGAGCTCGAGGCTTTAAAAAATACAAAAAACTAGAAAGCGAGCTCCATGCTCGGGAGAAAGGAAAAACATCAGACTAAGAGGAGCTCGAGGACTCGATAAGATTTCAAGGCCTAAAAAAAGGGAAAAAGAAACGAGCGAGAGAGCTCATTTCGGGGTTGGACATGGCTTAAGGCTTAAAAATGAAAAAAAAAAAAAAGCGAGCTCCAGGCTCGTAAATGGCTTGACTTGGGGTTGGACCAGGCTCGGGGCACAAAATATCTGATGAAGCTCACAGGCTCCGAAAGAAAAGAAAAAAAGTAGCTTGACTCGAAGAATCATATACGACTCAAAAAGACGATAGCTCAATGTAATGACACTGAAATCCACTAATGATCTAACAACATCAGTGGAAGGGGTATGCCCCTAGTTTGCGATGACGATTAAGGAAGAAGCAAAATTTTCCCAAAAGTACTAATACTTTAGAGTATGATCATCTATCACTTAGTGAAAGTAAAAAAAATCCAACCTTAAGGATGCCACGTAGGACCATGCATCATAGCACTGGCTAAATAAAAAAATAACCAACGATCATAATCTAAATGACCAACATTGGAAGCACAAAAATGTTAATCGAGACTCAACATGCCAACTCTAAAAAAATGGAGCCATCATTTTAAACAAGTTAATAATTTGTTACACCCTATCATCATGGAAGGTGGCCAATAACAGTTAAGGCTCGACTTTAAAACCCAAAGACTAAGCCACATCTTTCCCTGATCAAATGAGCAAATTATAAATCATGGTGAAATGGGTAGGTCAAAGAAGATAAAGGATAAAGTTTGATAAAATAGGTATAGATACGAGGCTATCATTGACCAAGTATGTCAAAAAGACTATGTGACATCAAATCCACAATGCATCAAAATCCTCCATCAAATGGTCACTCACTACATCAATGAACTAAAACAATGAAGTAGCTATGCCCTAGTCAAATAAAACAACGACATCTCTAATAATTGTACTCTCAGAAGTGACTATACTCCAATATAGAAACGTCTCAAGATCCATCATCCAAAGAAAGAGGGCTATGCCCCATTATAGATCATCTCAAGGATCCGCCAAAAATAGGATAAGTATGCCCCAGTATCGAGTATGTACATATTTGATAAAAATGACCTTAAAAGTAGCCATATCCCAATGTAAAAAAATGTCTCATAATCCATCAATCAAATAGGGGCAACCCTCAAGTATATTATCATCGTCGAAGCTCATGGTCCAAAAGATCTCTAACCAGTCTCAACTATCTCTCATGTGTAAGCTATCAAACATAATGCATGGCATCATGGCCTTAGGATCGTCTTACAACTCGGACCGTGATGTAGGATTGGGTAATAGGGTAAAAGAAATGAAGGGAAACTAGGCTCAAAATCCCAATGAGAAAGATCCCCAAACCCCTTATGTATGTAATGCAATGTATAGAAACCTCATGAATCAAGAACCTGAGTACATCATGTGAAAGCACTGGATGGTGGGTAGAGAAGTATCACATGTCAACTGGATGAGCGAACATGATAAGTCAATAATAAGACTGCGCTCAGGTGTCAAGTGCGATAGGAAGAGAAAAGGAGAAATTGAAGTATGATCAAATAGATAAAGGTAATGAAATGGAGCTCAACAAGAAAAGTACCAAGGTAAGAGTGGGTGATAGTCAGCTCACGTCATAGCATGGAGGGAAGTCACATTTGAAATGGATGGTGTGATGTATAGACAATGATCCAAATATCCTAAAATGAGGTCACAAGTTTCTCTCAAATGTCGCTCCATCTGACTAAGAGAAGAGTTCACATATGAATTCTCATCGTCATATATATTCAGTGTAACAAGATGCCACGTACATACACGTGCCTTAAGAAGAATGATACAATGGAACATATAAACAATTTTTTTTTCTTTTTTTTTCTTTTTTTTTCCTTTTTTCTTTTTCTTTTTTATTTTTTTATTTTTTATTTTTTTTATTTTTTTTTTACATATACTCGAATCAACAATGACTAATATATAATATACAATATAGCCACGAATCCTCACTGATAGGATAATCTCTCACAACCAAGATATCTGGATCACCGTCTAAGGGGTGAAATGAAGGAAGGATGTGTATGTCCTCCATACAAAGACATGTAGAAGTCTACGACTCAAGGGAAAGCAAAAGCAATGTCGTAAGTGAAATGACATGGGAAAGAAATGGGGTAGGAGACTAACAGTGACATGTGATATGAGCGAGTAATGATGATGTCAAAATGGGAAGATCCTGGTAGTGAAGAATGAAGTGGATCACAACATGTTTGTCTATCAAGTCTAAAGCTCATGAGATCTCTAATCAAAGCATTCATACATCATGGAACCCCAACTCGGTGTAAAGATAAATGAGGTGATGAAAGAAAAGGTTATAACATCCATGTGAGGCTCAATGGGCTAGCAACGGATAACTCTATATGTGTATGGGACAAGGTAAAAGGCTCATGAAACAATGCCACCCATCATTTGAGCAAAACATCATACCTCATGCTCTCGAGATTACACATGTTTAACAATAAAGATCAGCACTCACCCAAGTCCAATCCTCTAAAATCATGTGAAAACTCATGCTATATGCTCTATAAAGCCTCTTAGACCATCTCAATCATAGTATAGCAATAACACTTTCATCAAATCAACTAACTACTCCCTCAATACGAGCTACTCATTGTCGACCCATGTAAACCAGTCCCCATTGCCAAATCAAATTCATGAAGTCATATGTAAGTGCTTGAACTTAATACTGTGTAACAACTCATCTCCTCATCTCAGCCATAGATGATCGATGATTCCATCAAGTAGTCGAACTGCCCTCTCATCATAAGTCACATCTCATAAAATGCAATACTCTCCTCTAATATAGTCATCTCAAACTCTACCTGGTTGAATCAAAGGAAGTGATATAAAAGCTAGAGTATTTATGGGAGAAAACGAATGAAGTGGTGCTCAGGATGATAATATAAAGCTCATGATGATAGGTATCAAGTCTGAAAAAGCTAGGGCAAGAATACAAGTGTGAATGAGATGCTACTTTAATCCGGATAGAATGAGTCTTAATCTCCAACTCCTCATGTCAAGTCTCCAATATAAGGTCAATAAGCTCAAAACCTTTCATGATGGGTTGGACCCAAGTGATCTGATGACATGACAATGAAGGTGTCTCGAGATAACACCATAACATAACACACACTAAATGATCGTATGGTGGCAAACATAATCTGGATGTATGATGGGAACCCTAGAGTCGTAAAGGAGTTCATTATAAGATGGGCACAAATATGAATATAAAAACGCTATCATGATATCAATACTCCATCTATAGTCGTGAGTCCTTGATTCAACCTTCAATTCCATCCCCATGAATTAAAGAAAAAAAGAAGATAAGGTAATCAAGGCGAGTCAGAAAAAATGTGTCAATATAAAAACATGTCATTCACCTTTCGTATGGAAATAACAAGCCTAAATTTGAAAATTGAATCAAGTATCCTATAAGGAACGTATTTAAGCCCATGATAGGTGTGAGGTGCAAGAGAAGTGAACAATGAGCATGCCTAAGGTATCAAGCAGCGAGTGACGACAAACTAAGTGTAAGCGTCAACCTAAGAAAATAAGACTCGCGAAAGCCCTATGGAGGAGGCTCTCTAAACACACTAAGCTACATGGAGTAAATCTGACGTGGAAAGACAAGGAGTGGTCCAACTAAAACTCAAAACTTGAACCAATCTTTGAACACTCAAGAGGAGACCAAGGGAGAACACCAGACCTAATTGCGATTAAAGTGACCCTAAAGACTCTCAAATGCACCCACGTGTAGGAAAAGGAATCCTAAAAAAAGATCTAAGTACACCTATAAGGTTAAGGTGGCTCTAAAATAAAAAGAGTGGGCTTTTGAAGGGGTCCATAGTAAGAATGATCGTAACCTCTAGCGATACGCAACCTCTTACACGTCTCCGAAGAGATTAGGTGCTTCCATGCAAGGTGGTCATCACCTCCACACATGCACTACCTCGACATCCCAGGGGACTTCCTATGGTGATGGCTCTTACTACTCTGAGCAAAACAAACTAAGTGTACGGGGAATGTGTGGATACATGTGAAAATCTTAATAAACAAAGCACACTAGTCACACAAGTATCTTGGAATCTAGTTCTAGGCTATACAATTCTTCAAAGATCAAACTCCAATCAACATCAATATATCGTACACCTGCAACATGCTCGACATAGATATAGTCATCACTAGACTGCTTCCTAATCGCTAGCTCGGTCAAGAGCACCTGAAGAGAATTAGAGTCTTTTTTATCAAACACACAATCCAAAAGGAAACCGAGTTAATGAGACTAGTGAGTTGGGGATAAAGGGGATACATGTGTGTCCCACGCAGATAAGCGGCATGCTTCAATCAAGTAAAAGAAAGGGTAGTCGCTCTGACAAAGCTGTCATCTGGCCTTGAGTATATAATCACGTCACCATGATCTAAGTAAGGATACAAGATGAGTATGTAACAATCTCAAACAATCCCCACTAATCGACCAATCAAATGCCATATTTGCCTCAACTAGTGTTCAAGCTTGACCCTCTAAAACGATCCCTAGTAGAGTCGTCATTTTGTGAATGTAAGCATTTTTAATAGGATGGTTTTAGATTCAAATCTTGAGACTTGTTTATTTTAAAAAGCCATTTTGAAAACAGTTTTGGAGTCGTCACTTATTTTATTTATTTTAAAAGAAAACAAAATAAGAAAGAAAACCCTAAATGTTACTCCTAATATGGAAAAGCGGGTCTGAGAGAAACCGAGTCTGGGTCTAGGGGTCGGGTTACCTATTGGGAAGGTACTGTGGGAAGTTGTAACACCCCTCTAAGCCCCTAAAAGTTGGTTTTTTAATAACTAAATTAAGGCAAATATGACAATTGACTAATCAAACAATAAATACCACAAATAGACAATTTTAATAATACAACAGCACATCAAACATAAATGAATAATGAATAAATAAATAAATAAATAAATAATGGGAAAAGAGTGTGTACCTTGGTGGATTTGAAAGCGATATTAATAGAGAACCATGTTAGTACAATAGCAAATACAAAATATTTAAAGTCAAAATTTAAAATTAGGTTATAAACTAGGTGTTAAATTATTTGTTGAAGGATATATAAGATGTTGGGCCCCCCACCAAGGCCCATTTATTTAACACGCTACTCGACTCCACGGTTCCATTTTATTAGAATTATAGAGTAAATCATGCTTATGAAATTTTTTTAAAATAAAGTTGAAAGAGAATTTTTGAAAATAGAAATTTTATTTGGGAAATTTAAAGAAAGCAAAGTTTGAATTTAAAGATTTTTTTTAAATATAAAGAAAATAAATTTTACATTTTTTTACATTAAAGAAAGTGATTTCTGAATTTTTTAAATTAAAGAAATTTGTTTTATTTTTTTAGAAATTAAAGTTTTTAATTTTGAATTTTGAATTTTGGAAGTTAAAGAAAACGATTTTTTTTATTATTATTTTTAGAAATTAAAGAAACTATTTTTTTTAAAGAATTTGATGTTAAAGAAAATGATTTTTAAAGAACGATTTTGATTTTATAAAAATTAAAAGATGATTTAAAATTTTGAAGTTAAAGAAATAAAATTTTGATTTTTTTAGAAGTGAAAGAAAATTATTTTTGATTTTTTTAGAAATGAAATTATGAGTTTCGAAATTAAAGAAAGTTACTTTTGAGTTTTTTGAAATTAAAGAAAGTAATTTTTATTTTAAATTTTGGAAATTTAGTAAGAACAAATTTTAATTTAGAAACTTTAAAGAAGCCAAATTTTAGGCTTAGAAAATTTAAGGAGTATGAACTTTGAATGCATAACATTTTAAAAATAAAAATGTGAACTTTTAATATATAATTTTTTTTAAAATGTGAACTTTGAATTTTGAAAATTTAAATAAAATCAATGGGTATAATCAACATTTTATAAAATCAGGTATATTTAATATCTAGGGTTAAGTAAAAGAATTCATTGAAATAAAAAAACCTCTAACATTAAAGAGTAACACTAAATGAATAAGTATATTGATACGTATTGAAAGTAAATTAAGTTATCAAAAGAAAAATGATGAAATTAAAAGCTAAACTATTAAAGAGAGTGAGAATTAAAGCTAAGAATTAAATCATCAAGAAATAAAAGAATGTAACTAAAGAAAAAGAAATGTGAGAGAGCATGCAATGATCATAATGGATTATAGTGAAGGGCTTGTGGTGAAGATATAGGGTGGGTCTCACATCCAATATTTTGATGGCAAGAAATCAAAATAGAAATTATTAATGGTAGACCATACAATACACCCCTTTCAACGATGATGATCATGAAAGGCGGATCAGACTTAGGGATTGTTTATTTTTTGATTTAATGCTGAAAGCTAAATAGCTTTTAGTATTAAGCTGTTTGTTTTTTAAAATTTTCACGACTTATTATTGAATTTTTTTAAAAAAGTTCTGAATAAAAAAAGTGAAAATATTTGGAACTTGTTGAAAAAATCCGTTTTAATAGAAATAAGAAAAACTCGATCATTACCCAGCAGAAGAAATTGTAATAATTCAGCTACGAGGGATGACAGTGAGAGGGTTTGGAGCAGGGGTGACCAATCTGAACGACTTTGTTTATTTTTTGGTCTGGCTTGCAATGCCATTTAAAATTAAGCGAGGCCAGAATGGGGATAGGAAAATTACCAAAGTGCGATCTATTTACAATTGATTTTTGTTTTTATTTTTATTTTTTTATTTTACCTTTTTATGTTATTATATTAAAATTAATATATTTTACCAAAAATAAAAATATTATGGATTTTATAAATTATTTATTGAAAAACATTCTAGTATTATTATTATTATTATTTATATTAAAGTATAAAATAAAATAATAATAAAATATTTTTAAAATATAATCGAGACAGGACGAGAGTAATAATACATGAATCAACCCCGAACTAGTCTCCAATTTGAGAAAATAAATAAAAGCTAAATTCAGAGTTAAGCCAAGGCTCACTTAGCGTTAAGTGTGGGATGGAATGAAGCTTAGAAATAATTAGTGGTGTAATAAGTAGATGCCATTCGATGTTAAAAAACAAATAACATCCACTATCTTATTCATCTTATTCGATATTAAGTAAAAAAGTTATATTCAGCATTAAGTAAAAAAAATAAACGCCACCTCACTTTACTTCATGTTTGTTTTTTTATACACTCTAACGTCTCCGACCTTTCTTTTTTCTCTGCGTGTAGAGCATTTAGGTAGACTATGCAACACTACTTTGTTTTAACAGTCCTTCTGCACATTCTGAGCAACCTCATCTCCACTTGGGCATGGCTTTAATTAAAGTCTAGGAATAAATCATAAAACAAAAAAACAATAGAAACTCATAGAAAATAGAAAATAGAAAATAGAAAATACCCATCCAAAATCCCTAGAAAACCATATGATCCAATTTGGAAATACATTATAAATAGAGATAGAGTAAAACGAGCCATTGTATGGACATGGAGAACTAGGATAGAAATAAATTAAGGTGAACTCGCATATGAATGAGAGAGAAAAAAAAAATGTATATGGGTAGGATGGAAAAAATAAACGAGGATGAAGAAAAAATAAATAAATAAATAAATCTAAAACATGAATTCTTACAAACTTACTTGATGATCTATTCATTTCTTCCTCTCTTAGGGTCTCTACGTCCCTTTCCTCTGCTCCAAGTCGTTCCCTCCTTTGATTGTCATCCTCCAAAAACTTTTTCTCTATTCCTCTACTTGATCTTGGAAGTCTGAAATATCTTTCTTATTGAATTCAAGAGCAGTAAGTAAAAACAATGAAGTAAAGCAAATGTGAAAAAAAGTAAATGAGATGAAATACATCGAGGAGCAGAACAGCGTGCACAAAGGACCTGACCTGTTTGAACTAAGGCGATCTAAGAGGCTCCTAAACACTCTAAAATCAAACAACAAAATAAAAGTCTAAGATGTCACTAAAAAGTCTGGCAAAGTTCAAACCTCCCTAAATGGCATCCTTAAAGTGGTAAGAGGGTGGTGTGTCAAAATTAGTGATAGTTGAACCACCAAGGATGAAGATAATGTACAGACATGAAGAAACATATAAGAGTACTAGAGGAATATGCTAGAGGATAAGATAATAAAGTTACACCAAACTCAAGATGAGCTCAAACCAATAAGAAAACTAAGCTATGTCAAGGAAGCATGCTAAGTACTCTATCGCCATGGAGGGAAAATGTTGGAGAAAAAAAAAGAAAAAAAGAAAAAAAATTGTTTATATGTTCAATGGTATCATTCTTCTTGGGGCACGTGGCTAATATGCGTAACATCTTGTTCTGCTTGAGTATATAGGCACGATGAGGATTTGTATATGAGCTCTCTTCTTAGTCAGGTAAGTAGCGTTTGTAGAAAAGCGTGTCGTATTAAATGCGGTGTCCGCGCAAAAAACTTGAGGGAGGAATGCTTTTGACATTCGACAACCTTTGGGAAGTGGAAGTCAATCATGTCTTTCAAGAAATGAAGATTCATATGGCCGACCATCTCATGCAACTAGATAAGGAAGGAAAAATGATAGATTAGTATGCAAAGAAATCTACCTTTTTTTTAAAAGAGATAAATTTATTGATTCAAGTTAATAATATAAAAACACAAAATCAAAAGTGTTAAAACATTTAGAGGATGACGTATCATCCAGGTTAATAGAAAATAGAAACGGCTCAAAACTTATGCACAAGATTTCAATCTGTGATAGCAGATGAGCAATGATTTGATATGATAACTTTGTTGTATGAAGCTTTTATCATTTGTTGAAGAAACGACCGTCGACAATAGAATTTACATGCACAACAAGTCGGAACATGAAGTGATTCATCTGGAATGTGAAAATCTTTCTCATGCAATGAAGAGCAGGTTGAATACCTTCTTTCTCTTGAATAAAGGATTGAAAAGAGATAATAAAGAGGGCGATTAAGGTTCCAGTCTGGTTGAAATATGTATGCAAAGAATTCTTAGTAATTTTTATCACATCAAAAATTAGAGTCTCAAACATATATATATATATATATATATATAACCAAGACCCTGCCAGCCCAAATTATTTTTTTTTGGAGGTATGATTGGGCCCAGCAAGAATACAATTGGGCCGGCCGGTATCATCGTATTATACACAGTCCATTACCTCATTACTATATAAAGGGCTAATCGAAAAAACCCTAGTAGGATTGGCTGCTAGGGTTTTCCTCGTCTTCTCTGGTACGGTTCCCTCTTTGTTTCTTCATTTCTTTACTTGATCTGCCAGTATGCAATTCTACCTTGTTTCAGTGCTTAGAATCTGCTGTTTTTGTTTAATGTGAGAAAAACCTGGTAGAAATGAAGAAAGTGAATATTTGAGTTATCTACTTTCTACTCGCCACTATGCTACATATCAGATTGAAAATTTATTATTATCTTTTTCTTTTCATTATTTCAGTTTTCTCAGTAAGAAATAGGTTTAATTGTTCGATTTAGGTTGGAAATCTTACGCCAATGTTTTGGGTAACGGTTATGTGTAATTGTTTTTTGTTTTTTTCCTTTGAATCATGTGCGCAGGAAAGAAACCTGTAGAAGATCAATTGGAAGGAAGGAATCATGAGGTATTTCAGATCTGTTTAGTTTATCGTGTTCTCTTTTCACTTTATTTTGTTGATTAGATACATATCAAATGTTCAATCATAGCTTGTAATTTTTAATTGGATAACTGCTCGTATAGCCCTTCTGCTCTAGGTGTTTGAACATTTGATATGTATCTGAAAGTAAAATGTTTGACACGGAAGGGAAAAACAGATTGGAATGGATATCTGAGTTACATATTAGGGATGGTGTTGTGACCAGTGTTATTTATCTCATTTATAAATGACTATGGTGAAAGGATTACAGTTCATGGATTTTACATATAGAGGGAAAAGCGTAGGCTTTGATTTCTAGGGCATTAGTTGCACGGGATATGTAACCAATCTCAGATTATTGGCATATGCCAATGGTGTGCTTTTTAGATTTTTCATTTATGTGAGTGAAACAATGTCTAGGATATAAAATTTGATGTGCAGAGATTGTATTGCCCATTTAATGTGCAGATTTGCATTGCCCATTTGATTAACGGTGTTTAAATGCACTTCCCGAGTTTTTATTTTCTTTGGATTAACTTATGTTCACAGAAGAAGCGTCCATCAGTCTCAATTGGCAAAGGATGCTGGTGTTTAGCCTTATTTTTATCATGGATCAGGAACTTTTTTGATGCAGAAGTCCTAGAATGATTACATTCTTTATCTTTATCTTTAGCTAAAATTGTGCTTGTTTATTGTTTAGTATTCTTTAACTAGTCTACGCTGCAGTCTCTTGTTGATATTAAGTTTGGCATGGTTTCTTTGGCTTCAAAGTTGAACCTTTTTTTGATCCCCTGACTTATCATCTTTCTTTCTTCTACAGTAAGCTCCAGAGTGATGCTCTTAGAAGCCATCTCCAATCATCACAGTGAATCAAGGAGAAAAAGCGTAATTTTACTGAGACCATTGAGCTCCAAATCGGGCTGAAAAATTATGATCCCCAGAAGGACAAGCGTTTCAGTGGTTCTGTTAAGTTGCCTCACATCCCTCGCCCCAAGATGAAAGTCTGCATGCTTGGTGATGCTCAACATGTGGAAGAGTGGTGTGCTCTCTTTGGCAGAGTTAATTGCAATAGGAATTGAAAGAAGTATCATTGCTAATTGAAGAATATGAATTTCTGCAACTTTTTCTGCCACAAGCTGAATGTTTTTCCATTGTGGTCGCTTAGCATTAACTTTTCATCATTTGTGGTCCTGACATTTTCTAATTTGTTGAGTTTACCATGTGAGACATATGGTAAATACTTGTGATAATTAAATGAAAATCTATTTTGGGTTAATATTCTTTGATTTTGAAATGAAATTACTCTTCACATCTGTTGTAATGTAGTTAATACAGATCACTATCTGATTCCTCCAGAAGTCAGGTTGTCATAGTTCTGATTTCAACTAGGATTCTTGTTGGTTTTGGTTTTGGTTTAACTATGGACTTCTGGTTGCTGAGGTTATATAGTTATAGTCTATTTGATTATATTTGTTCTTGGCAACTTGTGGGCTTTTTTAATTTCCTTTTCTTTATTTTTTTTCCAAAAATTCTTTTAAGAATCATTGTACTTGTCAAATGAATTATTTTAAGAAGAAAAATTTAAAGCCCAATTTTATTTTAATTCACTTTGCAGTATAAATTTTGGACTCGATACTTGATCTTAATCAGTTGCATTTTGCTGATTAAATGCACC
Organism: Tetrastigma voinierianum; assembly: GCA_016808115.1. NCBI lineage: Eukaryota > Viridiplantae > Streptophyta > Magnoliopsida > Vitales > Vitaceae > Tetrastigma > Tetrastigma voinierianum. The sequence continues at coordinate 52,164 of JAEQBH010004632.1, forward strand.
TTCTAACCTTCTAAAGTTTTCATATAGAATGCTTGTACCCTCTATTCCTGGTTAAAATTTTAATTGGGTCTTATTTAGTTATTTATTGTTAGTTTCCTTAACTTTGTTAACTTTAATTACAGGCAGAAAAGATAGGCTTGGAATATATGGATGTTGAAGGACTGAAAAAGCTGAACAAGAACAAGAAACTGGTTAAGAAACTTGCAAAGAAATACCATGCCTTTTTAGCATCAGAGGCTGTTATTAAGCAGATCCCCCGTCTTTTAGGCCCTGGGCTTAACAAGGCAGGCAAGTATATCATATGATCATGGCACTTGTTAGTAGTTACTATAACTTGTAATCAATATGAGTACTTACTTGGTTCATGATGTATGTGGAGGACTAGTTATATGATCATGAGATGGACAAAAAATTCATATCTATGTATGGTTATAGGCTGCCCCTAGTCATGGCTCCTCTCTCTCTCTCTCTCTCTCTCTCTCCTCATGCTTACTGACTTTTCTAAGAAAAAGACAGATGATTTTAAATGTGTATTAAGATAGTAATTAGCGAGAATAATAGTGGGGTGTTTGTTCAGACTATAAATCCAAAATACATTAGTATCAAACAATGTTATTAGTTCTATTTTTCTTCTTCCTTTTTATTATTTAATTAGTGTCATAACTGCTCATTCACTGCCCTATTAATGTCAGTAAAACATTCTTGAATATTTTAATCTGGTTAGGTTCCGATGTATCTTTGTATTGTGGATAGTTGTACAGAATAGATGAATTACTTTTGATTAAATACTGAGCCAATCTAATCTAATGTTTCTTGTATATCAGGTAAGTTCACGCTTGTAATCACCAGGAACTCAGTCAAAGTTAATGAGACCGCGCGATGGTGAAGTTCCCCAATTGGAAGAAGGTGCTTTGCATGGGAGTTGCTGTGGGTGAATCAGCATGGAGGAGAAGCAGATATTTCAAAATGTGCAAATGAGCGTCAATTTCCTGCTTCTCGTTAGGCAAGAACTGGCAAATGTGAGTGGATTCATCCTCTTATCTCTTTAATATATGAAAACTAAACCAAAACCACTATTATACAAATCTCAGATTCAAGGTTCCAATCAGGCTCCTCACCTCACAGTCCTGTTCTCTATTTGTTTTCTTTTCTGTTTGGTTTTAATTCCTCCATCTGGTTTATTAAATGATTATTTCTCCTTCCATTTGTTTGGTAGTAACTTGGTAGGGTGGGTCTTAACCGCCTTGCAAAATCTGCATCCTTTTGATGTGTAACCCTCTAGCAAACTTGTGCTTTCTACAAAATCTGTATTAAATTTATGCCCAAGATCATGTCGGAATCGATTACCGTTATAGGCATCATCCACCGTATTTAAATTATCGTGCTTCTGAAAATGCCATGTCGGAATACCATTTTAGTTGTTTCTTTTAAGATACTGGTATTTGGGAGCTTGCTTCTTGCTTTGCCTGCATCTTATGAAGCTGTAAAGATCTCCTCGAAATCATTTTTCTTTCTTAAAAATAAGATTAGCGAGTCACTAGTCACTGGGTTGAAAATCATAATGGTATTAATGTATTTCTATTCCGATTTACACTCATGATAAACTTAGTGTGATGAGGTTGTTGTTTGATGAAAATCAGGTGAGGTGCTTGTACCTGAAGAGTACCATGGGAAGATCAAACCGCGTCTTTTAAGGGAGGAGCTATTCTGAAAAATCTCTTACCTGTTATGTTGGGTGTGTAGGGAGGAGAGAGAGACAGACACCTATTCCTAAGACAAACAGCCTTGAAAATGTTTTTTTTTTTTTTGCAGCTCTTTAATATTATAAACTGAATGATCAAATTTTCATGCTTGAATGTTTACTTAGGATTCCATTCCATTGCTCTTTAGAGAAAAGCACCATTTGGTATTATTAGGTCTTATTTAAATTTTGATGTTGAAGGAACCATCCTGGAATTCAATGCTTTTAAGTTGTTAAGTTTGGAAATGCTTTGAAGTTGACTTTTATATATTATTATTACATTTTTTTTTTTTTTTGATAACAAGATGAGTATATATCACCCAAAAAAAAAAAACAAAGGTATTACACAGGTAACTGCCATAACAAATGCTTTAAGTGTGGATTCCATCCCCTCTTCACCCAAATGCAAACTGTTTCAACTCTATAAATTATAAACAAAGAAGAAATTCTCTAATCTCTGAACTAGTAGCCTTCATTCCCTCTCTGATCACTTCCATATAGATCAAAAAATGCACATTGTAACAGTTCACATTTTCTTCTCTTTCCTTATTTTAGAGAGTTTTTTTGGTTATATGATGAGGTGTCCATAGATGGTGCCAAAAACATAGTTTCATTCTTAAGGCTCGAATTGACTTTTGGTTAATCATCTTATTTGTAAATCTTTGGTTAAGTTATGAGAGATTTCAATTATTTTATTTGCATGTTTAGTGGTAAATTGAGACCTTAAATTAGTGGAAATGAATATTCATTATCTAGGGGGTGGGGTGATATGTTAAGACTACAAATTATTTATAATTATTAATATGTTTTACACTTGTGTTTAAGGAAAAGCTTTTTTTTTTTCATTTGATTTCTGGTTTCGGAAAAGTTGAAGTCGAGTTGATAGATACCTTTTCATCCATTAGGAATGTGGTCGATATTTTAAATAATTTATTTCATTCATATACTTTACTTTTTAGAGGGGCTTTGTTGGTTAGAAATGAAAGATAAACAAAAGCTTTATTAATTTGAAACAAAGTAAATTTATAAAAACAGAATTTAAAATTAATGATATTATTATATATACTGATTAAAATTAAAATATTATTTAAATGAGGCTATTAATCACATTATATAGATGATATGACCAAGTTAAGTTAGTGCTTTTGGTAGACACAATGAGCCTGGCTTAACAACCATTTACCATCATTTTCATTATCTTTAAATAATGTATAATTCTTTGTTTCAAAAAAAGAAAAATACTATATAATTCTCATAGCAAAGCTACTCCAACTTGTAGTGTCTGTCTGCCGTTATTTTTTTTTTTTTTGTTTTACCGCCAATCAAACCAAACTAGCAGCCGTTGCTTTTTAAGCGTTTTGATTTTTATATTTGATCTCAAGACCGCTTTCTTTATATAAGAGTCATTTGTTACTACTTTCTAAGCTTTACTAGTTCTCTAACCTAATAGTTAGCTGGCTCATTCTTCTATTGCGCTTTCGTAGATCACGCAAGGTTCGCTGAGAGCTCATTACGTACAAGAGGCCACCCACGCCTCCAAAGGCCTGGCGGTGAATGTTATCGAGAGTGTGAACCACTTGAGTGAATGCCGCGTCAGGTTTTCTGAAGGGTATGGAATGATACGATCCCATATCGGTTTCACACAAGAGTGTGGAGTGGTACTTTAGCTTGATGAGTTTTACCACCTAATAGGCTAATCTTATGGAATGATACGATCTCACATCGGTTTCACACAATAATGTGGAATGATACTTAAGCTTGATGAGTTCTACCACCTAATAGGCTAGTCTTTTGGATTTGGTTTTTCTATTTGGCTTGGGTACATAATTTTACTCTTTTTGACTTGAATATATACATTAACACTAATCATTTAAAAAAAAAATGATTACTTGTAATAAAAATAATAAAATGTGAAATTCTAATATTAATTCATAATTATTTTAATATTTTAATGTTTTGGCATATGAAAATATTGAAACTTGTTTGATTACATTTCCCCTGGTTTGCTCTATTATAAAGTCTATAGTGATGGTGTTTAGATTTCTTTATCCGTTTGAATAAATTAACGAAAACGGTTGATTTTTAAAATCCTTTTAAAACGATTGCAATTATGAAATTAAAATCTTTATATTCCATTTTATGGAGTTTTATCATTTTCTTCCATTAACACGAAATGGTCGAATGGCTTTCAATGAAACTTGTTCGTGCATTTGTTTATGCGAATTACATTTAAAGAGATTCATACTCTCTTTAGTAACAGGGAAAACTACTCAGTTATGATTTTGTCGATTATATATTTTTCACATTGAAAAGATACGAACATAGTTATATTTATCGAGAATGACTGTAGAACGCTGTGGATTTCTCAAGGCACCATAGAAGGCGAATCTATTTTAAAGAGATTATGGTTACACAAGACTCGATCTTTTTCATCGTTATGTAGTTTTATTTTTTAATATTCCCAAGTGGTGGATGGTATATATCTTACTGGTGAATCTCACCAATTCCGACCCTCTAATTTTATTTCTTTTTGGAACACATAATCTTTCTTTAAATTTCATGTAACATTACATACAACAATAGCGCTCATACGGTAAAAGCGTTTAACGTTTCAAAAGCGAGGACATATGAAGGAAGTCAGGGTTCGAGATCCTAGTCTCTTTGTTAAAAAAAGTTTATGGTAACATCATGACATTACTATTGAGCTCTTAACCATTGACCCTTTTTTTGTGTTTTTTAGAATAACTAAAAATGAAATTTTCATTTTACACTAAGTAATAAGACATTGTAAAGCAAATTTTCCATGTAATAAGAGGTTTTTTATACTTTTAAAGAAAATATTTCAAAGATTTAGTAAATATTTTTTATATTAAATATTAAAATTACAAAAATTTATAACAAATGTTGGGATAAATTTATAATACTATATGGGTTAAAGTAATTTAAGATTTAAAATCAAAAAAGTGACGTAATTTAAAAACTAAATAAAAAGACAAAATTAAATGATTGGAAATTCAATGGTATAAATATAAACACAGAATTTTGGTTAAATAGTTCCAAAAAAAAAAAAAAGACTATAAAATCGACTCAGTTCAATGTTGAAAAAAAAAAAGAGGAAAATTAGAAGAGTAAATGAAAAATACTGTAATTTAAGAAAAAACAAAGAAAGTTCAATGCTAAAATTACATAAACTTAGTAAAATGGTTATCTATTAATTCTTTATTTTTAAATATGGAATTTAAAGAAAACGGTGAGAAAAATATTTTATTTTATTTTTTTGAAACAAGAAAAATATTGAATTCAAAATCCATAAAAAAAGGGTTTATCTAAAAAATAAAATAAACATAGTTGCCAGGGATCGGAGCAAGTTGCACCCGCGTGACAGGCGGGAATACTCACCACTATACTACAACGACTTGATGAGAATTGGTGCTAAACATTTAATACTAATTTATAAATTCTAGAATTAATTTCTTCACAATAATATATATATTTTTTAATGAAGAATATAGTATATCAATTATTACAGTCATTTTAATCATACAAATTTTATATATTTACTCTTATGATGTCTTTACTCATTTTTTTTTTTTTGGACATCTGTTACTTCAGAAATTTCAACGTTGTAGATGTAATATAATTCTCATATCACTATAAATTTAATATTTCAATGTTAGAATTTAATATTTTATATATATTTTTATGATAAATAATGATCTTTTAAAAAGATTAGTTTTGATCCATTGGTTATGTTTGCTTCTCATAAAATTTGAGGAAAATAATATATTAACAAAAAAAAAATAGAAGGAAAAAAGTGAAAAGAAAAAAAAAAGATCTTATTTTTTTATTATATAAAACTTAAATAATTGAAAACATTTAAATTTCTAAAAAAACTAATTATATTTTATTTTATTTTAGAATCCCAGCATGAAAAAATCATTTTTAGACATAATTCTGAATGATAAAATAAAATAGCCTTAATTGGTAAAGATGAATTCAAGGAACAAAATTTTCAAAATTTAGAGCTTTTGGGGGTTTTAAATTTGCAGGAATCGTGAAAGTGGCGGCTGCATATGTAAGAAACAGACGATTGAACTTATTATATATAGTGCAAACTTTTTTTATATTCTCTTATTATTTATTTGTTCATAATTCCTTCCATCTTATTATAATATTTTATTTTATTTTTATTTTACGATATAACTATAATATTTTTTAAATCAAATATTAATTTAAAAGGAAAATAAATAAAATAATATCGTTTAAAATTTAAAATTATAACATCCCATTTTGAATACCATACGTAATATTTATAATAATATGAAACAAATAAATATTATATCTTTAACGTAATAATATCTGAATAATATATTAAATATAACATATTCCAATTTAATAATTATTAATCCGTTTAATTTTAATCTCTTAATTAAGATATGGTCGTTTACCATCGTCATATAATTAAATATGAAAAATTTTAATCGACGGAATATTTTTGTAAAAATATCTGTGAATATTTAAAGTAAATGGAAATTCACAGATATATTTGTGTTTGCTCGATATTTTGATCCTTGGATTAATTACTAGAATAGAATCGATTATCCTCTAGCTATTCACAAAAACATGAATTGATTGAATTGTCTTCTTGAAAAGGATGAAAATAAAACCATATTTTAGAGTAAATTAAAATCTCCTTAAAACCGAAATCTCTTTGGAAACCCTAATTTGTTCTCTTGTTGAAGCCCTTATTTGTTCAAGAAGAGGAGTCATTTTTTTATTTTATTATTTTTGGTTTGAAATCACAAATTTCATCCTTTTTTTTTTTGGTTCTATTTGTCATCAACTTGTTACAATGAGTAGATGTGTTGTCGATGATTAGCTTCTTCATAGTTTTTGCGTTGATAATTCAGATGATAAAATTTGATCAAAACAAAAATTAAATGCATGTCGAAATATTATTTATCGGTATGTTATCACGTCACGGAATGCTTAGATAATTAGTTGTTGGATTATCAGATGTGTGAGCTGAAGCGGAGTTAACAATTTGATAACATGTGATGTTGATAAATAACCCAAAGTTTTTTATGACATGATTATGTGTTTCTATCGATTAACAACATGAATCAATAAGAACACCTTTTTTCAAAAAAAAAAAAAAAAAAAAAAAATATCATAAAACCAAATGCTGATATTATTGAATATGAACCACATAGTTATTTGAGTCACATCAAACCTAGGGTTGAGAACGGGACGGGGCACCCTATCCCATATCCGTCCCACGGTATCAGAGCATTCGAACCGTTCAAACCCGAATCGGAACTAAAATCCTACCCGACTGACCACAGCTGGACTATGTTTCCCCTTCACTTCCTCCATCGTCTATTTTCTTGAGGATCAAGCAGCACTTAAAAAAATAAAAAAAACAATTCTATAAGGATGTTGAGATGTTGATCTCTAATCCAAGATCTCAGCGCCAAATAAAAGTCAGCACAACCATAAACAAAAAAACAAGCATAAAATTCTCTCAAAACCCACATCCAAATTGAAAAAATCATACAATTGTAACCAAAAACAAGCATAAATTCTCAATATGAAAGCAACCAGAAGAAGAAGGAAAACAAATTTCACAACAGCAGCAGGTTTAAACGTACTAAAACACCAATCGTCCTCCACCAATTTCCCCAATTGAAAATGCATAAACTCTTTGGAAGGCCGATCTTTCCGATGAAGGAAGTTTCGATGATGCTATCAAAGGCTGTACCGGCGTCTTCCATGTCGCCACACCCATGGATTTTGAATCTAAGGGCCCTGAGGTACGGTTCCTGAAATGAAATACCTAGAAATTTCCTATACAAATCTTAGAGAATTTCTTCGCTGTCCGATCAAAACAGGATTCGCCTCTAGAGAAATGGGAGGCGGTGTTGGAATCTGAGGAGCGATTCGGGAGCTAGGTCGGCAAGGTTTGGGAGATGCCAAATGTTTGGAGGATAGAGAAAGAAGGATGAAGAACAGAGAGTTTGAACTCAGATCTGCAGCATTCGTTACATGGAGGAGAGAGAGAAAAGGGGCTGGGAAAAGGGAGGAGTTCTTCGCCTATTCAGTAAGGGATTCCTAATACTGAGGGTTAATTTTGTAAAAGTGTTATCGGGGCGGGTCTTACACATACCAAACCTGATTCGGGTTCGAAATTCAAGCCCCGGCATTTTATTACCAGGGACTGGACGAGGCGGGACCCGACAAATTAACTAATTTTTTCTCCTCCACAAAAACATGTATGATTAAACGAAACTATAGAAATTGGATAATTTTATCTTTTATTAAAATAAATTACTAGAAGAAAAAAATTCTTAAAAATCCAATGTTTGTTTTAATTACAAATTATTAGTATTATGTAATCACACAACGAGGTTTGAAAATATCGGTTTGATGGATATGTCGATCTTTACGTTTTTATGGATATATCTCGGATATATCGGGATATATCGGATATATCAGCCTCTTATCGATTGGATATTTTTTATGAATAACGATATATCGAAAATTAATAAAAATAACTGAAATTAAGCAAAAATATTTTCTAAAAAGTGTAAAAATGGCGATAATAATGCAGGTATATCGTTCTGATGAGTTTTTAAATTAGTACAGAATTGATGTGGTACCGATTGAAACATTTGATCAGATCGTCGAATCTTTAGTAAAGGCGAATCTATACATCTAAGAAACGTGAATTCTGATAATATTTTATTATAAGATCGACATGTAAGTAGATAATGTCTTGACTTGTATCTACTATTCTCTATTGATGATGGAATTAGGGTTTCCATCCACATTACTTTCGTTTCAAATATCATTGAAAAATTAATTTATGTATATTATTACTAAAATTAAACTAATTTAAAAAATATGAAAACTGTATAATACTATAAATTTATAATATGCATACACAATATTAACTAATATATAACTTGATTTTAAAAATTAGCAGAACATGAAATGTTGTATTTATTAATATATTATTACTAAATTAACTAATTTAAAATATGAAATAATCATATAAACTATCAAATTAAACTAATATATAGTTATTTAGAGATATCATAAAAGAAAATTTTTAGAGTGAAAGCGAAGATTGGATATTAGTAGAGAAATTTGTGATCAAATTTAATGATTTAAATTATTTATAGATTTTTTTGGGGTCAAAACAAGTTTTGGATGGTCAAAAATATTTGTAATTTAATTATAGCCGTTGGATTTAATTTTGATGCAAATATGGCTAGTTAGATCTTCTTTAAACCGTTCGGATCAATCCCAATGCTTAGTTAGATCGAGTTAGAATTTCAAATACGAAGTCAATTTGGATATATTTGGGTATATCTCGATATATCGATATATGTTTGATATATCTCGATATATCTTGATATTTACTACTAGATATTTCAGATATATTTAGATATTTTACCGATATTTCGATATATCGCTGGAAGTATATATCGACGAAAAATCCGACAAATTTTCCCAGCTCGTGGCGTGACCCCAATCTCAGATATTCGGTGAGGCAATGATATTTCGAATATTTCGCCGACATTTTCGATTTTTGGAGTTTTCTTCTAAGATTTTGGTAGCAAAATTATAGATAAAGGCCGATGCTCAGATATGAAATTTCAATCCTTGTACCTAACCTTGTTTGAACTTCTTTTTTTTTTTCTTTAAGTCTTCTATTTTTCGTTTTTCTTCAACATTGAACTGAGTTTATTTTTTAGATTTTTTTTTTTTTTTGGTTTTTGAACTATTTAACCGAATTGTATGTTTTGAAGTTTGAACCTTTTTTTTTTCTTAAATTATATTTTTCTTTTAGTCTTCTATTTTTCGTTTTTCTTCAACATTGAACCAAATTGTGTGTTTATATTTATTGAATTTGAACCATTTACCTTTTTCTTTTTTCTTTAGTTTTTTAAATTACCTAACCTTGTTTGAACCTTCTCTTTTTTTTTTTTTTAACATTGAACTGACTTGATTTTTTTTTTTTGAACTGTTTAACCAAATTGTGAGTTTATATTTATTGAATTTGAACCATTTACTTTTATCTTTTCTTTAGTTTTTAAATTACCCTAACCTTGTTGAACTCTTTTTTTTTTTTTAAGTGAACTGAGTTTTTTTTTTTTGAACTATTTAACCTAATTGCGTGTTTATATTTATTGAATTTGAACCATTTACTTTTACCTTTTTTCTTTTGTTTTTTAAATTACTTAACCTAACGGGAACTGTTGTAACCGAAGTGCTTAGCTTTCAAAAAATAAAAAGTTAACCTAATATAATATTCCCTCAAAAAAAAAACAAAATATATTATTATAAAATTTATTCAACCTAACATTTTGACATAATTTGTTGTCATATATGAACAGTTTATTTGAAATTTAAAAATATTTTTAATTTAAAAATTATTTTAAGAAATAGATATTTATTTAATTTTTCGAAATATTTTTAAATATATTAAAAAAACTCTTATTACATGGAAAAATTGCTCCAATGTCTTTTAAAAACCATTCAGATTAGGTTTAAAAAAATATTCAGATTGCTTATAGTATGAAATATAAAAATTTCATTTTTATTTTATACTAAAAAAAATGAAAAGTTAATAATTTAAAATTAAATTAGAAATGTGTATTTTAAATTATGTACTAATTGAAGTTAAATGAAATAAGTATATTTGTCAAAAAAAATAGTGAGCTGTAAAAAAAAAAAAGTATAAAACGTCATCTAGCCTCATGTGAGCGCTGCCATTTAAAAAAGGCAGAGCATAATGAGGGGATGGGTCTCGGGTCTTTTAGGAACATTTTACTATATTGTAACTAAATATGCTTAGCTATAAAAAAAGTATAAATCGATAAATAAAGATAATTTATTAATTTTTAATTTATCTTTTATTTTATATCAATTTTTTTATTTTTTTTCTTTAATTTTTTCATATCTCTCTAAAAACCAAATATAGTCTTCTTTTTTTATACAAAAAACCAAATGTAGTCTTAATAAATGATTCTTGTGAAAACACTTTCAAATAAAATACTCATTAAAACACATTTTATTTATTAATATTAATTTTTTATTTCTTAGTTTTTTTTTTTTTTTTTTACATATGTTAGTATAGTAAAACATAGTTTAAAAAATGAACTCAAAAAAGTCAAATAGATAAAACGAGTGTTAAATAATTATGGGACGTAGATAATAGTGTTACAAAGATGTAAAAAAAAAACCTTATTTTAGAGCTGGGCAAATGGGTTGGCTCGGCATGATGGTAACCGAATTCGGGTTGTCGTCGAATGGATTGGATCGGTGGCCGATTTTAAATTAGAACTTGTTTAGCCCGGTCCAACCTGCAACGAGCTTTGGGCCCGAAACAGGGAATTTAGATATTTAAAAATGCAAAAATGTATATTTTCTTAATTTTATCATTATTCAAATAAAAAATAAAAAATACATAAAATAGTTAATAATAGTGTCATAAATGATGGAACCTAAACAATCCATTAATATTTAAGTCCAAATAACCAGAGCTAACTAGTAATTACTAATAAGCTAACTACAATTACATAATAATTTAAAATAATAAGTGTCAATCACAATCAAGTTCAAATTGTCATACATAAACAATGATACATCAAAGCATTAACAATTTCAAGTTTAATAAACAACACTAACAAACATATTAATATTTAAAGTATTAAAAAAACGGGTCATTAGGGGTAAAAATTAAATTTGGCGACCTAATCAAATGGGTTATGAACTTATTAGGGTCGGGCCAATAGGCCTTAGTTTTATTTAGACCGTCATTTTTCTTGCTCGGCCTTTAAAAAATGTAGGTCAAAATGGGTTGGCCCTTGATTTGTCAAACTCTATTTATTTTTCATGTTTTGGATAGTGCTAAGGGTTTTTTTTACAACTAATCATTTTGTTATAATATAGTAAACTATCAACACTAGGACTTGAACCTAGTACCCCTCCCTTTCCTGGATGTCCAACCTATGCATGTAGATTAGCGCAATGGATAGTTTTGATCATTTTAAAATGTACGAGTTTATCTATCCTTCCACCATTGTCTTCTGTCCTTCGACTTAATCCTCACACTTTCACTTTTGTTCACATTTATCCTCTCCACTTTGAAATATTAAAATTAACTCGAAAACATGAAACTTGGACCTTTTGTGTTTTTATTTTTTATTTAAAAATTAGATATAAATAAAAAGATTTTTATTTTTATTTTTAGTTAGATAGAATAATTATTTTTATTTAAAAAATATTATCTCAAAACTAGATATTTTTTTATAATTATATATATATATATATATATATATATATATATATATATATATATATATATATATATATATATATATATATATATATATATAACATTTATAATAAAGATGATTTTTCTCATGATATTATATTTTTTCAAAAATAACTTAACAAAAAAATTATTTATCATAATAATTTTGTTTTTTATGTATTTTTTAGAATGTTATACAAATGTTGAATAAAATAAAATATATTCTTTTAAAAAAATTGGATTAGATACAATAATCATTTTATTTAAAAATTTAGATAAAAATGTATTTTTAGATAATATATGAGTTTAACATGTATAATGATGATGATTTTTCTCATGGTATTATTTTTAAAATAACTGAAAGTATTTATAATAAACAATTTTTGTATAATATTTTAAAAATTTATAAAAATAAAATAAAATAATTATGATGCACATAATTTTTTAAGTTATTAAAAAAATAAATATCATTGAAAAAATAATCTTATTATACATATTAAATAATATATTATTTACAAAAATATTTTTTATCTAAATTTTGAGAAAATTAATCTTTAAATAAAGATGAATATTCTATCTACCCCAAATTTTTTTTTTTTAAATATATCTGATGATGCTTTTTAATGGAGAGAGGCTGGTGGGCGCGTGTTGAAATTCGTTAAGAATTTTGGACCCGGACAATTGATGGGCGAGTCCCACGAGGCTATCGTCGTCGAGCACAGGGTATATGACCTCTTGTTCTTGTTGATTGACCAGGTTACGAATGTGCACTTCTCTGCAAAAACAAGGAAGAAGGGAAGTGACGAGTGTCTGATGGCGCTCAGATCTTTAGTCGGTTTCTTTCTAAGAAAAGAGGCGCAGAAATGAGAATGTGTTGCATATGAGTATGTGTCTAAGAATGTGTGTACCTTTCACCGTTAGGGTGGCCATGTATTTATAGTGGATGTTCAGCCAATTGGATAATGACTATGATTTATTCTCATTGGATGATGGGGTTTTTTTCCTTATTGTCAGTAATGGATTTTAGCAAGAACAGTTTATTTGGGATAATCTTCCTTCCTTATTGGGGGATGTCCAACTAGCGGTGATCTATTATTCTTTCTTTCCTTTGTAGAGATTTAGTTTGGATGGAGTAATATATGTTTAAGGAATATTCTATTTTGTATTGGAAAAATATGGGTTGATTGGCGGGTATGGTTCAATTTAGCCGGGATCGTGCTTAGACGCTGTGGCCGGGGACCTCTGCACTGAAGGGTGATATGGAGGGCACCGGGTGTTTCATGGAGCCACCATTCCCTTGGGCTTGGCGAGGTGGGATATTGGGCCCATTTCTTTTATCCCGTCGAGTTGCCCCGGCCCTTGTGCAGTTGCGTGGGCAAGGGTGCAATTCTTCACCCGCAGCGGTTGCTATTTTCACGTGTCCGGCAGAAGCTGGCTAGTGGGCTGATCGCCGTCACACGTTGCGCGATAATGATGACTCTTTGGGTTTCGCGCTTGTTTTCATATTCCCCTCAGTTCCCCATAGTTTCTTTCGTCGACCTCCTCTGTCTTGAGTTCCTCTGGTCCTGCATCCTCCTCTTTAATTTTAGTGATCTTGTATTTCGTTTTCTCCTGGCTCTTCGTCTGCCCCTTTTGTGTAGGGTCTTGTTCTGGCGTTTTTCCTGGGCTGACTTCTTCCGTCTTATTCCTGGGTCCACTGCGTCTCTATCTCTTTGTGTTCTTTTCGATTGGTACGACGAGGCGTGGAGTTCGGTTGTCGGATTTTTGTTTTTTCTTATTCGCTTCGTCATGAATTAAGTGCGTTCTTCTTTAACAACGTATTGCACAATGACTCTTCAGCTGTTCTTGGGTTCTGGGCCAGTTAGGGATGCTCCGACGTTCGGCCCCTTGATCAATTTTCAAGCAGCCTCTAGGCGCCTCCTCTTCCTTTGGATAAGGATAAAGGAAAAATAAACGATCAAATCACGAAGTGTGATTACCTTAAATACGCGTTCAACATCTTTGTGATTGTGGACCTAGTAAGATTCGATCCAACCATTATGGGGTTACCTCTGCTGAGCGTTATCGACCTCCTCCTGGTGTCCGCATATGGACCCCTGTTTTTGACGTTTTTTGTTGCTGCCTGGTGCAGGATGGTTTGTTTTTGAAGTCGCGCACGTGATGGTCTTCGTTTTCCGGTGCACCCCTTCGCCGAGAAAGGGGTTACACCTTGACTCAACATCGTCCTTCGATATTCAGCGGTTGGGGTATTTTTGTAGGTCTATTGGCTTTTTTTTAGGGATAGAGGGCTCGGCATTCCTAGCGTGGCTTTGCTCCTTCATCTTTTTAGCGAGAGACCAGGGCTTCCTTTATTCTCGAGGGCGTTAAGAGCTCCTCGGTGATCTATGATCTTCCTTCTTCGCATAGGTCATGGAAGGGACGCTATTTCTTTGTCAGCGGTTTCAAGCGGGAATCTGATCGCCCGGCGGGGGCGGCGCTCTGGGTGTTCCAAGCGGCTTGGAGCGCCTGATAATCGCCGTGAGTATTTGCATTTTCGACATGATGACGTAAAGGTGATTGAATGTTTAAGTTTTATATTATCTTTCATGTTTCCCAGGTGCTCGTCTTGACCTTAACCGAAGATAATGTCATAGCTCTGGCGTTGGCCTTTTGCTCGTCCTTACGCGAGTTGATAAGTCGGACATTCACGGCCCGTCTAATTTGAGGTGCACTTGCGTTCCTGCAGCGAGGCCTTCGCCTCCTTCCACCCTAGGAGTCTCCTCCATTGAGCTTACTGCTGCCACTCCTACCAGGGGAGAGATTTTGGTTCATTTGGGGGCGATGTCTCGGAAGCTGGGTCTCGAGAAAAATCAAGCTCAGCTGAAGGGCCAGGCCGGTTCAGACGAGTTCGAAGAGGTAGGGCGTCTCAGCTTCTCTGCCAGAAACGGAGCGTGTGGATTACCTTTAGCCTCAAAGTGTTCTTGGGCGCGTGGTTTGAGCCCCGCTCCTTCTAAGCATGGTAGTAGTCTCTCTTGGGTGCGACCGTCGAGCGACGTTGGCGGTTATGCCTATAGCAGGTGGAATCATGTAGGAGAATGCCAAGTCCTCCTCGAAGGGTGTGGTGGCAAAGAGCAAAAGTTGGCGAAAACATGGACTCTTTGCTTTCTAATGCGGAACTCGCGGCAGGTGCAGATCTCATCCATCCTCAGGGATTGACCCAGGAGGTCGACCGTTACTGTTGTTGAAGAGGCTCGGCTTTATCCTTCGGGGGTTGCATCGGTAAGTTTCAATGCGTGACGCCCATCTTGATTCCGTGTTGAGCGTTAACTTCATGTTGATATCTGGTAACCACTCATTTGAAGGGCACGGCGAAAAAGGCGAGCTAAATGAAAACACGTGAAATTGGTTTATAAGGCGGCGACGCTCTCACGTCGGCGACCGCTGCGGAAAGTGGCGCGGGATATGAATGAAAGTGGAGTGACTTAAATCTGATCTAAAACGCCACCACGTCATTTCGAGAAAGTAGAGAAGATGAGGTCGTAGCGACGGCGGCAGGAAAGTAGACCGGGGTTCGGGGATGCGTGCGGGCAGTATAAAATGATTTGATTGGGACCAGGAGAGTGGAAATGCACAGTGTGAGATTCAAATGGTTGAGGAGGAGCTCACATCACATCCGGGCGGCGCGGGATCTTCGAAGTGGGCTACGGCCCGCGGCCCGATGGTGATCGAGCGATAAAGGAAACACAGCTCAAGCGGCCGGTCGCGAAGAAGCTTCAGAGTCATTATCGCTAGGGCGCTCGTCGTGAGTCCTCAGGAAGCTATGAAACTTGGCGGAGCAATTTGAATGAGGAGATGTCGGTTGCGCGCAGTCTTCATCAGCGGGTTAGTTTGGTTCTTTCGGAGAGATGAGGTTATTAGACAGGCGAGGATAAGCCAGGTCTTAGTGGGCCTACGGGTGGCTCGATTTTCCATGAGAGAAAATTGTTCACACCGTACTCAGTTGGACTTCAACTTTGACCTCGGCAGCGAAGGCGAGGAGAATCTTTCTACGAATTTATTCTCAGATCCACGGTACTCCTGCTGAGGCGCATTCCCCATCTTCGTCGTCCAGTTCCCTCCTGGCGGCGCTGAACTCAC
Organism: Tetrastigma voinierianum; assembly: GCA_016808115.1. Taxonomy (NCBI): domain Eukaryota; kingdom Viridiplantae; phylum Streptophyta; class Magnoliopsida; order Vitales; family Vitaceae; genus Tetrastigma; species Tetrastigma voinierianum. The sequence goes on from JAEQBH010004632.1 coordinate 68,345, forward strand.
AGTATCTCTGTTTACGATGTGGAAGCTTATATATATATATATATATATATATATATATATATATATATATATATATATATATATATATATATATATAATATGTATTTATATCTACTAGTTTTCTTTTAATACAGATTAAGGGCTGTGAGACTATGTAGCCCTCCTTTTAATAAATACTCATTTTTTAAAGATTTACGTTCTCACTGGGATATTTTTACTTTTCTCCTTGAACTATATAGCTCAGGTGGGGTCGGCGTCAGGGCTCATGGCCCCGATCGTGAGGCCTCGTTGCTGTTTTGCTCGGCGACACAGTTTACCCCTTTTCCTAGGTTGTCGCGATTAGGTGTATGGGGTGGAGCTCGTGGAGTGAGCCTCAGCCGTCATTTGTCGGCATGAGTTGACCTGGTTCGCCCAGGGCACCGTCTTTTGTTTGTGGCGGGGTGTCGTGCGGTTCGCCGTCATCGGCTAACTTGTGTGAGTCGGGCGGTTTCCCTGGAGTTGTGTGACACCGCTTTTGGGTGAGGTCGTCGTCTGTAGGTGGTGGAAGGCTGCGTCCAATGTGAATGGTGGCGGGAGCTCGTCACGTGTGTGACGAGGGAGGCTCGTCGGTGAACGGTTGAGTAGAGTTCGTCAGTGGGCCCGATGGGAAGAGCTCGTCGATGTGAATGGTGGCGAGACTCGTCCGTGGCCCGAGGAGAAGGAGCTCGTCGAGTGAGCAGTTAGTGAGCTCGTCGAGTAAAGCCCGATGGGAAGAGCTCGTCGATGAATTGTTGGCGGGAGCTCGTCCATAATGGCGAGGGAAGAGCACCGTTAGAGTGAGCAGGTTGAGTAGAGCTCGTCAGTGAGCCCGATGGGAAGAGCTGCAAGTCGATGTCGAATGAATTTGCGAGCTACGTCCATGAAACGAGGGAAGAGCTCGTGAGTGAGCGATTGGTAGAGCTCGTCCAAGTGGAGCGTGGGAAGAGCTCGTCGGGTGAATAGTTGAGCTAGAGCTGTCCAAGTGAGCCCGATGGGAGAAGCTGTCGATGAATTGCTGGCGGGAACTCGTCCGTGTGAGCGAGAGGAAGAGCTCGTCGAGTGAAACCGGTTAATTAGAGCTCGTCCAGTAAGCGATGGAAGAGCTCGTCAGTAGTAATAGTTGGTAGAGCTCGTTGAGTGAGCCCGATGGGAAGAGCTTCGTCAATGTGAATTGTTGGCGAGAACGTGTCCATGTGTGAGTTGATGGGAAGAGCTGCGTCGGTGAATAGTTGAGTAGAGCTTCGTCCCAGTGAGCGATGGGAAGAGCTTCGTCGGAGTGAATGGTTGAGTAAAGCTGCGTCGAGTGAGCGTGGGAAGAGCTCGTCAATGTGAATTCTTTGGCGGGGAGCTTGTCATGTGAGTTGATGGGAAGAGCTCGTCGGTGAATAGTTGGTAGAGCTCGTCGAGTGAGCCCGATGGGAGGCTCGTCGGGTGAATAGTTGAGTGGGAGCTCGTCAGAGTGAGGCGATGGGAGGCTGGAGTCAATGTGATTTGGGAGCTCGTCCATGTGAAGCCCGAGAAGAAGAGCTCGTCGAGTGAGCAGTTGGGCGAAGCATCATCAGCGAGTAAAGCTGATGGGAAGAGCTCGTCAATGTGAATTCTTTGGCGAGGCTCGTCCATGTGAAGCTGAGGGAAGAGCTGCGGGGTGAGCGGTTGAGTAGAGCTCGTCGAAGTGAGCGATGGGAAGAGCTCGTCGATTATTATTAATTGATGGCGGAGCTGCGTCCATGAAGGCGAGGAGAGCCGTCGAAGTGAAGCCCGGCCCGGGGCTCCTGACGTTCTTGGTGGCGTTTCAAGCCGAGATAGGCGATGTAACTGGTAGTCGACTCTTGAGCGGCATGGCACGTGCGAGTAGATGAGCTCGTCAAAGTGAGCAAGCCCAGGCTCCTGGCCTTTGTACAATATGAGTAGAAAATTCAAGCAGATAGCGATGTAACTGTGAGTCTGACTCTGAGAGGCAACGTGGCCTATCTGCAGTAGATGAGCTCGTAAAAGTAGTGAAGTTGGAGGCTCTCTGGCGTTGTGGCCTTGGTGGTTGAAGAGCTTGGTGCAGAAGCCCCGTGTTCTTTGGTTAACCTTCAATTCTTGCAGGAAGGCGGCGTCTTTAATGCGGGTTTATGGAGAATTTGGAACGATTGTGCGAATTTTCGAGTGCTTTGGCCTTCTTATAAATGGTGATTCTGTTGCTTCTGTATCCTACGCTTTTGAAGATTCTGCCTTTTATGGTGGGTGAATGAAGTTCGCATGGGATGGATGTTCGAAGCTCGACTGTCTTTGTAGGTTACTCTGAGCTTACGGATCGGCTTTTACGGATCTCTCACGCACGTGGGAGTTGTGTTTTTCCTAGTCTCCCTTTATGGGAGTCATGTTATTCCTAGCTTTTCGGCTGGGAATGCATGGAAGGCGGTGCATCTCTTGCACTGCTCTCTCTTTTTTTATTCTTCTTCTTCCTCCTCTTTTTTCTTCCTCTCCTCTTCTCTTTTCTCCCTTCTCCTTCTCCTTCACTGTATATATATATATATATTTTTTTACAGCTCCTTCTTCCTGCTTCCTTTCTTAGCACAAATCTTTCCATCACTTTTCTTCTTCTCCGACTTTTCATCTCTTTCCCTTTCTTTCTTTTTCCTTCATTACGTCTTTCTCCTTTGTCTTTACTTCCTTCTCTACTTTTTTTTTTTTTTTTTAAGGGAGGCGCTTTATCTTGTGTGCTTTCAAGATGTAGGAGATGATGCAGCGGTTGTAACAGATTGTAATAAAGAGAGACTTTTCTTTTTCATATCTATGAACCTTCTTATTTATCTTATTTTCGATTTTCGTATGTCGAAGCGTATGAGATGTCGATAGCGTAATCAACAAATACTCAACTTGCCATCTAATAATTAACAAGGCTATATTACAAGCAGAAACACTTATTGGTAAACGCTTAAGGTGTTCCCACATTCCATGCTGCAAGATTTTTCCCTCGTTTGGGTTCATAATTACTGGTCGCTGACTGAGGATATGATGTAGGACCGCTCGAGTTGGGGCCCTAGTTTTCCATCTGCTTGGATTCTTCACTCTTTGGCGAGGAGCTTCTTTAAGACAAGTACGCTGAGCATGTAGCTCCACAGGGTTGACTTTGATTATAGTACCTTCTTTGTTTTCCTTTGATGATACTCTCAGATGCAGCCTTTGAACACCTTTCGCTTTCATCTAGGTTCTAGTTTAAACGAAGAACTTCGTCATTATGCTCCTCGATGCTAACTTCCGATCACGGGAGACTTTATTAGAGCCTCCACGGGACTCTGCCTCGGTGCCAAGGCTGAACGGGGTTTCGAGTTGCGACCACGTGTTGTCTGTAGTATGGAGTACACCAGGGAGTATTCTACCTTTCATAAGGTCTTTAACTTAGTCTTCAAAGGCGACTTTAAGGGTTCGATAGTGACTTGACATCTATTTGATTGCAGTGTCTTTTGGGGATAGTAATAATTTTTTAATTAGAGCTCGGCACAAAAAATCTGAATTTGCGTTGTCGAGCCCATTTTTCAGGATTGTCGATACGAAGGGCTCTTAGGATGCGAACACGCATATGATGGCTCATGCCACGAAGTAGCGTATCTTTGCTCGTAATTTATTGGCTAAAGGCTCGGCTTATACGCTCACTTGGTGAAGTAATCTGCCTGCGGCGATTATGAATTTGACCTTTACCCGATGGGCGGGGTCCCAATATGTCAGGCAATTGTTGGAAGGCAGGACTTTGTGATCGATGTTAAAATTTCTGACGGGCGTGAATCTTGGCGTGCTCTGGCGAATCTGCATTTCTTGACTAAGTCGGTTATCCGCCCAGTATGGTTGGCCCGATGGTATCCACTGCCTTAAGACTTTTCACGCTAATGCAGAGGCTCAGATATGATTCCTGGCGTATACCCTCGTGTGTACTAATACTGATACTTGGTGTCCTCTCCGCGATGCATTTAGGAAGGGTGTGAAAAACCGCAACTTGTAGAGGCTTCCTTTTGAGATTGATGAACACAGTGACCTCGCCCTTATTTTGGAAAGTTTTGCTTCTTTGAGATTAGATGCAGTGGGCTTAGTCTATTATATAATTCAAATGGGGTCCGTCATTTCGGCGTGAACTGCCAAGAGGCGACCGCCATGCTATAAGGATCGATGGGGTTCCGTCAGAGTATTAATGATGTCGACACCTTCGAGTCTTCTGTGAGGCTATGGCTAACCATGAGAAATGCACTTTCAGGAATTCTACGCACTCTGGGGACATGTTTGACTTTGAAACAACCTAGAATTTCTTTAATCATCCAGCGACGGACCTTTTGATGCCAGAATCCTCCTTTCACTTTTGGCCTCGTAAGTGTCTTCTATTTGTCGACCACCCAGGTTGGGAGTCCTTTGTGAACCTCTGGGCGTCGGCCTCTAATGAATGGAGCACGGAGTTGAGCCACCTTCTGTGACCTCATACTCGAAACCATTTGTTAGATGTATGGAATCCAATCGGTGCATACTAAGGCTCTTCATTCCTTACGGGAGGTTAGGATGGACACACGCTCGACTCCTTGTGCATTTGAGGCTCCATCTCTGAGAGAGTTTCAAGTGGAGAGGTCGTCGCCGCTTGGGCATCTAGCGAGTTCCGTGATGCAAACTCCATGAAAGTATGCGGAGCACATACTTATTGCGGGTTTTTGGCTGTATCGGTGTCGAACTCTTGACTCTATAGCCCATCATCCAGTCTATGGGAGTCTGGTTTTATGTAATACTTGCTTCATTAGATTTTCTGTTGGGACTTCTGTGGGCTTGGGCCTGGGTAGACTTCCAGCTGGGTCACTGACCGAAGAATTAATTTTTTCCATTCTTGGAGTACACTCTATAAACCACTCTTAGAGCTGTTGCGATGTAATATTTGGATGCTTGTGATTCAGCTCTTTATCTCTAGCAGGAATGACCTTTAGTTTGAAAATTAAAATCTGACTAAGTATGAAATTGAGGAGCTCCCTTTTCGGCGGAACTTACTAGAATAGGAGGGGAACTAGTATGTCTTCAAATCTTGAGAATGCTTCTTCGCACTTTGGGTCCCATTGAAAGGCTTTCGTCGGAACTTGGAAGAAAAGAAAGTGGCATTTATCACTTGCCAGGATCTTGAACAGACTAAGTATGATCCTTCTGTTAGTCGTTGGACCTCCTTATTCCTGATGGTGATGGCATGTCGAGCACTGCCTTTATTTTGTTGGATTTTAGCCCGATTCCCTGTGGTTGACTATGAAACCCGAGAAATTTTTAAGTGACACGAAACTGTTTAGTGGGTTCGGTTCATGTTAAAAATTCCTTAGGATGCGGAACACCTCAAAGAGATGAGCGATGTGGAAGTCATTTGTGGTGGATTTTACGAATAATCGTTTGCATGCCACCTCATAGTTACGCTGTTGCTTACGGAACATCAGGTTTACTAACCTCAATGCCGTTCGCTCCTCGTTCTTGAGTCATGGCGTGCAGATAACAATAGGTTCCTGTCCTTCCATGTGACGAGGTCTTTTCTTAGTCATCAGGGTCCATCGCGTCTGGTTGTATAGGAAAATGCATCCGTAAAACTTAGAAGTTAGAGTAGCCGCGGTGGCGTCCACGATGAGAGTCGATCCTTGGCAAAGGGAAGGCGTCGCCGGGCATGCTTTATTTATGTCGGTGAAGTCGTCTGAGTAAGCCCACTTGCCATTTGCTTTTTGGCCAGTCTGACATTAGCGGCCCTTTCGGGATATTCTACCTCTACGATCGCTCTGCTTGGAGGAGCTTGAATCTCGTTGATGGCTTTTGCCTTTCGCGTAGCTCTACGCTTTAGCGAGTTTGAAGGATGGGTTGGTGTTGATCTATGAGTGATTCTTGTAGGGTCGATTCCTCCCGTATACCTTGCTTCCATGCGGCGTCCTGATACGTCTTAAGCGAGTGAGGAGGCTTTAAGGTCTTGGCTAGTTTGGGCCCCGATGTAGGCGAGATGTTGGTCGTCATCCGGCGATCTAGGTTCTAGTTCCTCCGGGGCTCGGGTCGGGTGGCTCGTCGCATGTCAAGCTTCGTCTGCATTCCACGTTGTCATTTGCTCTTTGTTTCATGGAGGCTGTGTGGCATTCCACTATGCCGTGATCTCCTCGGACCATCCACACTCCATATGGTTGGGAATTTGATTATCATGTGATACGAGGGGATGGCTTTTATTGCACGTGAAGTGCACTTTAGCAACATGTTATAAGGCGGCCGGGCGTCTGCGGAGAACCTGGCTGTTGTCGTCGCTGTGAGGGGCGCTCGCGGTGAACACCGGTGAATCGAGTGATAGGTAATACCTTTCTCAAGCCCCGCGAGATGTGTGTTGGATTCGCTTTTCTCTCCCAATGCCCATTTTGTCGGTGTGGCAAAATGATGTCATTTGAACTCAGTTATCAATTAAAACCCAGATGAGCGTGTTGGCCTTGTCAGCGTGAACTATATTGGTCGTCTATGGGGAGTCTTTGGCATCCCTCAGTCATTAGAAGTGATGGTAGTATCGGAGTCGTGGCCGGTTTAGATCTTTGCTTGTATTTCCCCATTACAACGTCTGATGCTCGCAGAATTGGGCCTTCCGAAGTAGGAACTAGATTCTCCTCTACTGCGTAGTCCTCAAGAATCGTGGATTTCTCGAGGTTCTTTAGTCTTGATCGTCATTCTCAAGTGTTTGTTGTGAGTCGGGGCACAGTTCGATTACAGGCGACTTTGGGCTGATTAAGAGAAGCGATTGGGCTTGGTTCCACTAGCGGAGTATGTAAACATAGGAGTATCCCAGCGTTAATGATAAATCTTCTATTTCTCTTTTCGAGTTGTATACAATTGTCAGTGCGATGCCCACCCAATCCCTATGGACTTCGCAATGTTGGTGTTGTCCTTGTGGCGGGATGCGATTTCATCGAGTTGGCCATCTCGAGGAGCGCTCGTTTCGATGCTTCATGCGGGACACAGACACGGCTGATGGGAGTGAAGCGGCCGGGGCGAGTGCGTCGTCGTCTTTCCCGGTTGTGGTGGGCCAGACCGGTCTACGAGATTCCTCGCCTTTAGGGGATCGTTCTCGATCTTTTCTTGGGGATTTTCCTTGATCGTCTTGTCTTTTAGGGCTTCGTCCTCGTGGATTTGTGTCGTACTTCACTCTCTTTATGGGTGGAAAGAGCTCTCTCTTGGATATGAGGGCTTCTCAGCGGATTTATATATTTCTCTTTGGCTTGATACCTCGGCCATGCTTATGGGGGTTCTTCGAGATGGAAACATCATATCCTTTATTTGCCTCTAACCGTAATGAATCTTGTGATGGCGAATTTTTCATCAGTGCATTACAATATTGAGGGGACTCGGCGTTGAATCTTTGCATTATGACTTCAAGCTCTGCGAGCCACAGCGGCCCGATTGATAGATGGTAACTTCGACTCTGTCGTCCTGGCTCCAGATGAAGTGGGAGACGAACGCAATGGATAGTTCTCTGAATGAAGAGATTGATGGAAGGGGATTAAGCCGGGGCTAAAAATTTGGGCCTTGCAGTGTAGTGGCGAGAAGCCTGCGAATCTGCAGTCTTGATACCCATGCGACTCGTTTGATTCTTGTAAGTATTGAGATGGTGCGGCGGGATCTTTAACCAGCCAGTTTCCACTGTGGCGATGCGAATTTTCTTGGCGGATGGCGTAACACCTCGGCTGTGAAGGGTGATTCGGTTTGTTGCAAGGTATCCATAGTGTCTGGGGCGCGTCCTTTAACCACCTCCTTCACGCGGTCGAGCTCTGATGAAGACTCCTAAACCTGCAGCCGCGGTGCTCTTAGTCCCGGGTGGGGATGATGTGGTTCTTCGTTCCCGACATGTCCTCCGGGCATTGCTTCGCGTTTTCTTCCTCGTCGGGGCTAATTGTGGTCCATGCCCTCTGGCTTGGTTGGACTCACATACCTTGGCACCTCGGGAATGTGACCCGTATGTCCTTTGTGTGGGGATGTTATGACCTTCACTTGGAGTGCAATCGTGTCTCCGTGGATCTTTGCGTTGTACATTGGTTGTTGCTTCTTATCGGGCGTTGGTTGTGGCGAATCTTGCGACCGTTGATGATGGCGCACGTGCTTCTCTTGTCCCGAGGCCTCACTGTCCACATGTCGCACGGTGGATCTGCGTCCTTGGTGGATTGGCGTTGCTCTGCTTGTGTTCAGGAGTTGATACCATCGATGGCGAGAACTTCGAGTTATATTTGTACGAGGCTTGTCGTTCCGTGACGGCGCCCGGTGATGTTCTTTTTTCAGGGGCGGGCTGGAGTGTGTTGGGGGTCGTTAGTGGACCAGTTGATGATGGGCCAGTGCACGGGCTATCGTCGTCGAGCACAGGGTATGACTCGTTGCGGCTGATCGACATGTTCGAATGTGACACTCCTGCTGCCAGCAAGGAAAGAAGGGGTCGGCGAGAATTTGAGTACCGTGTAGCTCAGATGCCTAAGTCGGGTTTCTTTCTAAGAGAAAGAGGCTGGCAGAGGCGAATGTGTTGCATATGAGTATGTGTCTAAGAATGTGTGTACCTTTCACCGTTAGGGTGACCATGTATTTATAGTGGATGTTCAGCCAATTGGATAATGACTAGGATTTATTCTCATTGGATGGGGTTTTTTCCTTATTGTCAGTAATGGATTTTAGCAAGAACAGTTTATTTGGGATGGCTCTTCCTTCTTATACATTAGAGGATGTCCAGTGCGGTGATCTATTATTCTTTCTTTTATTTTTAATGGGATTTGGTTGGATGGGTAATATATCGTTTAAAAGATATTCTATTTTAAGTATTGAAAAATATGGGTTGATTGGCGGGTATGGACCTTCCAATTTATCGAGGATCGTCTTGGTGTGAGTCGAGTATCTTGTTTTGAAATGATATGGAGGGGCTGGGTGTTGCATGCCCACCATTCCCTTCAGGAGGAGGCTTGGCCGAGTGGGATATTAGGCCATTTAACATCCCCATCAATATCTTTTAATTTATTCAATATTTATATAATATAATAATAAATTTATAAAAAATAAAAATAAAAATATTATGATAAATAATTTATTTTTTAAGTTATTTTCTAAAAAATAAAATAGAAAAAATCATTTTCATTATAAATGTTAAATTAAATGTTAAATTTGGTATAATGCATGAACAATAATAATTAATATTACATGCATGAACCATGAATTCATTAACCTTCATTAACAAACACTTAAGATTCGTTATGGAGAGTTATTTTGTAGCCTATAAAAGACACCCTTCATTACCGGCAACGATATCCTAGAAAAGCACTCTCTTATTCTCTCTACCTCCCACCGTCTCAATTCTCTTCCTCCCTTTCTCACTCTCTCATTACTTTTCTTTTAATAAACAAAGAAGAGAACATACATCTCTTTTAAGTTTGCCCTTTTTATAATATTTTTATAACATGTTACCAGCTCGAGCTTGCTCTAAAGGTAATTTCATAACCCTAGCATGAAGTTATTTCGATTTTGCATATCTATAGTTATTTTTGGTTTTAATTGTAAATATACTCCTATTTGTCAAAACTGATCATAATACATTATTATCAAAAGTTTGTCAATAATGTCAAATCTCATAAAACTTGAGTTTGTAAAACTTGACATTACCGGAAAGAATTATCTATCTTGGACCCTCGATGTTGAAATACATATTGATGCAATGAATCTTGGAGCTATCATCAAAGAAGGAAATCAAACATCCTTGTAAAATCGCGCAAAAGCGTTGATTTTTCTTCGATACCACATCCATGAGGATTTAAAAAGTGAATACCTTACAATAAAGAACCCCCTCACTCTATGGAATGAGTTGAATGAGAGATATGACTATCAGAAAACTATGATTATCCTAAAAGCTCGATATGATTGGATGCACTTAAGGTTACAAGACTTTAAAACCGGTAGTGAATACAACTCCGCATTATTTAAAATTAGCTTCCAATTGAAGTTGTGCGGAGATAAAGTCACAGAAGAAGACATGCTATAAAAATTGTCACAACATTTCATGCCTCGAATGTGCTTCTGCAGTAGCAATAGTATCAAGAGCGTAGATTTACAAAATTCTCTGAATTGATATCATGTCTTCTTGTTTTTGAGCAAAATAATGAGCTTTTGATGAGAAATTAATCACTAGTTTTGTCCAATTGGATCCAAACCATTCCCTTAAGTGAATGTGATATCGTTCCAAACTCGTGGACATGGACAAAGACGTGGTCGCGGTCATGGTTGTGAAAGGAATTTCCGCTATCATAATAGTAATTATTCAAATTCCTAGAAAATGAAAACCTCATGGAACCACTAGAAGTGGAATAATACCGAGGTGAAACAAGAAAATGGGAAGTATATACAAAACATACCTTCCAAGATCTATGCGAATAATTGTTATAAATGTGGTATGAAAGGGCATTGGTCGCGTACCTGTCGTACGCCTAAACATTTGGCTGACCTCTACCAAGCATCAATCAAAGAAAAGGAAAAGAAATAGAAATAGAAATGAACTTTATTGATAGAAATGGACTAGACTTAACTTACTATGATATTGATTTCTTTGAAGGTCCTAGTGGAAAAACGGACTATTTGATGAATGATGAAAATACTGTTACTGAATGATGCTTCTTATAAATTAAAATTAAATTAAATATCATTTTGTTATTACATCCATTACATTGCCATTTACATACATCTATAATGTTTATTAATTTTATCTTAAATCTATGTGTTATTAATCTTAAGATGAATGAGGGTGATATATGTCTTGCTTGCTGACTGTGCAACCACACACACAATTCTTCGACATAAAAGATACTATTTAGATTTGACATTAACAAATGTCAATGTGAGTACCATATGATCATCAAACTGGTGAAGGCTCGAAGAGCAAACATAATTCTACCAAATGGAACTAGGTTTCATATCAATGATATATTATATTCTAGCAAATCCACAAGGAATTTGCCTAGCTTTAAAGATATCCGCATAAATGGATATCATATTGAAACTATGAATGAAGGTAATACAAAGTGTCTTTACATTACCTCTATTGCTTATGACAAGAAACTTATAATGGATTGTTTGCAGTATAGATTATAATGGACATCACATATATGAAAATCCCTGAAGGATTTAGATTGCTTGAAGTAATAATACAAATTCTGGTAGTATGTGTTCAATCAAATTACAACGATCTCTATATGGATTAAAGCAATCTGATCGCATGTGGTACAATCACCTTAGCGAATATTTATTGAAAGAAGGGTATGCAAACAACCCTATATGCCCATGCATCTTTATCAAGAAATCATAAATAGATTTATTAAATTCTTCTTTCATATGTTGATGATTTGAATCTTGTTAAGGACTCTTGAAGAAACCACAAAAGCGAAACAAAATATTTGAAAAATGAATTTGAGATGAAAGATCTTGGGAAAACAAAATTTTGTCTCGGCATGCAAATTGATTATTTCCCTACTAGAGTTTTGATTCACCAATCAACATATACTAAGAAAATCTTAAAACACTTTTATATGGATAAAGCACACCCTTTAAGTTAGCCAATGGTTTGTCTATTCACTTGACGTGAAAAAGAACCCATTTCGTCATTATGAAAAGGTGAAGAATTACTTGGTCCTGAAGTACCATATCTTAATGTCATTGGTGCCCTTATATATCTTGCTAACTGTACTTGCATAGTTATTGCTTTTTATGTCAATTTATTAGCCAGGTACAGTTTCACTCCAACCCACAAAGACATTAGAATGATATCAAGTATATATTATGCTGCCTATAAGGAACAACTGATATGAATATATTTTACTCAAAGGAATCAAAGTAGCAATTGCTTAGATATGCTGATATAGGATACTTTTCAGATCTACATAAAGTCATATCACAAACAAGGCATGTGTTTAGTTATAATGGAACTGCTATTTCATGAAGATCTTTTAAGAAGACAAAGGTGGCTAAATCATCGAACAATTAAGAGATTATAGCAATTAAATGAGATATATATCATTGAATTGATGATTCAACATATCGAAATCATCTGCAGACTCCACTCCTATAAAAGGCAGGTCAAAATGGCATTATTTGAAGATAATGTTAAATGCGATCTGCATGTATCAAATGAGGTTATATCGATGGAGATAAACTAAACGCGTTTAACTAAGTTGGCCCCCATCTGTAGGCTGAAGTGGTGAAAGTGTTATTTGACAAGTAAGATCAAATGATGTCATGAGACTTATTCATGAAATCGATTATCAATACTCAAAATTGAAGTTAATATCTGATATTGAAATCTCTTGTAAGCGGGGGCGTTGACATGAGGGAAGTATACTTTCGTGACATGATATTAGTGTACTGTACTCTTTTTCCCTTAATCTAAGTTTTGTCTCACTGATTTTACTAGCAAGTTTTTTAACGAGGTAGTCTTAAGAGACTAAAACAATCTACATCATTATAAGAATATTGTACTATTTTTCCTATGCTAGGTTTTACTAGCAAAGGTTTAATTAGACATATTCCAAATAATGGTCATTCAAGGGGGAGTGTTATAAATAAAACATTAATGTGGTGAATGACCACATCCATGAAACACGATTATTCATAAGGTTATTCATTAACCTTCATTAACGCACACTTAAGATGAGTTATGGAGAGTCATTTTGTAGCCTATAAAAACCATGTATGGCATTGATATCTACAAAGAAAGCATCTCTCTTATTCTCCCTACCTCCCTCCGTCTCAATTCTTTCACTCCCTTTCCCGCTCTCTCATTACTTCTCTTTTAATAAACAAAGAAGAGAACATACATCTCTTTTAAGTTTGCCCTTTTTATCATATTTTCATAACAAAATCTAGATATTATGTATAAAAAATAAATTTTTATCTAATGAATAAATTAGTTTTTAAGTAAATACAATTATCCTATCTAACCAAAATAATTTTAAAATTCAATATTTTTATTTTTATCTAAAATTTAAAATTTAAAACACGGAGTCAATTTTCATGTTTTTAATAGTATAAAGGATTAATTTAACATTTCAAAGTATAGAATATGAATAAAAGTGAAAGCATATAGGGTTGAATTGGAAGGGTAAATAACACATTGAAGTAATAATGTCTTTTAAAATTACCTGACCATTGAAAACTGGCTTCAACTTTTCATGGTTTTAGGCGCTAAAAAATTAGTTTAACGAGGTTGAAAATATCGGTTCAGCCGGACCTCGCCGGTATTTAGATTTACGGATATATCGGATATATCGAGGAATATATGGGTTAATATGAATTGGATAAATTAAAATTTGAATCGTGATTAAAATATATACAAAGATATATAAATTTCTCCGATATTTACTTAGAAAAATTCATTAATGTATCATGTAGTGTCAAACGCAAATCTATGATATATCGATTCCAACCCAGGTATATCGATGATATCATGATTAAGTCGCGGAAATCTATCAAAGTTATTGAGCATCAGCGATATTCGGATATATCAATATATCGACGAATATATAAGGATCTTCAATCACCAGTTTTGCATTCATTATGTAAGCATAAAGGGTGCATAATACATTATTCCTTAAAAAAAAGTATATTTAGAAATAGTCCAATATTTGAAACGTGGGTCATGAATCATGATGCTCTATCTCACATGGGGCTGCTCCAACACTTTTGAAAGATATTCTCACATACAAGGCTACAAAGTTAGAATAATGGGGGAAGCCAACCACAGGGTCATGGCCCATTGAAAAAAAATATTATTTAACCATCCATTCCACTGACCTCCAATTTTGATTAAACAAGTTTTATGCACATGAGACTGAAAAAGAGACCACATTCATCTAACTCATGGGGTAAGGCAAGAGCCACTAAAAAAAAACCTTTGCCCTCATTTGCCCATTTGGCCTTTCATGCCTCTCAATAATGGTGGCACTACCATTCCCACTAGCACTATTTAGGAGTGGCAATGCATCGGATTTAGATTTCCGGTCCCATTTTCATTTTCATCGGATTTAGATGTTTTTATCATGTCTCTATATTCATTCAGAGAATAGATGTATACCCTACTAACATACTTTATTCCAATTCGTAAAATAAATTATTTTAGAAAATCATGAATATTAAAAATAATTTATCGTATAATAGTAATAAAAATTATTATGATCAGTTAAAGAAAAAGAAAAGGTTAAATCAGAGCATGTTTTACCTTTAGAGACTCTCTTTAATATAAATAAATATTTATTATATTTATATATTACCATATTTAATCGAGTATTCGGAGTTAGAGCAGAAGAATATCTAAAACAGATTCAAAATATTTAATTGAGTAAAATATTAACAATGCGCTTAGCACATTATAATCAAATATCATATTCTTCATCATATCGGAGGAAATCGCCATCCCTAGCACTACTTCTCCTATAACCCTTGCCTCTCAAAGGACTAATATAATAATTATTATAATAAAAACGTGCTGTCTACCCTTTTTTTTTTTTTTTTGTAAAAATTTTCTCCCAATCAAGATCTCAAATTATTATTATTATTGTATTTGGATTTGGCTGATGTTTGTTCTAGTGATTTGTACAACTCAATTTGTCCATATCAATATGTCCAAATTTGAACAAATTTTCACTTCATTTTCTTAAAGTTTTGGAACAACAAACATTTTTAATATATATATCTCTTATATATATGTATATTTTTTTTTGGTCACATGGATGATGAAGCTTTATTTGAAAATTAGGAGAGGTCCATTCAATTTACATGGCTTTGCATTTGAGTGGCTACTCCTTTTTCTCTCTAATAAATTATCAATAAAAACATTTATTAATTTACAATTCAAAATTTAGTAATCAAATAATAGATAATAATTGGTTTGAATAGAAATAAATAAAATCTTACTTTATTGGATTTATGGTTAAAAATATATATTAATTTGTTATAATACTGAAATAGTAGTGGCATAAAATTATTAGGGTGATCTTTTACTAGACTTTCAGGAAAAAAATGTTAAATTAGGATTAACATAATTTTTTAAAATAATTTTACCTTTCATGAAAGTTCCTTTAAATTACAAAGGTTTCCTAATGATGTATATTCACATTTATTGCCTTTAATGTTTTTTTTTATCAATCAATCATTTCATAAAGTATAGGAAATAATTTAAAAAATGTGAAAATTTATTTTTAATATTTATAATTTTTTTTGAGGAAAAAAAAATGTAACTTATGATTCACTTAAAAATACTTCAAACAAAAACCCAAAAAAGTACTTAAATTCTATAAAATGGTTCATTTTTTTATATTTTTATTTATTTTACATTATATCGTTATAGTATTTTGTTCTTAGATTTGGAGCAGAGATCTTTCGTAAATCCATCCTACCATTTTACCACTTGAGTTAGTCTTAAAAGCTTTTTTTTTTATATCTATTCGTTTGGCATTACATCAAAGTATTCTATTATTCTACAAATTTATCGTTGTTCTACGAATTTGTCTCCACCGAAAAGCCTCATCCTATTAAAATGTAGGAAAAATAAATTTGCTTATTATTTGAGTAAACATCTAGATTTATAATATTATTTTTGAATACATTTTACTTAATCTATAATGATTATTTCATTCAAGACTTGGTAGAGACTCTCGTTTTGGTATCTGTTTGAAACGATGAAATGACTTTATCTCAAATTGAGTTAGGCATGATGGTAGATTTATAATTTTGAAAAGATGTTATATTGTAATTTTTTTTTTGAAAAAATATTTCTTCTTGTTTAGGGTAAACATGTTTGATTAAATTAAGGAATTTGGAGTTTGTCTGTATCGTTTTTTATAAAGTATGAAAATAGTTTAAAATCGGCCAATCTTTGATCTTGTCATGTGTGTTAATTTTAAGTTAATAAAGTGTCCCAGTAGGTATGATATCGACTTAAAAAAAAAAAATCTAATCTTTATAGTTAAAGACTATGATATTATTTAATATAATATGCTGAATATGATTAAGAAGGAATTATTTTGGTTTTTAGATTAATATTTGTAATTATTATATTTTAAAATAACCATTTTTGTTCAAAACTGGAATTAGGGCAGGCTGGCTTGAAGGGTCTATAAGAAAGGCATTCTGCAGTCAGGAAAGCAGCGGTGAAAATGATCGTGAAGTGATAAGGCATCCCTGCCAGTGTGCTCCTCACCATTTCTCTCAGATCTTCTCGATCACCATCCTTTTCGCTCTCCAGTAAGATCTCTTTCTCCTTTGCTTTTCTACTTCTCTTTTATATGGCTGTTTTGCTTCTGCCTTTCTTTTTTCTTTGTTTTTATGCCTTTTTTCATTCCCATTTCCTTGTCTTTCTGCGGGCAACCAAAACTGTGATAATCCGATGTGGTGATCTCGGAGAATTGAGCGAGAAAAACCTAATTCTTTTGTTGTACAAATTTTTACGCTTTAATACGAGGGTTTGGATGCGATATTCTAACGGTTGTTGAACGAGTTTTCAGAAAAAAAGGCTTTTTTTTTTGTTTTTCTGGAAAAATTTTCGACACCTTGGGGTTGTTACCGTTTTTAGGGCTTGACCAGTTTGTAACTTGCTGGATAGGTCCTTTCTGTTCATTCTCATTATCATCACCGTAACTTAAATGATTTCCACCTTACCAATAAATTTTCATTACGTTTGATTTTCTTTCGGATTTTCTGGGTAGACCAAACCATGAGATGAGATATTTGAGAATCATTTTTTTTTTTTGTTTTTGTTTTCTCAGTTCTTTCTGAAAATGAATACCAGAAACTTGTTTGAAAATGATAGCTGGCATTCAAAATCTGGCTCACCCCATATGTGGAAAGCAACTTCTGAAACTAGAGTTGTTACCCAGAGCATTGAGATACTAGGGAAGCAATTTTAGAGCGTTGGCTTCTCAGAGCGTGTTGTTTAAAGTAAATCACCTCTCCATTGTTGTGGAGGATATTTTTGGCCAAATTTTCAGTTACAGAAATTTGTTTTGACTTCATGTTCAAACACTAGATTATTTCCTCTGGATTACTTTTACCGAGATTTTCCAAGAAGATTCACTCGTTTTGGCCCTATTTATATTTCAAATTGTGTTCATTCTCTGACCATTTCCATATACAATTTTCTAAAATAGATTGTAGCATGATCTGAGCACACCTCCCCGTTTAGATTTCCATCTTGAAGCTAAATCCATGCCTTTTTGTGGCCAGAAGTTGGATTGTTATGGAACATGTGTCAACCAGGTTTATCACCAGTGTAGAAGTCCATATATTTCTAAAACCTCCTTTGGACTTGCTTGCATATGGGCTTCCTGTCAAATGAAGCGCTGAACCATGTTACAAAACCAGTCTTCTTATAAGCTTAAGCTTGTATCTATATCATGCCATCCAATATATTTATCTATCTTTCTATTTTTGTGAGAAACATGAGATACAAGAACTGTAGAACGCCAATTCGGAATTCTCAATACTATACATGATGAGATTAGCTCAGCACATATCATACATATACTTTAAAAAGCCCCTACTCACCATTCTTTTATTCGTTTGCTTAGAAATGATGCAAGATTGTTTTGGCATGGATTTTTTGCAGTGTGCATGGTGGAAGAGACTGGTTTAAGATCTTAATAATTGGTCACAATTACATTTACCTATTATAGTATTTGTTGTGCAGAATACCTATAAAAAAAGTGTTAATTTATTACAGAATGTGGTGTGCATTGCTAATATTCATTGGAGGACTAAGTTGTGTTTGAATTTATATGTATTGGGCTTCAAGATAAGATATCTATGTTGAAGCAATCACTGATTGTTTATATTACATCTTTTGATCCTCAGCCAGGCTTGGCTCCTCTGAGGGCCAATTAATGCTCCATTACCTTGCATCTTATTGAAGCTTGCTGCTATTAGTTTTCACTGCTGGCTAGATCCTGGTTGTTACGCGATGGCGAGAGACATTGCTCTTCACTCAATTTCATGAGGAGAGCTAATGGGTGTCTATCCGCATGATAAAGGAAATACCATAGGATGAAGGAGTGGTAAAGTATGAAGAATGAGGTCATGTTGGGATCTCAAACTCATTCATCATGTTATTTTCTATTGATGGAGTAAGAGGAAAATGGCATTTACAAGTTGCAAAGAACGGCCTAAGGCATTGTTATTTATCTGAACATCTTTATATAAATTCTTTGGCTTTATCATTTATGATCTTGTATAGCAAGATCATGTTGATGAGTAGCGGATATCTATTTTATTTCTGTGTAGCCTCTTGATTTTGTCTTAGTTAAATGATGTAAAGTTGGGGCATCATGTAATGCTAGAGGCTCCTTCATATAGTTGCAACAATCTTTAATAGTTTTGATTTAGTGTACATCACTTGTAAGTGACTGGAAAACTGGGTTGCTTCATGGTATCATGGTCTTTGATAACGTTTGTCTCACAGGGAGCCTTATATATGTTCCTAGATTCACTTCTTCAAAGTACAACTTGCCTTTGTCGTCAGCTAATCTGCAAACACAAAGACAGAAATGTTGGGCATTAGTTGGTATATGGAGCCTCGGTGAAGAGCTGAAGACCACTAGCTAGCCTCTTTCTCATAGTGCTCAGATATCAATTGCCTTTCATTTTTCTGAAATTGATGTTCATGGTTCAATTTCAGTAAATTATAACAAGGCATAAATAAAATTCAAGCTATTCAAGGTACCATTTTATTGCCTTTGTGGGTGTAGTCTACCTTCCATTTCAGCATGCTTGGAGCAAGTCTAAGAGTAAACAGAAAATAGCATTGTAACATTGTGAGAATCGTGTCAGAGACATAGAATGTTTTTTTCCCCTCAGGTTATAAGGAGAATATACCAAAGGTGTTTGAAAATGGTGCTGAAGGGCTACATGAAGTATACAAATAGCATGAGGAGAAAGTAGGCAAAACCTACAATCCTCACCAAGAAGACCGGCCCCCACTAAACCCTCGAACAACTTTAAAATAATCTAACATCCTCGCCAAGATGGGTGTTGAATCCTTATTTCTCCTTCCCTTTCCCTTGATAGTACACAAGAACATTTATAATTTACCAACCGGTCAAGTTTATGTAATTTCCTATCAAAACTTCCTCCAAAGTTATGCTGTTCCCGAAACCTCGACCCCATGTTCTTTTCTTGCCTTCAGATTTCTTCGCAAGAGTTGATCTCTTCATTGGAAACCCACGGCGTGATCCCCACGGTTTCTCAAATCTATAGCAGTGGGCTTATGAATAACGCAGCCTTGACACCCACCCCCACCCCCCTCTCTCATAAACATGCTCTAAGGCCATAGTGAGTTCCAGCTCCCCAGCCCTAGACACATACTCCTTACATGAAGGAAACTTTGAATCACTTCTTGAGCTCAAATAAACTACCATCCTAAAGCAATGTCTTAAGCTATCAACTTTCATGGTTCATAAACCCCAAGCTAGAGAGAGGAGAAAGACCGGAAACCTAGTTGCCTCTGCCACAAGGGTGTGATTGAGTGCCATAAAGCATGTTGGCTCCAATGTTTGCAACAGATCTTGCCCTTCCATTGCATCTGACTCCTCTGCTCGGTGGCTTGGGACTCATTAGAAGAACCATCCCCTTTGATAACCTGAAACCATTTGTTCCCTTAGCCACGTCCAGATAAAACATGACCCTCCCTTACGGTTTCTGACCTTGGAACACTTGCCTATTCTTGGGTTTGGCCAACTTTTAACATTCCCTCTAATTTTAGTTAAAAATATGGAGCCTTGAATGAAGAGATAGGAGCCACCAGCTAGCCTTCTCTCATAGTGCTCCAGACATCAGTTGCCTTGTTTATGGGGAAATCTGGTTTTAAATTCTTAGTAACTTATAGCGATTGTGGAAGGAAAGGAGCAAAGGTCAGCTTTTGAAATAGGACTACGTTCCTGGGGCAGAATCTACTTTTATTGTACCTTGTGGTCATAAATTTAAGTTAAATAGTATTGATAATTTAGATTATTTGGTGGATTTTTTGACTTAGTTGGGGTATTAATGAGTAGATAGACGTCAACCAGGCCCGGACCGCCCATTTGGCTGTGGCTCGGCTGAAAAGATGGGGGCACGGGGCGGGGCCGTGTTGGTGAGAATGCCGAGCACACGTGCCATCTGCCGATGGTAGAGCCCGCCCACTATGCCAATTCTCTTTTCATATAAAATTTGTCAATAATACCCTCTCACTTGATTATACTAGCAATTTGGTTTGAGGGTATAAAGTCTTTGCATATGAAATTTTTTGTGATATACTCAAACTATATTGATGCAATTCTCAACTTTTTCTTGTGTTTGTTGAAATTTTGAATAAAAGAATCGTATTTTTTACTATTTTCTTTTCTTTTATCTTCTAATATTTCAAATTTTTTGTTATTTTGAAAAACATAAATATAAATATATTTTTTTCTTGGTTTTAAAAATAAAAAATTAGCATTTCCACAAATTATACAATTACAAACTAAATATAAATTTTAAAAAAATTGATTTAATTACAAAACAAAATTTAATATAGGCGACTCTTGATGCGGCCCTTTGCCTGCTGCCCTTTAATCGGCACGAGACTGACTGCTATGGCTGTCTAGCCTGACCACCGGCATGGCTAGCCCACCGGCATGGCTAGCCCACCGGGCATATGGGCCATGCTGGGCCAATCATTTGACGTCCACGGCCCGGCCCGGCTCGGCTCGTTTTTTAAGTGGGCCGGCACAATCCGGCATGTTGACCTGTTAAGCCCGTGCAAAGTTGGGCCGAGCCGGCTCGACATGGCCTATTGGATAGGTCTATGAGTAGATGGTTTTTTTGGGTTTCCCTTTTTGTATACCTCTAGTGTACTCTTGGGGTATCGTGCTCTTTTTGATCATATGTGCTTTACCGATTAAAAAAAAAAAAAAAACTTGGCATGTATAGAAAATGATGCTATTCAAGGTACTATTGTTTCAGCTTTGTGGATATAATCCACGTTCTGTTGTTAGGGTACCCCAACAGGAGTTAAAAAAACAAAGAGCCTTGCAACGCTGAGTCATGTCAATGAGAAATGGAATGTTTTTTCCTTCATTTATCTCTACAATTTGTTATTAAACATCAGAAGTCTCACATGACTGCATTCATAAAAACTTTCTGTTCGGTTAGCATTTCAGTTTTTGAATATTGCAATATGCATTTCTTATTTTCTTTGCCTATGCGTGTTTATCTTGTTGACTACTGTGACAAATTTTGTGATCGCATTTGTTCATTCAACTCTTCTATTGCTTATCCTCAATCTAGACAAAGAAAATGATGTTAGGGGCCATTTATAAAACTGACAATATTAGTTCTAAAAGTTTTCAGTGTTAAATTTGCTTAAAGAGAAACCCTATGGACAGCGTATGGATTCTTAGTATTGAATTTCAATTAAACTGGTACATTAATCAAAAGAAATTGGATTTTGAAATAATTTACTTTGAATTGTACTCTGGCACTTTTATGCAAACATTTTTAACATTCTTTTGTTCAAGCATATTATACAATATATGGCATCTTGGTCCCAATCTATTTCCTCTTATTCTCACACACTTATTTGTGGTCATAGTAATGATTGGTTACATGAGGTTGTTTTCCAAGAATAATGTCACTTTATCATGGCATGTGAAAGGGAAAAAAGAAAAAAGAAAAACCAGTTAAGACCCATTCATGCAACCATTTTTCTCACTCGAGTGAGAGGGGTAATCGTTAAGAAAGACATTTTGGTGGGTGAGTTGTTCTAAAAGGTTTTGATCTGGAGTTGGAAATAGGGCATTTGGAGTTCAAGAAATTTCAAACTACTTCTCTTGAGGGTTTCCCTTGCTTTGTCATTAAGCTTTGTTGAATTTGTGTGCTTTTTAAAGAAAGACTTCTATATTCTTGTTAATTAGCAATTTTTAACAAGTTTATTCTTATTGACTAACTAATTATTATCCAGGGTAATCATGTCTACCATAACTCTGCCCTCCCATTGCATGCTCAGAGTGCTGCAGAAACCATTGGCAGTGCCTTCGTTAGGAGCCCGTCATCCTTGGGATCTGTAAAGAGCATCTCTAAAGCTTTTGGCTTAAAGTCTTCTCACTGTTTCAGAGCAACTGCAATGGCAGTATACAAGGTTAAGCTAATTGGACCTGAAGGTGAAGAACACGAGTTTGATGCCCCGGACGATGCATACATATTAGACTCAGCAGAGAATGCTGGAGTAGAGCTACCTTATTCTTGCAGGGCTGGGGCATGTTCTACCTGTGCAGGGCAAATGGCTTCGGGAGCAGTGGACCAGTCCGATGGATCGTTCCTTGACGAGAAGCAGATGGAGAATGGTTATTTGCTAACTTGCATTTCATACCTTTGGGTGTGGCGATTCACGCTCACAAGGAGGGTGATCTTTATTGAGTGCTTTCTAAGGTCAGAATTGGGTATGGTTTTCCAATTCTTGTTGTCATTGATTATGTTTTCAAACTCTTAAGGGATGGTTGTACTTAGATTTTTAGTTATCATTTCTTGTGGTATGTCATCCATCCCCCTAAGCTAGATCATCTTATTGGCGGTTGGTTTGCTGGCTTAAATATTTACTTCAAAGAGACGCCACCCGAAAATTGATTATCAAACTTAGAAGTCATAATAATGATTAATTACATCAATGTTCCGTTGGTCCCTACATTTTGTTGATGTGATCCTTTGTAGTGTAGTGTACTTCATTCCAATGCTGAAGTACAGTTACAATTTGGAAAGTAGTAGTTTAGTATCTCAATCCTTAAGAGGACAGACATACTAGGGTGGCTTGTAGTTCAACCTTCCACTTTGATATATATATATATATATATGCATGTCAATGTAATTGTAATACATCACATCATAAATTATGAGACTCGGGCGTGATTAACCTTTAGCTCTAGATGAAGTTGAATGTAATGTCTTTCTTTTTAGTGAGTATTGACAGAGAGGGTCTCTAGGATCTGGGAAGATTGTGGATTGAAGTAGTCGATCTGAATAGGTGGATTTAAGGGTTCGTTGTGTGAGGTCTTTTTGATCCAGCAATAGAAAGGAAAAAAAAGAGCAATGTTTTAAAAACTGGATCGGTGAATGAATTGGAAAAGTTATTGGTTCATAAACATGACCGATGATTGAATCAGAAAAGTTATTGGTTCATGGTTTAGGGGTCAAACTGATGGTCGAATCGGATTAAACTGGGGCAGGAAAGGTCACTGGTCGGTGATTCGACGATTGAAAATCAGTTTTAGTTTTCTAAGAAACACTAATTAATGATAAGTATTTGTTGGAATGCTGTAGGAAACATAATGGGAAGCTAGTGCAATTATGTTGTGAAAAGAGCACAGAGAGGTTAGATGAGCCAGAATCATCTTTGAACTTTTCACAAGAAGACAGAATGGGAAGCTGGTGGAAGAAGGATAAAAGTACCCTTTAGTAGCCCATTGAAAAGATCGGAAGGGAAATAAATGTAAAGAGACGCATTATTCCCACTAGAGATGACCCACTTTTAGAATGGATCTACTCACGGGCCTACTCGTTCACACAGTGGTGTGACTCTTGAGGTGGTCTCACACCGACACTTTTGTGAGACTCGGCTTGTTACGTCACAATTTCATGCCTCTATATCGACTACTTTTGCCTTGTCTTGGACTCATAAGAAGAATGACTCTAGTTTTTGATCCAGTTTGTGCAGGTTGGCCAAAACCTTTTTTCATAGACCAACAACAAGCTCCTCAAACTTAACTAGATCGACCTACTTGAAGTTTGAAGAAGTTTTATTCATGATCCACTTATACGCACCTTTAGAGCGTTTTCACACAATTCCCTTAAATCCTTTGGTATGCTTGATCTTCATTTAGCTCTTTTGTTATGGTCAGGGACACCATCAGAAATAAAGCTTTTGAGGCAAAGGGATGGGATGAGCATGATTGTCAAATCCAGAAGAAGAATAAAGTACTACAATATTAATATGCAAAGCCATTAGACGTAAAAAGGGAGTGTCAGGCTTAGGAAAAGGTTACCTTTAGAGTCCGTTACCAAGAAAGTTACTTACAGGAGTGTAATTTCTGCCGACGTAATAGTTTCTCTGATTAACTAGTACTTTTAGGAAAAGATTTCCCACCATAAAAAACCATAATTATAAGTTGAGTGGAGAATCATTTTAACTTGTAACTCAATCCAAAATCCCTGGCCCAGCTGGCTAATTGAAAGTCAAGATCCATTAACTCTAGAATTGGGTCAGAAGCAAAGTGTGATTATATGATCCTTTAGTTGTCTTGACCATGAAAATGAAATGAGGAGCTGAGATTGAAGATTTGGCCCTGAATCTATGATCTATCTTTCCCTTTGAGGGGAGCTATGTCAATTATTAGTGGTAGTTTCCCATTTGTTTGAAAGAAAATTATGTTTTTTAAAATTGTTTATGATGCAAAAAGCGAGGAAAGCATGTTTGGTTCTCAAGTTGGTTTTGTTAAAAAATACGAAAAAAAAAAAAAACTAAATTCAGATAACATCGAAATGATGTTCGTTAGTGTTGTCGGTGTTTTTAAAAACAATTCTCCAGAATAGTTTTTAAATATAGGAAAGTGAAAGCCGACATAAATGTTTGAAAAAATGAGGTTGAAATTAGACTACTTCTACCATCATCTAGGTGGGGTGGCTTTGAGTCGTTTTCATGGATTAGGAATCCAAGAAGCCAAGAAACTGGATTCTAAAAGTTGAGCATATTAATCAATGAAACCACAAACCAATCTCGTTGTCAGTATAAAGGAAAGGCCTCCTACTTACCCAAGTACGTAGGTAGAGATGTGGTTAAAGTTTTTATCTTAACAGGATTGTTTCAGTTTGGCTTTTGTATAAATATAGGTTTGTGTTATGTGGTAGAGATTTTATCGTTTTATGGTCGTTTCGGATCGTATAAGGATTGAATAGATATAGTATAAACTTGCAAGATATCTTTCGTGTTGTGCGCGAAATTTATTTGAACATAAAGCGTACTCATGATGCGGGAAAAAAAAAAACGATACCTCATGGAACACGTGGATGACCTATTATTTTGTATTTGAGGTATGTATGAGCATGAACACATGGACTCAGCAACGTGTCTTTGCTCACCCGGCGGTGCTAACAAGTATGCTTTGCTTCTCGCGCGTTTTTAAGGCCCCAAGGTGGTGTTTGTTTTTCGGTATCTTTGAATAGACTTTTTTGAGTTTAATCTTGAATAGCGGCTTATGCGTTAAGTATTAAATTTAATTTGTTTTTTAATATTGGGTAGCGAGTAGGAATGACAACAGGACGGATTATTTGGGGTTCTCGCCGTAGCTACTGCTAATAAACTGGGTTTTGTTTAATTATGTCGGGTTTTTAACGTATTTTGAGTTTATTTTCTCAGTGAGATGGGTTCGGGATGGAGTTCGGGTATTCTTTCCATCCACGCCTCGACCTATATTTTAAAAATAAATTTTATTATTTTATTTTATCTTTAATATAAATAATAATAATAATTATAATGTTTTTAATAAATAATTTATAAAAATTCATAATATTTTTATTTTTTATGAAACATATTAATTTTAATATAATAAATATAAAAAATCAAATATAAAAAAATCAAAATCAAAAATTAAATGTAAACGGGACGAGTTTGAGAATTTTCTGTCGGCCACATGGATTTAATTTTTAAATGAAAACAGTTAGGAGTGAAAAATATTAGTCGGATCGGGATGGGGCGCGCAAATACCAGCACTAAGATTGTTATCGCTTCAGTAGTGTGTATTCTTGGCAACACATTTGTTGAAGCAGCGATGGAGTTTTAACTTTTAGTGAAAATGAGCTTTACAAATGAAAAATGAATATTTATAACTTTTCCGTTAAGAACTTTTTAAAATTTCGTGATAAGTCACATTAAAGAAAATTTTAAAAAACAAGCGAACTATCTTGAGAAAGCGAATGAGCTTTCGGTATTAAGTCAAAAAACAACTGTAGCTTTAAAAATTAACTCTCTTAATATAATACGTCTTTTAAAGGTGAATGGAGTGTTATTAGTGGGGAGAAAAAACGAAAGTGGTTGATTTGGAAATCAGTAACCGTGTTGGTTAATAAATTGTTTTGAAAGGCAAATACTCAAAGTAAAATAAAAGAAAATGTTTTATGTGATGTAAAATGAAAATTTTTTGTGTAATATTATATTTAATTAAAGTTGAGAAAACGGAGTTGCATTAATGGAAAAATCAATTACATTAATGTTATAAGCATGTTATATTAATATATAAATATATAAAGGATGTTACTTTTCATAAAAAGCTTTCATCCTAACACATTGAAGCACTGCACAAAAATATGACTTATTTTAGATATGTTGAGGAATTTTTTACTTGAAGATACACTTTTTATACATTAGGTTTTCTTAGATTTTTTTAGGAAAAATATGTATCAACTACTAATTTAAAAATAATTATACATACATTATCAAGAATTGGATTTACATAGTTCAAGCTATTTTAAAAAAAATAAAAATAATAGTTCAATCAATGTATAATAATAACTAACGAATATATTATCATAACTAGCGAATGTATTAATGCATTCATTAGTTATAGTAGTACATTCGTTAATATAAAAAAAAAATAAAAAATACCTCAAATAATATAGGTTTAAAAATATTTCTAAATATAATGTAGTTTTTACCACGTGAAAAGTGATTTTTGGAAAGACATTTTTTAAAAGTGTCTTTTTAAGAGACACTTTCAAAAATTTTGAAAATTTTACACAAAAAGTGACTTTTGAAGAGATACTTTCAAAATTTTTGAATTTAAGCTGAAGAAACACTTTTTAAACACTTAGAAAACGTCAAGAAACACTTTCTAAATGGTTGAAATGTTATACTAAAAGTGTCTTTTGAAAAGACACATTCATAATTTCGAAAATATTGAAAGTGTCTTTTGAAGAGACAATTTCTAGAAATTTAAAATTTTTGAATTTAAGCTGAAAGTGTATTTTGAAGAGTCACTTTCTAAATTGTTGAAATGTTATATTAAAAGTGTAGTTTAAAAAGACACCTTCATAATTTTGAAAGTTTTTAATCAACACTGAAAGTGTCTTCTGAAGAGACAGTTTCTATAATTTTAAATTTTTTGAATTTAAGCTGAAAGTGTCTCTTCAAGAGATACTTTCAGTTTTTCAAATTTTTAGGTTGAAATGTTATATTAAAAGTGACTTTTGAAAAGACACATTCATAATTTTGAAAGTTTTGAATCAACACTGAAAGTTTATTTTAAAAAGACATTTTCGATAATTTAGAAATGTTGAATTTAAGTTGAAAGACTTTTAAGAGACACTTTTAGTTTTACAAATTTTTAGAAATTATTTCTTGAAGAGACACTTTCTGAATTATTGAAATGTTACACTAAAAAGTGTTTTTTGAAAAAACACCTTTATATTTTTTAAAGTTTTGAATTAACATTAAAAATGTCTTTTGAAGATACACTTTCTATAATTTTAAATTTTTTGAATTTAAGTTCATTTTTTCAAATTTTTAAAAAGTGTTTCTTGAAGAGACATTTTCTAAATTGTTTTACTGATGTGGAGAAAATTACATTATATTTAGGATTATTTTTCAAACTACATTTTTTTAAGATTTTTTTTTTAATTTCTTGATTATTTTTCGGAAAGTTCACAAAAGTGCGTGACATGTGGCCTATGATTTAAGGGTATTGCTTCATGGCACCATTAGTGTAAAAAAAAAGTCACCATAATTTTATAAGGGTAGTCATTTTTGTTATTTATTACAAAAAGGGAAGAAAGTGGGTAGTTAGTATTTTATGTCATTTAACTTTTACACTTTTCAAATTTATCCTTAAAAACTTTATATTTTTAGAAATAGTGTCTGATACCATAATGTCACCAAGCATTTTCCATGATTTAAAGAGAAAAATTACCAAGAAAAATGGCCAACCAAGAAATTTACTCTCAAGAGTCACTAACAAAGATAATACCTTAAAAGGATGGGTATTAAAAATGATAATGACTGATAATGACAACATTTATAATAATACCTAAATTACCTTTAATATATCAAAAACAATAAACAAACACAAAAAGTCAAACTTTCTTTATCATGTCCTTGACGTCCAACCGAAGAAGAAGGGAAATCAAAAATAATTTCTACAACTCCTAAAATTACATAAACTATACTTTGTTTGAGACTATACCTTATTATATTCAACATCATATTCAGTTGTCATCAAAAATTGAATTCATAACTTATGAGAAATGTTTATTTTTATTTTTTTATTTGTTATGAATTTATTGTAGTGTTATTTTTTTACAAGTTTTAGTGTGACTTGATATGTTGAATGCTCAATATATATTAAGGATTTTGTATAAAAATCACGACTTCAATTAGAAAATACAAGTACTATAGAAATACAATATAATTACAATATGAAAACATTAATATTATGATATTGTAAGGCGCAGAAAAATTCGATTTTACGGAAAGAATAATCGGTAATTTCGATTGGCAAAAATTTTGAAATACCGGATGATGAAACGAATTTAGCAGATTGGAATAAATCTCGCGAAATCCCAAATTCTGCGTCGAATTTTTGTCGAATTCGAGGCCAGTTAAATTTAGCGTTTTTCGAGGCACCGGGTATCAGGTGTCGTAAAACGGGTTTGAGATACATGTGATGTGAAAAAAGTCACCCACTATATGTACTCATGTGAC
The DNA here is from genome assembly GCA_016808115.1 of Tetrastigma voinierianum. NCBI lineage: Eukaryota > Viridiplantae > Streptophyta > Magnoliopsida > Vitales > Vitaceae > Tetrastigma > Tetrastigma voinierianum. The sequence continues at coordinate 97,128 of JAEQBH010004632.1, forward strand.
CAAGGATCAAAATATTGGTAAACATGGATATATTGATAATTGGATTTTACGGAAATATCGGTAAAATATTGGTGGATATTTTTACAAAAATATCGGTTCGATTAAATTTTTTCGTATTTTAATTATATAAATGTTGAAAAATGATTCATATCTTAATTAAGGTAGATTAAAATCAAATAGTTAGTAATTATTAAATTAAATATGTTATATTTAATATATTATTAAGATATTATTATGTTAAAGAGATATTATTTATTTGTCTTTGTTATTATTATAAATATTATGTAGATAATGAGGAGATTCAAAATATTATATACTATAATTTTAATTTTTTAAATGATATTATTTTAATTCTTTTCCTTTCAAATTAATATTTGATTTAAAAATATTATAAGTTATAATGTAAAATAAAATAAAATAAAATATTATAATCATATGGTGGTAAAGATTATGAACAAATAAATAATAAGAGAATATAAAAAAAGTTTACTTGTATATAATAAATGTAATCGATGGAGCACAGTGGTTGGAGTGTGCCAAGCATAGTCATTTTGTGTAGGTTCGAAATACTTTCCGGAAAGCGATTTTGAGATTTTGGTAGAAAACGAAAGGAAAAAGTGAAATGTCGGAAAAATCGGAAAAGCGAGGAATTCCCCGATTGGAGATATCTTTATGATCTCTCCACCAGGTAACAGATATTTCGGCCGAAATATCGGAAATTTTGTTCCTTGCTTGTGACACATGTTGCAAGATTAGAGAGATAATGGAAATGGACGGCCTAGATTATGCCAAGTGTCAAAAATCAAGAAAAGGGACATGATGGGAATTATGAGAATTGTTAATGATAATAAGATGAAATATGAACAGTGTTATGTGCCCCGTTTTGAAGCGCAAAATGGGCGTGGCTAGACGGGTTGATGCAGTGGGCGTGAATTTGAGTTACAGAGAGAGTGTACTCCTTCTCTGCAGATTCCAGAGGCTTATTCGGACCGTCGGTTGCCTGCACGGAGTAAGAAGCAAAGTGGATTCTATGCGAGAAATTTCTGTGATTGGCCGATTTGGTGGAGTTCCGACGAAGCGAGAGGTAGGGGATCTTTTCCTACTTGAGTTATTCTTTGCTGGAGTCGTGTAAATGGTTAGGAATGTTAGAACTGTTTTAGCCGTAAATTCGGTCTCAAAGCTTTGAGCCAAGTGGAGGAAAATTCATATTTGTGTGGCGTGAACGGTGCCACTGAGGTTTTCCTTGTTCATGTGAATAGTGACATGAGATTTTTGGTGTGAGTTTTATGATGTTAATTATTTCAGAAATGAATTCTTTGTGTTTGTCGATTGGCCCATGTGAGAATGAATTTTGGTGTTATTGGTTGTGAATTTGCATAACATGATTTATGAATTAATTATGTTAATATATATGCATGTGAATATATTAGCATGAGTTTGTTGGAATTGGCATCATGCATTCCATATGCACTGGGGCACCCTAGAATATTAGGTGTGAGTGCATGACATGAAATGAAAGAAAAACGAAAATGTTTGTGAAAGGAACTGAGGAAGATTTTAAGAATTCTTGCTTGGAGAGTTGTCCTAGCAATTCATCTCGAAGGCGGACCATGGTTGTTTTAGAGGAAATATCCGACCCAGTGCGCCTCGGGTAGTATAAATTTTGCAAGAAACTTCGGTAGTGTGTTTTCAAGAACAATAGCTTTTGTTTTGGCAGGGTGTACTCGCATTCGGCTTAGGCATATGAGGAGTCGGTGAGGACTCGAGACATGGGTTTGGGCATGTAGACATTCAGTAGGTTCGCGAAATTGTTTGAATGTGATTGTTTGCCCATGGCAGTAATGCGGCAGGTGGGGGAGTAACCTATGTAGGAAATTATCTCTACTGGGCTATGCTCACCTTATCGAGGGATCACTATTTCAGGTATAGGGAGTGTGCACGAGAACAGCGCTCGCTAGAGGTCGCATTTTAGAAGAAAGCCAGATTGTGGCTTTGGTACTGATTTTGTATAACATGTATTAGAATTGTAAATTTTAATATATGTTAAATTAAGAGTAATGTAATAACTCTTGAACCATGTAATATAGTTGGTTGAGATATATTATGTGAGTATTGATGCAGGGGCCCAAGTGTCCATTATTTTACTCGCTTGTGGACCCTGTGTGGTCATTGTAAACTTGTTAGGACATGTTTTGTACTTTGGGTAGAGCTCCCAGTACAAAGGAGACTCTGCCCGATTTTTGTGAGTGGTGTTGGGTTGCGACATTCACGGGCAGTATTCGGCCAGTTGACGGGTTGTCCAACGAACCCTCGAGGTTTGGGCGTCCTGACGTATCGGAGGCTTGGAGTATCACGAATACTGGGGCTTGGGGGACTTGGGCTTAAGCCATGGTCATAAGGTGTAAGAACATCACCACTTGGTAGCTCGATGTTAGAGTTTAAGTATGTGATTACCTAGGCAATCCGCGGGACGGGATTAGAGCTGCTTGTATCTGCTTGTGTTTTATGTGTGATTAGATTGTATAACATGTATTGATTATTTGTGAATGTTGTGTGATTGTGTGCTTAGTGATTGATTAGCACATTGGAAAAAAAAAATGATGTGAGAAAATTTTTTTCTAGGTTTTCTGGAGTGTGTAAAGCTGGGCTTGTCCCCCAAAATTTATTTGGTTTATTTGGAAATTGAAAAAAAAAATTTTTTGGTGGGTTTCATTATTGGAATGAGAAAAAAAATGGTGTGAAAAAAAAAAACTTAGAAGGCGGTGATGGGCTCTTTGCCCATTTGAATCACTGTCTGATGGATTGTATCGTGACATAAGGCTTCAGAGCTGGCTGGCGCGACAACGGGGCCACGACACGGCCCAGGGTTGGTGCTTGTGAGAGGGCTTGCGTCTGACTACAGCCGAATACTACTCTGACCACGATGGCTGCTACTGCGGGCGTGCGACGGCGCCCGCGCATGGCAAGCCGGGAGATTATCCTTGATACAAAATTTTTGTATCGTGGTTGAGAAATGACTTGGAGTCGTGAGGCAGTGTAGGAAGGCTGCGATCTGATCTTCGTGACACGACACGACATGGCGAGGGCATGGCTGCGACCACGGCGCCGTGCGCCCGCGATCTGATGACGCCGCATCGCGACCACGACTGCCGTGCTTTCGTGGCTTGAAGCGTTGTGCGGCTGCGGTGGGCGCGCAGCTAGGGTTCGTTGGGTGTGCACCTGTGCACCCAACCCAGTATTGACTTAGGACATTGTTTTGATTCACTGTTTGGACCATTGTTCATGAACACTGTTCACGAGGTTTTAAAAAAAAAAAAAGAAATAAAATCTTTTAAAATGAAAATTTCTAAAATAATTTTTTTGTTGTTAAAAATGATTTATAGTGTCTCGGGGCTGTGATTAAGCCTTAGAGATCTTGCATTAGAATTTAGCGCCATTTGACATGTGTAGATGGCTAGTCGAGGCCGGGCGTAGAGGCGTCACGAGGTGCTAGCGAAGCACCACCCGGTGTTTGACCGGCGAGGCATTTGTTGAAATTTGTAGGGATTGCGGCTGCTTTCTTGATACCTGAGGCTAGTGTGCGGTGCCAGGAGGAGTCAGAGCAGCCTCCAGGAGGTTTGGAAGCATCATCTCGACTCACGAGGAGGAGATCGATGGTGTTGGAATATTTGGGTTTCATGCGGGTTGAGGAAGGTGTTAGAGGCTATGGAGATTACCTCGACATGACCGGGGATAGACTAGGCTGCGTTCGAATTTGAAAGGTGAGGCCCAGTATGGTGGGCTGGCAAGGACCTCTGAGACCTAGAGAAGCGATGACATGGGTAGAGTTCTAGGAATTTGTTCATGGGTAGAGTATTTTGGGATCTTTGCGAGGCATGCGAGCTCAGGAGTTCCTAAATTTGAAGCGGGGATGATGGCTGTGATGGATTATGTGATTTAGATTCACGGAATTTAGCCCGTTTCTTGATGACTACGTGTACGGACATGGCCAAGGTCGGGAGATTTGAGAATGAAATTTGAAGTTGTCCATTCGGGCGAACAGTAGGACTTGCAGCCTACGAGGACATGGACTCCATGGTTGGGACAACCCTGACCAGAGAGAGAGATCGAGGATCCTCGTAGCACTCGGGATGCGGGTGTTAGTAGCAAGAGGAAGGAGAGTTCGTCTTCTTCTAGTTCGGGAAAGACGGATCACGTTATGTGTAGCGGCCGGTACGAGACCGGAGGGACGAGTTTCGGTCTCGGGGGAGCTACAGCAGGGCACCTCCGTTACGGGCGGTACAGAGAGGCGGTATGGGCGGGCGAGAGGGCCGAGCCCGGCGAGCTGAGGACATCGGGGGTTCGGGCGTTGGATTGATATGGCTTCGGGAGTGGCGGATGCTCGGGCTGTGGGACGATTTGGGCTCTGATATAGCGAAAGTAGACTCGGGGAATGCGTTGGGAGTTTAGTGGTTACGAGTCTCACGGTGACGGGTGATTGAGTCAGTGGCGGGACCGCGAGATAGTGTCCGTCGGGGGCCGGTCTGATCCAGTCACGAATTGTGAGCGCTGGACCCCGGTCCCGCGAGATGGTAGTCGCCGATATAGGGACCGGGTAGTGGTTCCCCCGATTGACCGATTTGAGAGAGGAGATTCTCGGGGAGTTTCACTACTCTCGATTTCTGGGTGGAGTGCATCAGTGGCCGCAGATGTATCGGATCTTCGTCGTCGGTATTCTTGGAGCGGAATGAAGGGCACGTAAGGGACTTTGTTCGGCTTGATGTCTCACGTGTCGATGGGTTAAATTTGAACACGAAGCCAGCGGGGCTACTTGGCCATTGGAGGTAGGCGAGTGGAAGTGGGAGCACGTCACGATGGTTGTGACCAGCTTGCCGCGGATGCGACGGAGGCATGATGCGATATGGTGATAGTGGACCCGGCTCCGCGAAGTCGCGGCACATTTTCTAGCTATGCGGATGACCTTCGCATTGGAGAGATTTTGCCGGTTGTACATTCGAAGATAGTCGGTTACATAGTACGGTATCCATAGTGTCGGATAGGGACCCGAGGTTTACGGCGCACTTTTGGAAAAGTTTCCAAAAGGCTATGGGCACACGGCTGACGATGAGTACAACTTTCCACCCTCAAACAGATGGTCAGTTTGAGAGGACTATACAGGTGTTAGAGGACATGTTGCGAGCATGCGTCCTGGATCATCAGGGTAGTTGGGAAGAGCACTTGCCTTTAGTGGAATTCGCTACGACCATGATTACCAGGTATCTGATTGGCACCATATGAGGCATTGTATGGGAGACCATGTAGGTCACCATTATGTTGGATCGAGGTGGGAGAGGAGTTCCATCGGTAGTCTTTGATCGATTAGAGACACCCTCGAGAGAGGTGATCTTGATGCGAGTGGCGTCTTCTCATGGCTCGGGCCGCGAGAAAGGCTATGCGGATGTGCGGCGTGACCATAGGATGAGGTTGGGGATCACGTCTTCTTGAAGGTGATGCCTAAACAAGCGCGGGAAGCTATCGCCGAGGTTTATAGGACCTTTCGAGATACTTTTTCGAGAGGATAGGCCTTTGTAGCGTGCCGGTTGAGGTATTCTGGCCCGACATGTCGGTGTCGAGGTATTTCACGTCTCCGTGCTCAGTATACTCGAGATCCGGCTCATGTGGTGGATTGAAGGGACGGTCAGGAGTTGACAGCGATGGGACCTTTGAGGAGGACGGTATGCATTTGGATAGCCATGATCGGGTTTGCGACGCCAAGGCGTGGCCAGTGAGGGGTGCTATGGCGGCATGGAGTGGAGGGAATCAGCGTGGGGCGTGAGAGGACACGATGCGGGGCCACTATCCGCCTTTGTTTAGGGATGAAGGTACGTGGTTTAGTCGTTTAATATTTAAATGACGAGTTTACATGCATGGTATTGTGCACATTACATATGCATGTGAGTGATTGTGATTGTTCAGAATTTCGGGACAAAATTCCTTTTAAGGAAGGGAGAATATAAGACCCGAGAAATTCTAATTTTTGGAAAAACGGTAAAATCGTAATTTCGGTCAAAAATTTGAAATTTATTCTCTAGATCTCGGATGACGAAACGGATTTCGCTGTTGGAATCGTCTCACGAAATCTAGCTACCACGTCGAATTTCGTGGAATTCCGAGACAGTCGAAATTTACACGTTTTTCGAGGCAGGTCATCAGATGTGAGGAAAACAAATCGGATGTGAAAAAAAGTCGCATATAACGTATCTTTAAATGTTACACAAGGTGCATGGGTAGAGATGATGGAAATGGGCTGACCAAGATAATTGCCAAATGTGGAAAATCGAGCTAAGGGACAAAATGGTCATTTGGAAGTTGATTAAATGATAATGGGACCAATTTGGGAATAGTGGCGTCTTCTTCAAACAAAGAAAGAAAACGTGCGGGAGAAAGGAAAAGAGATCCATTGGCCATTTTTGTGCGTTTCTGGTGAGGAGAGAATCAGCTTCTCTCTAGATTTGCGGGCGGTCGGCCAGGTCGAATAACCCGGACGAAGCCAGAAAGGCTGGCTCCTGCGTGACGAGGCCCCGTGGGCTCGGTTTAATGAGTTTCTACAAACTCCGTGAGGTAAGGGATTTATCCTACTTGGGTTTTACACTTTATTTAAGTGTTTTATAATGTTTCGGTTGGATTGAGGCCTTGAACTACCGTTTGATTGGTCCTAAAACTTGGGACCGAATTATTGAAACTTTTGGGAGCCATGGAGCAGCCCGTAACAATTTTATGGGCTGTTTGGGTTATTAATTATGAAATTTTTGAAACAAATGATGCTTTTATGTGTATACGGCCGGGAATGGCCATGAAGTCGGGTTCCCAAGTGGGTGATGATTGAGTGAAATTTATGGGCTGAATACGATCAGGTAGTGTAGAATTTGTTGGGTGTTTATTTCATAAATTTATGAAATAAATCTTGTGTTGATGGTATGAGGCTGGAAGTGGCTTGAATTGTGTGGAAAATGTAATGTAGCCGTGAATGTAGCTTGATGATAACAGGAATTATCCTTTATTCCCAGGAATAGTGTTCACAAAATAATTTTGTGAAATAATGTGTTTGGTTGAGTAATTCAAATTAGTGCTCGTGTTGGATAATTAGCCATGGTGAGCTAATTTTTTGTGTAATGGATTGTGAAATTACATAACATGTTTGTGTGATTAAATTATGTAAATGTATATCATGTTATATATATTCGCATGTGTTATATGAATTGTATTGGAATTGACATCATGCATTCCATATGCGCTGGGGCACCCTAGAACAATAGGAGTGAGTGTAGGAGGTGATTCTTGAGAGAATGGTTTCGGAGGGTTGACTAAAAATAATAATTATCTGGGAGGGGAAAGAAGTCCATATAAAATATCAATCGTCTGAAACACCCAATTGATATACATCGGAGAGTCCATATAAAATATCAATCGTCGGAGTCGGCCCACTGATATATCTCGGAGGGTAGTCCACTAAATATAACATTGGAGTCGGTCCACTACTTATATCAGAGGGTAGTCCACAAATAATAACAAATATCTTTGTTAAAAATAATGTTTCTCATACGTGGCTTAGGCAAGTGTGAAGGAGTCGGTGAGGACTCGGGATATGAGTTGAGCATGTAGACATTCAAGTAAGATCACACATTTACTTGAATGTTTGTTTTAATTGGAGCATTGCATATGCACTTAGGTGGAGAGTAGCCCATTTAAGGTGATTCCACTACTGAGCATTAGCTCACCCTGTCGAGGGAACATATTTTTCAGGTACAGGGAGCGTACGAGGAGACGGCTCGTCCTAGAGGCCGGGTTTGAGAAGAAAGCCGGGTTGTGGCTTTGGTTATCATTATGTATACATGTATTAGAATTCTAGAATTTTGATATATGTTTGTATAAGAGTGAATTATCAACTCTTGAACCATGAGATATGTATTTGGTTGGGATATATTGGTTGAGTAATGATGCAGGGGCCCAAGTGGCCATTATTTACTCTCATTTGGACCCTATGTGGTCGTTGGATGTGTTGGGACAGGCTATGTACTAAGGGTAGAGCTCCCCGTACAAAGGAGACCCCCGCCCGATTTTCGTGGAGAGATATCGGGCTCCCGACATTCACGAGTGTTTCGTTGTGTCGACCGTAGTCAACGGACCCCGGATTTGGGCATCACATAGAGTACCGCCAGCGAAAGCAAGCTCGTGTGGTACGCTTGGGAGTTTAGGTAGCTACACCATCTCTCGTTGAGTGCAGGATCGAAGTCTTAGGGACAGGACGGAGATAGTGTCCATCGTGACTCCGGTACGCTCAGGCATGTGTGAGATGGTAGTCTTTTGCATAGAGGACGGGTAGTGGTTCCTAGTTGACCGATTTGAGAGGAGATTAGTCAAGGAGTTTCACTGCTTCGATTTGTCGCGGCATCCGTGCGGCACGAAGATGTACCAAGATCTTCGTGACCGTTACTCACCGAGCGAAATGAAAGAGACGTAGGGGACTTTATTTTGATTCGATGTCTCATGTGTCGTAACGTTAAGCGCTCGAAAGCACCGTGGCCGCATACGTGCCCATCGGAGGTGGCCGAAAGTGGAAGTGGGGAGCACGCCACGATGGATTTTGTGACCCACTTGCCACCAACACGCAGACATGGCGCGGTATAGGTTATAGTGGACTCCGCCACTAAGTCTACATTCTTAGCCGTATGATGACCCTCTCTCACATCGGAGAGATTCTTCCGCTGTACATTCGAGAGATAGTCCGGCTACATGGAGTACCAAGATCCATAGTGCCCGATAGGACCCGAGAGCTGATGACGCACCCTTTGAAGAGTTTCCAAAAGGCTATGGGCACACTGGCCGACCATGAGTACCGGCTCCACCCACGTACGATGGTCACGAGAGACTACATTGTGTGTTAGAGGACACAGCTTGCAGCCCCGATCATAAGGGTAGCTGGGAAGAGCATTTTCCTGTGGAATTCACAACAACAAGTATCGCGTAGTATACGTATGACACCATATGAGGAATTGTATGGGAGGCCATAAGGGTCACTATTATTGGACTCGGAGCAGGCGAGCCCCATCACCGGTTTCTCGATTCGATTAGAGACACCTCCGAGAAGGTGAGCTTGATACGACAACGCCTCTCACGACTCGGGCCTGGGCAGTAAGAGCTAGCGGCTAATGTACGACGCCGACCCTTAGAGTTTGAGGTTGGTGATCACGTCTTTTAAAGGTAATGCCTAAGAGAGGAGTGGTCAGGTTCGGCAAGAGCGGGAAGCTATCGCCGAGGTTTCGGGGCCCTCGAGATACCGAGAGGGTAGGGCACTATAGCGCATCGCTTGGCTTTACCACCCAAAGATGTCGTCCACGAGTATTTCACGCCCCATGCTCCTGAGGTACACTCCGCATCCAACTCATGTAAGGATCGGGGGAGAGATTGAGGTTGACACCGAATGAGACCTTCGCAGTGAGGACCACAAAGGTGTATCAGGATAGTCGAGATCAGGTTTTGCGACAAGAAGACCGTGAGGTTAGTGAGGGTGTGCTGGCGTGGCAGCACCGTGAGTGGAGGAGTCAACCTGGGAGAGCGAGAACACGATCCGGGCGCCACCTATCCCTTCTTGTTTAGGGATGAAAGTACGCGGGTTTATCGCTACTTAAATGACTAGTTTACATGCACGGTATAGTGCACGCTGTATTAAGTGCATGTTGTCATGATTGTCGTAATTTTAATCTAAATTCCTTTTAAGGGAGGGGAGAATGTAAGACCCGAAAAAAATCTCCAATTCTTCGGAAAAAAGGGTAAAAACTGGTTTCGAACAAGACCTGAAATTTTTTAGATTCGACGATGAACGGATTTCACCGTTGAATCGCTCTCGCCGAAATCTAGCTACCACGCCTATTTCGCCGGCCCGTGACAGCCGAATTTACAAGCGAGGCAACTGTGTATCGAAAGTGTCGTAAAACTGGTTTGAGATACTACGCTGGGACATGACAAAAGCCACCACTACATGTACTCTTGTGACACATGTTGCAAGATTAGAGAGATGATGGAAATGGACGGCTTAGATTATGCCAAGTGTCAAAAATCAAGAAAAGGAACATGATGGGAATTATGGGAATTGTTAATGATAATAAGACGAAAGACGAACAGTGTCATCTTCTTCATTTTGAGCACAAAATGGGCAGTGGCTGGACTCGTTGGATGCAAAGTGGGTGTGAGATTTGAGTCTGTAGAGAGTGTGCTCCTTCTCTTAGATTTCCGCCATTCTGACCGCCTCTGCTGACTTCCGAGCAAGAAGCAAAGTCGTTCTACGCGGCGAGAGCTACGCGTGGACACCGATTTGGTGGAGTTCCGACAATTCCAAGAGGTAGGAATCTTTTCCTACTTGCGTTATTCTTTGGCTACGAGCCGTGTAAATGGTTAGGAATATTCTGAGGTTTGTTTTACCGCAAATTCGCCCCGTGCTTTGAACCGAGCGGAGAAAATTCATATTTTAGGTGGGGCCGCGAACGCGCCACCGAAAGGGTTTCACCGTTTCGAATAGTGACATGAATTTTGGTGTGATTTTATGATGTTGAGTGACTCCAAAAAATGAATTGTTTGTGTTTAGTCAATTAGCCCATGTGAGCTAATTTCGTGTTATCGGGTCAGAATTTGCATAACATGATTTATGAATTAATTGCATTATATATGCATGTGAATATATTAGCATGAGTTTGTTTGAATCGGGCATCATGCATTCCATATGCACTAGGGCACCCTAGAATATTAGGTGTGAGTGCATGACATGAAATTGAAAGAAAAATGGAAATGTTTGTGAAAGGAATTTCAAGGAAGATTTTCCGAAGAATTGCCTTGGAGAGTTGTCTAGCAATTCATCTCGGAAGGCGACCCATGATCAAGCTGGAGAAATATCCAGCAATTCGGCCGAGGGTAGTGAGTAATATTTACGAAATGGTAGGTGTTCACTGAACAATAGCTTTTGTTTTGAAACCGATTATTTTACTGCATTCGGCTTAGGCATATATGGGAGTCGGTGAGACTCGAGACATGGGCTCGGGGCATGTAGACATTCGAGTAGGTCTGGGCGAAATTGTTTGAACGTGATTGTTTGCCACTTATTGCGCGCACCCGGGTAGGAGTAACCTACGTAGGGAACATTCTACCGGGCTAGCGCCACCTTATCGGTTAATCACTATTTCCGTGCATGCGAGTGTGCATTTGGGAGACAACGCCGCTGTGAGGCCGCATTTTTAGAAGAAAAGCCGACAGTATTGCATCGATTTGGTATAACATGTATTGTAATTGTAAATTTTAATATATGTTGAATTAAGAGTAATGTAATAACTCTTGAACCATGTAATATAATTTGGTTATATATTATGTGAGTATTGATGCAAATCTGCCGACCATCGCTTTACTCCTCGCATAATCAGGCGGTCATTGTAAACTTGTCAGGACATGTTTTCAGATTTCTCGTAAGTAGGTAACCCCGTGACAGCGAGACTTCGCCGATTGGCAAATGCGGCCCGTTACCCGACATTCACGAAGATTCCGCGGCCGACGGAGTCACAACTGACCCTGGGTTTTGGGGCGTCGCTGCATACAATATAATATCGTCGATAATAAAACATTTAAATATGTATATATAAATAATTTTTTGGGTAAATTTTAAATTTTTTTATAAATTGATACATTGAAATGCTTATGTATTAAAGGTTTTGTATAAAAATCATGTTTTTAGTTAGAAAGTTTATGTATAACACAAATGTAATATAATTACAACATAGAAACATTAACATTATAATATAATATAATATATAACTTGACAAATAAATATGTATGTATAAATATAATTTTGTGTAATTATATATATATGTATATATATATATATATATATATATATATATATTGTGTTGAATGCTTTACAAGTATTATTATAAATTGATATGTTTAGTGCTTTATATATTAAAAGTTTTGTATAAAAATCAAGTTTTTAGTTAGAAAGTACAAATATAATACGAATGCAAAATAATTACAATATAAAAACACTAACATTATGTATTCTATTTTCATCACAGCTGCATTTAAAATATATATATATATATATATATATATATATATATATATATATATATATATATATATATATATATATATATATATATATATATAAATATTATCGTACTCTATTGTATTTCTAGTTTAATTGTATTATAAACATACACTATTTTGATTTGGTTGCATTTAAAAATATATAAAATATAATAAATAGAGTATTATCGTACTCTATTGTACTTCTAGTTTAATTGTATTGTAAACATACACTATTTGTGTCGTAATTTATTAATTTTAATATAACTTATTTCTATTCAATTTAAAATTTCAAAACCTTTTACATATAATCAAATTCAAAGCCTTAATTCTGTTTTTTCTCTTCAAAGATACAACCTTTTCACCAAAAAATAGAAAAAAGTTGACAACAACAAATACGCAACATCATGTATTTTTTTGCTTTGTTTTTTTCAAAAAATACAATCTTTCCACAATAAAAAAACAACAACCAACTAACCACAATTATCCAATATTATTTATAATTCATTTTCACATGCAAAATTACTTCATTTAAATTGAAATCATAAACCTTTAGAATAAATTGTAAAAACTAGATACAAAAACCTCATATAAACCCTAAAAACTAAATTACAACTAATAAAATTCTCCAAAATAAAAATATAATATTCATTTGAAGCTTTATTTTGAGAGGAAGATGAGATTTGGATGCTCCATAATTCTGCAGAAGATGAGTTGGCTGCACTAGGAAATAATGAGGTTGGACAGATGGGGAAGAAGGTGTTAAGGCCATGTTTGATGCAGAGGATTAGCGGGATTAATTTTGTGCTGTTTGGGGCCCAATGCAGTCGGACTAGGATGGGACAAATTTATCTTTGTCTGTGTTGGTCACGATCTAGACGAATTATGAACACCATCCTCACGTTTGATCTGTCTTAGGATTAAGTGGTGTTTATTTTTTTACTTAATCTTTGAATATAATTTTTTAGGCTTATCTTGAATAGTATTTTATTCGCATTAAGTATTAAGTTGTTTGTTTTTTAACATTAGGTAGTGAGTAGGGATGACAACAGGACGGATTATTTTGGGTTTCCGTCCAGCCTCATTCTTAATGGCATGAGTTTAATTTAATTTTAATCGGGTTTTTAATAGGTTTGGGTTTATTTTCTCAAATCCGATATGGAGTTGGTGTGTTACTCTATAGTAAACCCGAAAGCTATTTAAAATTTTTCAAAAAATGACAAATGTTAATAAAAATAATAAATTTCCATAAGGATTCAGAGAAGCCTAGAAAATTCTCTAGATCTCGGATGATAAAAGCAGGCTGCGTCGTTAAGAAATTAGTCTCGCGAAATCCTGACCAGAAAATTTCGTCGAATTGTAGAATGACGAAATTTTTAGATTTTAAGGTGATAAGTTGCAGATGACTCCGGGGCAGATTTTTCACGAAAATCTAGAAAGTTAGAAATAGTTTTGAAATTGGATCAATTTAAAATAGAAGTGAGCGAAAGAAATAAATTGTTTGGGGTAGAAAGCGTGCCCGAATGAAACCAATATGAACCATGTATCCAAAATAATAATAATAATAATAAGCCTCGCCATGATTATATTTTAAAAATAATTTTTTATTATTTTATTTTTATACTTTAATATAAATATTTATTATTATTATAATGTTTTTTAATAAATAATTTATAAAAATTCATAATATTTTATTTTATAAGAAAAATATTAATTTTAATATAATAAAAATAAAAGCAAATATAAAAATATTAAAAATAAAAAATAAAAACAAAATAAAATGTAAGCAGGCGAGTTTGAGGGTTTCCCGTCAGCCCGTCATGACTAATTTTTAAATGAAGTGAGTTTAGGAATTGAAAAAATAAGCGAGGTCGAGATTAGGGATGGGACAGCCCTATCTCAAACCCTCACGTTATGCGTCCACAGTGGTGTATATTGCTAGTTTTTGTACTTTGTTGGAGTAATGATTAAGTTTTTAACATTTTGTGGAAAATGATTTTTCGAATAGAAAAAAGCCAAATATTTTCGTTTTTATATTGGAAGCTTTTTTTAAAAAAATTTATTAATAAGTCTTGAAAATTTTAAAAAAACAAACAGCTTAATGTTGAAAGCTATTTAGTTTCAGCATTAAGTCAAAAAACAAACGCCACCTAAGACTAAATATTTTTTGGGATAATATATATTCTAATTTATATATTGTTAAATTTATATTTTATAATATATTATATCATATATAATATATTAAGCTATTTTTTTATTTCATGTATTTATTATTAGTTATTTGATAATGTATTGGTTAATAAATTTTTGTTTAAATTTTAGTTACATTAGTATTTTTGTAAAAAGCACTAAAATATTTTGTCCCAGGTTCATCCGGTGAGACCCACTAATTTGGGGGAGTGGGAGTTAAAAACCAAGACAAAAATAACTCACCTTCACCTAATTTGTCCACATTTTAGTCTATCTGATCTACCATGGCACTTCACTAATTTTGTCCAAAAATTAGTCTAATCCCCCTCTATCCTGCTTACCAAACACGGCCTAAGGGTGGGTAGGCCAATCTTTCTCCTTTCCTCTCTCTTTAAAAGTAGACTTTAGTCAAGGGACATTTTTGTCCTTATACAAACATAGGTCTTCTGAGGCATTATCTGTTACCCCCTCGGATGCTTAGACCGTTCACGGGAGACAAGCGCCTCATAAGTATGCCTTACATCCATGAGGACACCTATTAAAACAAAGCATTGGGTGACCATGGGCGCAATGCCATGGTTTGGATGAACAAGAGCTTGGTAGAGCATGGTGGTGCATGATCTGGATGAGCAATGACTGGTGGTACATGGTAATGTATGGCATGGCAGTTCATGGGATGGCTGGAAGAAAAACCAGGGGCTTGAATAAAGAAGGGAACACTTGGCTACTGTGGGCATGCACCTGTTCCCAACAGGTGGGAGTTTGAATGAAGAGGCATGAGAGCCAGAATTCAAATTGGAACTAGAATTTGAAAATGGAGCCAAGATTCAAAATGAACCAGAATTCAAATTGAGAGCCATAATTCAAAATGGGAGCTAGAATTCGAATTTGAATTCTAAGGGAAGAGGCACCTGTTGGGAAGAGACACCTTAGTCTATAAAAGGGCATTGTCTCTAATATGCAAAAGGTTAAAGAGAGAGTGCATAACTTTGTAATAAGAAAAGTCTTGTATGTAGAGAAGTGTTGTAACACTTGACATTTTTGAGAAATACAAGTTGGGAAGCAATTCTTGTAAAACAAGTCTCATTTATACGTTGCTTTTGTGAGACATAATGTGGGAAGGTTGGCTAAATGGTTTAGCATCGCACATCCATAAGGCGAAAAACTCGTGGCCATTGTTCAAGGGTGTGACAAGTGGTATCAGAGCATAGAAAGATGGTTGGGGAAAGAGTTAAAGAATGTATTAGTCGATTGGAAACATTGTTGGGAGAATGGCTTGAGGAGGGAGAGCGCTGGCTATATTTGCATTTCGATCAAAATTAGTTTGAAGTGCGATGCAATTTTGATGGAATCAGCCCGATCGTTATGTGGGAAAGGATTAATGGCCTAAAATTCGATCTGCAGTCATTGATGGTTGATTATCAAAATGTAGTTTAGTCTATGGGGGCAAAAATCACTATCCTTAAGAGGTGGTGAAACAATGCCTTCTGAGTGTCTGATGCCCCACCCAAAGTACGTGTACAAGAACCAAAAGGATTTGGGGGTGTAAGCCCCGAGTAAATTTGAATTTTTCTGAAAAATAGCAAAATGGTAAATTGTCACCATAGTATAGGCTGCAGACCTGAAATTTTATAGATCTCGGATGATAAAACGGACCTCATCGTTGGATTCATCTCATGAAATCTAGTTACCCAGATGAATTTCGTTGAATTCCGAGACAGTCGAATTTTCACGATTTTAAGAAGCGTCAAGTCTGGTGGACAAAAAAGAAGGATTTTGAGAAAAATCTCAAAAGTGAAAAAAACAATTAAAGTAAAGTTCATTTTAAAATAAATTGAACTTGGTATGACAAAATAAATTGTTTTGAGTGAAAGCAGGACCCGGACAAGTCGTGACATGTGGCGCGACGTGGGCCAAGTCAACTAGGCAGAATAAGTTAGAAAAATTAGAATTTTTGGGAAATGAGCTCATTTTTCTGCTGGGAAGAATAAAATACGTGAGAGTGGGAGAGAAAGGAGAGCATTCCAAACTTTTCTCTACGATTCACGGAGTTTCGTCGGTTGGAATCCGTCGAGTTAAAAACTAAAGTTCATATACTTGACGAGGGCTACACACACATACCAAAAAGGAGGGATTTTACCGAAGATCCAAAGGAGGAGATTTGGGAGAAATCAAAGCTTTCGGGTTTAGGAGGTGTTCTCGAGATCTCCTACCATTCTACTAAGCTCCAAGAGGTAGGTGTTCTTCCTACTTTGGTTTAATTCAACCTAAGGGGCTGTTTGGCTTCAAATTCAGCATTTTTTTTTTTTGCATTAGGGGTTGTTTGGGAGCCAAATTCTGCATTTTTGCTATATTAGTGATTGTTTAGGAGTCAAATTCTGCATTTTGTTGTATTAGGGGCTGTTTGGGAACCAAATTTTGCATTTTTGTTGTATTAAGGGCTGTTTGGGACCTAAATTCTGCATTTTGTTGTATTAGGGGCTGTTTAGGAGCCAAATTCTGCATTATTGCTGTATTAGTGGCTGTTTGGGAGCCAAATTCTGCATTTTTTTTTTCTGTATTAGGGGTTGTTTGGCTTTAAATTCGTCATTTTACTGTATTAGGGGCTGTTTGAGAGCCAAATTTAGCATTTTTGCTGTATTAGGGGCTGTTTGGGAGCCATTTAAGGGGCGGTTTGGTGTAGTTCCACCTTAGGAATGATTTAAGGGGCTATTTGGCTTCATTTATATATACCCTTAGGAATAATTTAAGGGGTTGTTTGGGTTCATCTATACCCTTTGGAATGATTTAAGGGGGTTTTAGGGCTGTTTGGATTAAAATAAAAAAATCTGGAACAGTTAAGGACTTGTGTGGCCGGTTCTGTGGCGAGTATTAAGAATCGGTTTGGGGCCGTTGTGTGAGCTATTTTTTTGTAGGTATTATATATGCCACATTTGGCCTTGAGGGTTAAAGTTGTTATTACTTGATTTTGTAATAACATGATTTGGTTAGTTGTCAATTGTGTGACAAAATATTGATATATATTGTGTGTTAATGTATTAACATTGTTGTGAATGTTTAATTGGAAATTATATGCATGTGATATAATTGTCCAGGATACAAGGTATATTGTATGGTTTATATTGTCCATTTGGCATCCATTACATGTGAGGCTTGTTCTTTTCCTTTTATTGACACATTACATTGCATCTATGCAGAGACATCGCATTTCATGGGTGTGGGTGCATGGTTAGAATTAACACCACAATTGGTAATTTGGTGGGTAGGCTCGATCTTGTTAGGACAAAGTCCAATGAGTTACTGCGTTGTATAAAGCGAAAACTTGTATCAGGTAATAACAAGAAGGGTTAGACATGTTCCTCGGGTGGCGGGGCTGGATTGGTTTACTCACCTTGACGATGAAGTCGAAAAAAGTGTAGGCCGGTGTGCGGGCCGCGGTGAGACTCTAGAATTCCGCTACCCACAAAAGACACAATGATTTTATAAATGAAATGATCATTCGAGAAATGACATCCAAAAAGATTTGGTTTATAAAACATGACTTTTATTTTAAAAAGGATCATTGGATGTAATCCATCAATGACGGTTTTTATCACACATAGGCATATCGCATTGTGTGGTGGGAGTCGATAGGGCAGTATGGGAATCGATAAAGACTTAGGTGTAAGTCGGTAAAGACTCGGGCAAGGTGCATGAGTGAGTCTCATCTCATTTTATGGCATAATATGTAGAATTTCAATCTAGGATTGCATATTTCCTGTTTGGAATTGTGATGTGAATGTGATTGTTAAGGTGAACATTGCATGTGCACTTAGATGGGGAGTAGCCTCTGTAGGAATTACTCTACCGGGCGTGACTCACCCTAAATGGGATAACATTTCAGGTGCGGGAAATGCGTCAGTGGGCGGTTCTCATCTGGAGCCATGAAAGTGAAGAAAGCCGGCTTGTGGCTTTGTAATCATTTTTTTAAAATGTTTGAAGTAAATTCATTTTGACATGTACTAATGTATTAATGAGTGAAATTGAACTCATATGTAATTTTTATGTAAAAGAGTTGTAATTGAACTCATATGGACTGTTTTTAATATAATCAATTTTTACTCATAAATGGACCTTGTGCAGTCATTGTGTTATATTGGGCCTAGGATGGGTCATGTGATTGTATAAAGCATAGGTTGGGAATTGAATAGAGCTCCCCGTACAAAGGAAACTCTGTCCGATTTTTGTTAAATTATGGATCTCGATAAATGGGACACACGATGTGGGATTGGGTTACTAGATAATCCACAGGTTTTCCGTGGGTTGATGGGTGATCAACGGACCCTCGGATTTTGGAGCGTCACAAGGGGTGCTAGAAATGCAAAAGAATTAGAAAACTTCCTATGGGATATGGAGTAGTTCTTTAAGGTTGCTCATGTGCCAAATGAGGAAAAGGTGTCCATAACAAGAATGTACCTCTTTGCGGTGATGCAAAGTTATGGTGGCACACTTGGATGGGGGATGACGCAGAGTCGGCAAAGCCCTAGATTGCTACTTGGGAGACTCTAAAAAAGGAACTAAAAGATCAATTCATGCCTTCAAATACAACACCAAGAGAACCTTCATGACTAAATGGCTTAGGTTCGATGGGAATATGTTAAGGAAATTTGGTCTCGATGTTGGACATTAGGAACATGTTGGATGAGGGACAAGCTGTTGCTTATTTGGGATTGCAAGGGTGGGCATAGACGGAAATCAGGAGACAGGGAGTCCGTGACCCGCTGATTGCAATGGCTGAAGTGGACTGCTTGGTGGACTATAAGATGGGCACCACCATCAACACCTGTGTGGTCGAGATAGATGGGGTAAAGTGTAAGGCGGAGGGGAAAACAACCGTTCAATAAGAGAATTTGGTGGAGAGGAACGAAATTTCCTTGAAGCAAAACTGTGGAGACAACCACAAAATATGTGTAGCAGACAATAAGGCCAATGGGATGCTTCATTTGTAATGTCCCTCATCGAGCCAAGGATTGCCCTAAGAGAGAGAAGCTTACTCCTTAGTCACTACCGACGACAAGGCTGGCATTGATTCAAATTCACCCTCCAAAGTGAATCCTCTACAACTTCTAAATGCAATCACTGGTGAGACCTTGACGTAGAAAGCCTTGATGCATGTTCATGTGATGATTAATGGGATCCGGGTAAAGGCAATGGTGGACAGCGGAGCCACTTTTAATTTTATAGCAACCACCGAGGCCTCAAGATTGGGACTGAAGTTGGTAGACGATGACAATCGGATCAAAGCTGTGAATAGTAAGGCTCAAAAAATTCAAGGCATTGCCAAGGATGTCTTACTACAAGTCGGTGAATGGAAGTGTAAATGCAATTTGCCTTGTGTTCCATTAGATGATTTCAATCTAATTCTCAGGATTGATTTCTTCCTCAAGTCTAAGGCTGCCCTTATTCCTCATTTCGGTGGACTTATGATCTTAGAGGAAAAACAACCTTGCTTTGTGCATGCAGTGAATGAAAAAGGGGAAAAACATGGCAAAGGCCACAGGGTGTTTGGCTCTTCAATTGAAGAAAGGGCTTAAACGGGGGCAAGAGACATACCTTGCGGCATTGGTAGAGATTCATGAAGGACATAATGTTGAAGATTCTGATTTAGTGGCTGAGATAATAAATGAATTCAGAGACATCATGCCTTCGAAATTGCCTAAAGATTTGCCTCCCCGAAGACCCATTAATTACAAGATTGAATTGATGCCATGGGCCAAACCCCTTACCCAAGTCCCTTATCGGATGAACCTTGCAAAATTGTTGGAACTTAGAAAACAGTTGAAAGAATTGATGGATGGTAACATGATTCAGCCTTTGAGGGCTCTGTATGGTGCACCTATTTTGTTCCAAAAGAAGCATGACGAATCATTGCGCATGTGTGTGGATTACCGGGCTTTAAACAGGGTAACCATTAGAAACAAGTATTCAATTCCTTAAGTGACTGAATTGTTTGACAGATTGGAAAAGGCTCGGTACTTCACGAAGCTTGACCTAAGATCAGGCTATTGGCAAGTCTAGATCGCGGAAGGTGATGAGGGGAAAACCACATGTGTAACTCGTTATGGTTCTTATGAATTCCTTGTAATGCCGTTTGGGCTCACAAATGCCTCGACAACATTATGTAATTTAATGAATGATGTCTTATTTGACTATCTTGATGCTTTTGTAGTTTTCTACTTAAATGACATTGTGGTGTACAACTAGACTCTAAGTAAGCATGAGATGCATTTGAAAAAGGTGTTCCAACGGCAGGAACCTGGTATCACGTGAAACGAGAAAGAGTGTAAGTTTGCAAGGGGAAGCGAATCCACCTTTTGAGTCCCACAAGATTGGTGAAGGTCAGATTCGGATGGATGAAAGGAAGGTGCAAGTTGTAATTGATTGGCCAGCCCCGACTAAAGTGACAGAGTTGTGGTCATTCCTCGGGTTAGCAAACTACTATCGGAGATTCATGAAGGGCTACTCAAAGATTGTTTTTCCATTGACAGATTTGCTGAAAAAGGATCGAGCATGGGATTGGGACGTAGGGTGTCAGATGGCTTTTGAAAGCCTCAAACAAGCCATCTCCAAAGAACCAGTGTTGTGGTTGCCTGATATGGTAAGGCCCTTAGTGGAGTCTTGGTGTAGGATGGACACCCTATGGCATTTGAGAGTTGGAAACTAAATGTGGCAGAACAACGGTACTCAACGCATGAGAAATAGATGATAGTAATAGTACACTATTTGCAATAGTGGCAACACTACCTACTTAGTGGGATATTTACAATGGTAACTGATAATGTGGCAAATACCTTATTCAAAACCTAGAAGAAGTTGAGTGCAAGGTAGTCCTGTTGGTAAGAGTTCTTAGCTAAATTCAATTTTGAATGGCTGTATCGTCTAGGACGGCAGAACATTGTGGCAGATGCAGTCAGTCGGAAAGAGGTAGTGTCATATATTATGACTTTGTCGGAAGTCATCTCAGATTTTAATGAGCGGATCAAGCAGGTTGTAGGATTTGAGGACGGATATGAAATACTAAGGTAGCAAATTAGAAATGGTGGAACCAGAAAGTATTGGTTGGAATATGAACTCCTTGTGTTTGAAGGAGGAAGGTTCTTTGTTCCAATGGGTGGATTGCGGAAAGAGCTGCTGAAACAGACCCATGATGCTAAGGGGGCAGGGCATCCAAGGGAGGAACGGACCATGGCATTGCTATCTAGGTTCTATGTTTCAAAAGTTTTTATTTTCTTTATGAAAATACAATATTTTCATCATAGTTGTTTAGTAAACATGATATAGCTAGTGACAAAACAAGTTTATAAATTTTTTTTAGTTTTATACTATATATATGCATAGCAATTTAGTGATAACAATTACAACAAAAAATAATAGCTAGCGATGGATTTAAGCCATTACAATTAC
Organism: Tetrastigma voinierianum; assembly: GCA_016808115.1. NCBI lineage: Eukaryota > Viridiplantae > Streptophyta > Magnoliopsida > Vitales > Vitaceae > Tetrastigma > Tetrastigma voinierianum. The sequence goes on from JAEQBH010004632.1 coordinate 118,866, forward strand.
TTAATTACTATAATTTGTAATGCTTTAAAAATCGAATTGGTGAGTGGTCGGAAGGATTCTTTGTTTCACCGGTTCTGGCGGTCGAACCGATTGAATAGCAGTCGAATCGATGACGTTATAAATAGATAATTTATATTTATTAAAATTAAAAATAATTATAAAAATAGCATTTTTGTAAGAAAATTTGATAGCATCTCCTCTTATTTTTTAAGCATTTTATAATGCTTTTACTATAAAAAATCCACGAGATATCATATTTCTAATACAATATAAGATGTTATATTTTCATATTGTAAAACAACATAATATGTATCAAAACCTTATTATTATACTTCTACATAAACATTATATTTTCATATTCTACATAAACAATATAAACCTTATATTTTCATATTTTTTAATACAATATAAAACGTTATATTTTCATATTGTAAAACAACATACTATGTATCAAAACCTTATTATTATACTTTTACATATATAAGACAGAAATTCAAATTTGGAAAAAGGTAAAATCGTAATTTAAATTCAAATCAAAATTTATTCTCTAGATCTCGGATGATGGCTTAGTTTCCCGTTACGGAATCGTCTCCATGAAATCTAACTAACCGCGTCGAATTTCGTCGAATTCCATTGATCAGGTTGTACGTTTTTCAAGACATCGCGTTTTGGTGCCGTAAAACGATTTTGATGCGATAAAGTCATATAACACGTACTCATGTGTCATAAGTGGCAGGTAAATGATGAAATGGATGGCCGAGATAGTGCCGAATGTCAAAACTGGGAAAAGAAGGGACAAAATGGTCATTTTGAATTTGATTAAATGATAATGAGACAAAACACTCAATAGTGTCGTCTCTTACAAATGGAAAAAGGGGAGAAAACGTGAAGGAGAAGGAGGGGACTTACAGTGAGCCGATTTCTTTTGTTTTAGAGAGAGAAGGACCTCCTTCTCTCTAGAATTCAGGAGATCAGGCAAGTCGAATTCTTCGGGGCAGAAGGGGAAAGGCTGTTCTCTGTGGCGAGGGGCAATGCGTGGGCATTGGTTTTCTTGGAGTTTGACAAACTCAGTGAAGTGCCAGTTTCTTCCTACTTGGAGTTTTACACTTTGTTTAAGTGTATTTACAATGTTTGGATTGAATAGGGCCGTGAGGGCCGTTTGATCGATTCAAAGCTTGGAGCCAGGGTGAAAAAATTTTAGAACCCATGTGGACAGTCTGTGATTGTCCACGGGCTGTTTGGGTTGCTAGTTTGTGCGCATGTGTTAATGCATGCTTTGATGTGTATAAGGCCGGGAATGGCCATGAGATTCGAGTTCCCAAAGTGAACCCGATGATTTGGATGAGTGGACGGGCGAGTAAAGCGGGGTTTTCTTTGTTCGTATGAATAGTGACCGCGAGAGCTAATTTTTTGTGTGAAACCGTGTTTGGTCGAGTAATTCAAGTTGAATTGCTCGTGTTTGATCATTAGCCCACGTGAGCTAATTTTTGGTGTAATGGAATGTGAAATTGCATAACATGTTTGTGTGATTTAAATTATGTGAATATATGCATGATTATATATTTACATGTGTTATATGATTGAATTGGAATTGGCGTCATGCATTCCATATGCACTGGGGCATCCTAAAACGATAGGAATGAGTGCATGAGGTGATTCTTGAGAGAATAGTTTCGGAGGGTTGACTAAATAATAATAATTATCGGAGGGTAGTCCATATAAAAATATCAATACGTCGGAATTAAACCCTGATTGATATATCTCGGAGAATGATCCACTAAATATAACATATGAAGACAGTCCGCTACTTATATCGGTGATCACAATTACAAACAAATATCTTTGTTGAAAATATTTTTTCTCATACGTGGCTTAAGGCAAGTGTGAGGGAGTCAGTGAGGACTCGGGGTATGAGTTGATAGTTAGACATTCCAGTAGGATCATGCATTTGCTTGAATGTGTGTTTCTTGGGCGTTGCATATGCACTTAGGTGGAGGAAGTAGCCCACTTAGGATGATTTCCTGCGAGGCATTAGCTCACCCCTATCGAGGAACATATTTTCGGAGTCACGGGGAGGCGCACGAGAGACGGCTCACCTAGAGGTCGAGTTTGTGAAGAAAGCCGGGTTGTGGCTTTGATGAGTTTAAACATGTGGGAGCTGATAAAGTTTGATATATGTTGTATAAAGTAATTTATTAACTCTTTGTATAGTAGATAGTTGATATATTGATGAGTATTGGTTTATGGGCCCAAGAGGCCGTTTTTATTCATATATGTATCATGTGATTGATGTTGGGACAGGTGATGTATTTGGGTAGAGCTCCAGGTACAAAGAAGACTACGCGGAATTTTTCGTGAGAAATTGGGTCTGGGCATTCCCGAATGTTTAACGGGTTGACGAGTAGTCAACGGACCCCCGGGATTTGGGGCGTCACAACATATGAGTAATAAAGTAATAATGACATAACATAGTTAATATAAATGTCAACCACACCACTTACATAGTTACACAACATATGAAATGTCAACATGAAGAGTTTTTTCTAGTAATAAGTTCATGCATAAAAAAAAAAAATATGCGTCTTCATTCACTTTGAAAATTAGGATATGAAAAGTCAAATTGGTTATATGAAAAATTAAAGTTCTTTAAATCAATTTTTTCTAAAGCCACAACAATATCATGCATATCATCTACAAAAAGACAAGGAATATTTATCGATAAGAAATCATTTTTAAAGTAAAATAACAATAATTTAAAATGTATATGTTTAATAAGTTCTTATAACCAATTTGAGTAGATGAACTTGAGCCTTTAACTTCTATAAGAAGAGACCCTTTCTCATGCAAAAGATTTTCCATTTCTTCAACATCTAGTTCTCCCGATTCATCCCTATCAATTACCCAAAATTTAGTTTCATCGATACATGCAAAATCAATAGGACCATAGCTTCTTTTTTTGTTGTGGAACCTAGAAAAGAAAAACATGTGACTATTCATAGCTATCCAAATAAAATTCATAATCAAAATAACCAAGAAAATATTTATATCGATTTTTAAACCTTTGAAAATATGTATCAGGTTACAAATTTGAAAATAATTATACATACATCATCAAGAATTGGATTTACATGGTTCAAGCTACTTCTTAAAAAAAAATTATAGATCAATCAATATACTTCATAACTAGCGAATATATTATCATAACTAGTGAATGTACACTAGTTATGATAGTATATTCGCTAGATTATTTTTTAAAGTATGTAGTGAACCATGTATATTCAATTCTTAGTTACATATGTACAATTATTTTCAAATTGGTAATATGATATATACTTTTCACTTCTTTTTTCTTATACTTCTTTTTTTTTTTTTTTTTAAATTTTTTTACTTTTGCTATAAAGCATGTAAACGTAATTCCTTTTGAAATTATCAATGATTATGACGTAGGAATGTTCTTATATTATTATTAATTTTTTATTGCATCATTCATTCAAATAGAATCCATAATAAAGAAAAAGGTGTTGCTACACGATATCACTGGTGTAAAAAAAAAGTCATCATAATTTTATAAGGGTAGTGATTTTTAGGCGGGTTACAAAGGAGGAAAGAAAGTGGATAATGTGGTATTTATGTCATTTAATTTTTATACTTTCCAAGTTTACTCTTAAAAACTTTATATTTTTGGAAATAGTGTCTGACACTATGATGTCACCAAATATTTTCCAAAAAAAAATAAAATTAGATTATTGTTTTTTATGTGGATAACACATGGACCAAATACTAACACGTGGCAATCTATCATTGGATGTGGATAAGTCATACTATCTTTTCTATTTTTTGCAAGTTAATAACTTTTTAATATAACGTAGTAAACTGTCTACACTGAGACACGAACCCCTCCCCTTCCCTCCCATGCCCAACTATTGAAAGTATTGTTATAGATGCATCCAAAAATATAAATGGATATTCTAGCACAAAATATTGGTGAAATACAATTGATCAATACTTATGAAAATGTTGAGAAAGTTTTTAAATATATTATATAAAAAGTAATGATATAAATTTTAAGATTGTTTTTATTAAAGAATATGTATAACATAATTTTGTATATTTGATAACAATATTTAGAACTTACACGTAAATGTTATTGAGATTTATTTAATTTGAATATCTAATAGATTAAAGAAATAATCATAAATGTTAATTTATTTATATATTTATATTTAATGATAATATAAAAAATCAAAAGAACCTAAGCTTAATTCATTTATATATAAATTAGAAATAATAAATTTATGTAATAAATTTAATCTTATTTAATTAATTCATATAATGTTCTTTTAGCCTAACAAAGTTATCTCGATAGTATAATTGTTTCATTTCATACAAGGAAATCAAACTTTCATGATGGTCTAAAATTTTTTTATTATTGAAATTTCTCACATAGTATAATTAATTGGTAATAGTGACAACCCAAGTCCATTGGATGGTTTGTTGATAAAACTTGTTATTAGTAAAGGAAAATTCTCATTGATAGTCTTTTTACAAAAACACATTTTGCTTGCTATTATGCGTCAAAACATCCATTGTTAAATGTTTGTTCACATAATATTTCAATAATAATGAAATCAAAATTTCATGATGGTTTAAATTTTTCTAATATTTGTATATCACAAATAATATAATTTATCGGTAATAGCAACAATCCAAATTCATTGGATGGTTTTTCGTTAATTTTTTTATTAGTAACAAAAAATTCCCATTAATAACCTTTTTTCAGTACACCTCATACCTTTCACAGGTTACAATAGGTCAATATATATATATATATATATATATATATATATATATATATATATAAGTTGGAAAAAGTAAAATTTTTTGTAACGTTTATTGGCCTAGATGTATGCTTTCTATTTATTTATGCCTTCTAATGTGCAGATATAGAAGTCTTCTAGTTGCGTAGCATGAACTCTAACATTTAGGGCTTAGATTATAGTAATTCATAAGATTTCCAACAATTTCTTATTATATTCATTTTTATTTCCTCCAAGGAAAATTTGATGTTCTCATTTCCTTTGAAAGTGAATTAAAAAGGGAAGTCATATGGGAAACACATTATAAAGAAGTTTTTGAGTACATATTTCATATTTTTCTAGTTCCTAGTATTGAAGAGGCAAGTGGGAAAAAAAAAACCCATTGAATTTGTATACATCAACTGTAAAACCCGAGAAAATTCTAATTTTATGAAAAAGGGTAAAATGGTAATTTTGGTCAAAATCCGGAATTTTTCTAGATTTCAGATGACGAAACGGACTTCACCGTTGGAATCGTCTCGCGAAATCTAGCTACCACGTCGAGTTTCGAACCCTGGGTTGGAGTCCTACGTTTTTAAGGCATGGAAGTGCGGGACACTTGACACTTGCCACAGGTGGCTAAGGAGGGTCTGCCACGTGTCACAGGCGGAATCGGTCAAACAATGAGTCGTGAATCTCACATAAGGACCCACATGACATCATGCCATTGGAGGAAAATCCATGGTAGATGGATAAGGGGATAAGGAAGTAATCAAAATGAGCCAATAGTAGGTGACATGTGGCGAAGGTACTTTCCATGGCCAGCTTGACCAATCGATAGAGTGGGGAAAAGAGAGAGAAGAAGAAGGAGGGAAAAGAGAGGGATTTGAAGAGAAGCTCTCTACCACCTTCTCTCTAGATTTCCCCGATGATAGGTCAGCAAAATTCAATAGAGGCAAAAGCCAAAGATTAGTCCCATTGCAAGAATTTCACGCGTGGGTACTAGTATTGGGGAGTTTCGACCATTCTGAGGTAGGGGTTTTCTCCTACTTGGTTATTTCTTGTCAAAAAAAATCCATGAAATGGTTTTGGGTGTTATTAGTAGGGAATAGCCATGATTTCGGTTCCCGAAGAGTGGAACCGATGCTTGATGAGAAATTGATCCATGGACAACCCATGTACTATTTTGGGACTGTAAAAAACAATCCAATTGCTTGTTGGACCAAAATTGTCCATGTGAATTTGCTTGAATTAGATAGCATGATATTGCTTAAAATAAATGGCTTGAAACGTGTGTGGAAATGGATATGTTAATGCATGCTAAATTGATGTGTTAACATGATTGTTGAATTATATGAAATATAATTGTGTATGAGCCATTGGAATTGGATATATGAATTGGCATTATTGCATTCATGTGCCTGATGACATTGCGTCGAGTCGAGTATGGAGTGCCGCGTTATGGTTATTTCACCACTCGTGGTGAATGTGGGTCGATTTGTCTTTGAGACTACGTCGATAAAGACTCATTGTCGAATCATGGAATGAAAAGAAATTAATGTGTTAGGCGAAACAAGAAGGAGGCATTTGAATCCCTCGGTGGCTGGTTTTTATGAGTGTAAGAGACCCTACGGCATGAGCCAAAATTTACGTATGGGTGTAAAGAGACCGCGGTGTAGAAAGTTACATTGACCGAAATAAAACATATAGTCATATTTATCATAGACCTAGAGTTGGCGTTGATAAAGTGGAAGTTGACTACAAAGTTGGCCTGTTAACCTAGCATGGGGTGTTGGTGGTAAACCGAGGCTCGATATATATGGGTGTCATTGGCATTACCAATGACGATTGCCACACTTGGCATAGGCATGTGTGAGGGAGTCGGTGAGTGACTCGGGATATGGGCATGGAAACATTTCATGCATGATATAGATCATTTCATGTACGAATTGTAAATTGTATGGAATGTGAATGTTTGTGTTGTACCATTGCATGTGCATTTTAGGTGGGGAGTAGCCCACAGTGGGAGGGAATTGACTGACATTGCTACGCGAAGATCATGGGGCACACTTCGGTCTGAAGAGTATTCGGGAAGGCCCGAGGCGGCTTCTTAGGGCCGGGATTATGAAGCGGTCGATTGTGTGGCCTTGATTCGTATTTTCATGCCACCTCTTTAGAGCAGACTAGTTTTTAATATATGTTTTGTAATAAAGTGATTTAATAACTCTTGAATTTATAGAAATGTATGGTTTGTAGCTGTATGGGCCAGTATGGATGATGGGCTCCTATTGGGTCATTTTACTCATGTGAGTCTCATGATATGAGACATACGGAGTTTTGCGAGGTTGATGGTGATCAATGGAATTTTTGGGATTGAGCGTCACATCAACTACAAAAGGTAATCACTTCTGAAGCTTATTAGTATGAACAACGCCAAACCATTAGTTTGTCGTTAATTTTTTTAATAGTAGCGGAAAGTTTCCCATTCTGAGCAAGCTCCCGACCACAAGAATTTCATTTAACCCCAAATTGACATCTTCTCCGTATTTGAAGATGATAAAACCCACTTTTTCCACTTCTAACTCCAACAAACATGCAATTTCCAAATCTGTTTTCAAATCATTATTTATCATTATTCAAATCTTTATTTTTTCAAATTAAAATAATTTAAGAATATGATATATGAAATACTTTTATTTGTATTTAAATATAAATATAAAAATTATATTAAACAAATAAAATTCTAATAAATAAAAATAGATTAAAAACCTTAAAATGAATTTTAAATTAATAAATATTATATTATAAAGCATCATATTACATTATAAAATAAACAACATTAATAAAAAGCTACATATTAAATTACATTAACCAAATGATAAAAATACAATATAAAAACTGATATAGTGGTAAATCACCTCCATAATTTCCATTATCATATTAATGGCCTTAATCCACAGGGAGTTTGTTAACAACGAATCCCGACCTCTGGAATACATGTGTCTCATATTATGAGACCTATACATGAGTAAAAATGGCCACTTGGGCCCATACATCACTACTCACCAAAATATATCCAACCAACTATATTACATGGTTCAAGAGTTAATAAATCACTCTTAATCAAAACATATATCAAAATTTAAAGTTCTAATACATGTTTTACAAAGAAAATGTCAAAGCCACAATCCGGCTTTCTTCTAAACGCGGCTTCTAGTGGCGTAATTCTCCGTACACTCCTATACCGCAAATGTGATCCCTTGATAGAGTGAGCAATGCTCAGTAGTGATAATCTCCTACATGAGTTACTTCCCACCTAAGTGCACATGTAATGACAACTAAACACACTCAAGCAAATACATGATCCTACTTGAATGTCTTCATGCCCAATCCCATGTCTTCATGCCCAATCCCATGTCTCGAGTCCTCATCGACTCCCTCACTCATGCGTAAGCCAAATGTGAGAAAAATACAGTTTTCAAAACAAAAGGTTTTTGTTCTTGAAAACTACTCACAAGTTGATGGAATCCATTGGACAACCCTCGAAACCAGTGCTTTGGGTAATCCTCGAGAAAGCTTGATCATGGAGTACGCCTCAGAGATAGGCTGTTGGACGCTCCCAAAACAATTCTTAAAATCTTTCTCGAAATTCATTTCACCTTCATTTCATTTTCTTCATTTTCTTTGCTGTCATGCCTCACACTATCATTCACAGGTGCCCAGAGTGCACTATGGAATGCATTATACAATTTCCAAACAATTCATGCTAATATATTTTACATGCATATATTAACAAAATTAACTCACATAAATCATGTTATTCAATTTACAACAATAACATCAAAATTAACTCACATGGGCTAATTAACAAATCAAGCAATTCATTTTGAATCACCCAAACAACACAAAAATCACACAACATATCACGTGAATAGTGAAACCTTAGGCTCGACACTGTTCACGGCCACCATAGGGATTTTCTCACTCAATCCCAATCGTTGGAACTGAAAAACACACGACCATTCGGCCTCAGAACATCCCTATCCATTCACATGGCTCTTAGCCAAGTAGGAAAAGATTCCTACCTCTTGGAGTTGTCGGAATTCCACAAAATCGATTGCCGCGCGTGGCCTTGTCGCGTCGAACAACTTTAGCTGCCATTGAAGGCGGAGTAGTCCAAAACCCGAAATCTAAAAGAGGCGTCACACTCTCTCTCTAAAAACTGGTTCTACTCAGCCCTACGCATGTTTTTAGCGTGATGGAGAAGATGGTGGTCTTTTTGTCTTATTTTAAATCTTTTCACTTAATTCCCATTGTGTCATTTAGTTTGCTTTTAAAAGCTTTTGACACATGGCTTAATCTAAGCCATTCATCTCCATCCTCTCACTAATCATGCAACATGTGTCACATGGGTACATGTGGTAGGTGACTTTTATTACATCACATGCCTCTCACAAGCCGTCATAGGGCACCCGACACCCTGTGCCTCGAAAAACGTGAAATTCCGATTGTCTCGAGATTCGTGATAAAGTCTTCAGATTTCATGAGACGATTCAGCGGTGAGTTCGTTTAGGTCTTTTGAGATCTATAAAATTCAGTTGCAGTAGGAAATTACAATTTACCATTTTTCGAGGAAAATTGAATTTTTCTCAGATTTTACATATTCATTAAAATTTCTGAAGTTACCATCATTATGACCATTTGATCCACTTGTTTGGGATTTATGAGTCATTTTTTCAATAATCTTTATTTTTTCACCTTAAAATACTCGCACTCAAATGGATAAGATATCGAATCAAGAATTTTCTCCACAAATTTTTCTCGTCTTACATGTTCAAACTCATATTTATTGCATTCATTTTCAGGTTGTAGCATCATCAACTAGTAACATCTCTTCTCTTTTGAATATCTCAATGATTTTGTCATTTCACTCATACTTCTTGACAAGGAGATGACTCTTCTCAGCTTTTAACCTTTTTCTTGTCTTTTATTTCTTTCTTCCCATAGGACGGCTAGATGAAGAATCATTTTGCATATCAACAGGCACTTGATCATCATTTGCATTTAGATCAATTGAAAATAATGCCTCCAAAGATTTAGGTGTCGAAATCTCTCCATGAAACCCTTCAAAGGCTTCCATTTGTTGTCTTTGCTTTGGTAAGATATTAGTCCACTTCTTTGCATATTTAACAATAGGTCAAACATGATCGAACAAGATTTTTTTTTCATTTGAGTTTTGTGCAAATAATACTCTAGCATTGTTCAACTACAAAATGTCTATATATATATATATATATATATATATATATATATATATATATATATATATATATATAGTGCATATGATAGAAGTTAGTATAAATATTCATTTTTTTATAAAATGAGTATTATATAAACTTACAATATTTATTTTGGAGGCACCACTCTGATTCAAATTTTCGACTTGTCGCACACATCCACGAAATTCATTGATAGCTTTCATAATGGATGACATAGGACATGAAAGAGACTTTCATGTTCAACCACAATTAGGCTTGTTATGCTTAAAAACTTGAAAAATGCACTCCCATAATTATTTTTTGTTGATCCCATAAATAGGATCCTGAGAAACCTCAAGCCATGTATTGCATAATATTTGATCTTCTTAAATCGTGAATGTTTTTCCATGGATAATACGACTTGAGTTAGATAACATTGTTAATAAAAGAATAGAGGTTTCGAAAAGGAGTTGTGGTCTTGAAAGATGTTCAACTCACAAGTTATAGATCACACATATTGACACTTATCAATGGAAAAAGTATTAAATGTGTATGTTTGATTGAACTTACCAATGGAAAATGTACTTTATGAGTAAGACGAATAAGACTTCGCAAATGGTAATATTCTCCCAATGTATAAGTTTGATTGAACTTATCAAAGATAGAAGAATATAATTGTAAAATGAAATCTACTAAATGTAAAAGTATTGAATGTTAAAATTTGATAAAACTTCACTATAAGGAAAAAGTTATTCAATGACATGGTTAATGCGTCATTGAAGAGTTACAATGATGCTTCCCTAAAGCGTCATGGTCTACTTTGTCATTATTATAGTTATACACAGTAGTGCTTATTTTTAGGCTTCATCTTTGTGAATCAAAGCTATGACATTCATTTGAAGCGTCATTTTCTACTATTAATATTTCAATCTAATAACTTAACTTCTGTTACTTATTTGAGTGTCATTGATTTTATATGTTTTTAGAATCATGACACTCATTACAAGTGTCATCATTTTTATCACATTAAAGAAATCTATTTTCATTAATTTCATTAGCTACCGTCCTGTTATAACAATATAATTATTGAAAATTTACACATAATATAAAGTAATATAGGAAAAAATATCAAAGTCATATGGATAAAGCTACAAAGCTATCGATATACATTGATCAAAATTACAACAATATTCCCAACAAGTTTTATGAGTTCTATAATTGGAGTACAAATGTTCTTTAATTTGTGTTGGCGGTGGAGGATCTTTCAATGGGAGTACTAAGCCATCAAAATCTTACCACATAAGTCATGTTTCTGTTCAAATGTAAGTAAAGTTTAAGATATGAAAGACAAAGCAAAAACTTTTAGAAATTATAATAGACTAAGATGATTCTTTGATGAGTGCTGTGGTAATTTTCAAGGTATTAAATGAACATTGAACTCAAATTAGAATAATACCTTTGGAAAAAAGAACTCCATAATGATAACTTATGGAATCTCATGGATCGATGATATGTTTGTGAAAAAAGAGAATGACATAAAACAAAAATGTGACACAACATTATGTACATTCTTAATATATGAAAATAACAAAGTGCTTCTATAATAATAAGAATAATAGAATATATAATATACTTGGATTTTCAACTTCAAACTGAAAATAAGTAAAGTAGCTAAAAGCTAAGATAAAGTAAGAAATTAAGTTTATTCTGAAGCTTCAATATAGAGTCATTTCAAATAAAAAATATACAAAACTGGATTAATATTAGTAGCATAAAGGAAATCCTAAAACTATATACTTTTAAATAATCTAATAAAACATATGAATATAGTAACAATCACCAGAACCAACAACTTAATCGAAAAGACATAAAGTTTCTAATGCTCTATGAAAGGAGATATACTTTGCATACACTTAAGTATTAATCAAAAGCGGAATTCGCAGTTCTATCATGGATAGTGACAACTTATATTCAAACGGAAGAAGTAAGTTGGGTGGAATGTATGTACCAACTTCTGGTTTGTTTCGGTATTTAAGTTGTTTTTCATCTACTCCCATCCAGATGATAAAACTTATTTTTACCCTTGCCTTAGGCCTTTTTCTTATCTTATTTCTCCTCTCTCACATTCCTAATTTACTCATTTTAATATTAAGATTTTTTTTGATAAATCATAAAATATTATTTATGAAAAACTCAAACTTAAGATTTTTTTAGTATTCAAAACGTTTTTTAAATTCTATAAACATTAAGATTTTTGGTATTTATTTTTTAAAACAGTTTTAAAAATATAATAATAAAATTAATTTTATTACAAAAAAAAACAAAACAAATTCTTGTTATAAAAACAAGAATATTAATTTTATAATTGTAAAAATTACATTTTTTTAAATATAACTATTTTATTATATGTTAGAAAAATAGACATTAACATATTTCAAAATTATAATTTTATTTTAATTATAATAATCTTTCAAAAATTTACTTCTATTTATTTTTAAAAATAAAAATTTTAAATAAATTTCTTCATGTCTTATTATTCTAAGTAAAATATAATAATAAATTATCTTAGTAAAATTGGATACTAACAAATTTCAAAAATCTAATATATATATATATATATATATATATATATATATATATATATATATATATATATATATATATATATATATATATATATATATATATATATATATTAAATATAATAATCATTTAAAAATTTTGCCTTTATTGTATTTTTCAAATTACGAAAACGCCTCAGGCAGACTTCGCACCTTACTTCGTGTTTAAAACATTACTTATAACGGCACCCACAAGTACCTATGCCATCTGAAGGTTTCATAGCTAGTGGGAGGGACGAAGCCTCAAAGGGGGAAAGAAGGGAATGGTAGACCTGCATCTTCGCCTGCTGAAAAGAATATAATCAACAATTTCAACCATACCTTTACCTGCCGCCTGCCACGCGCACCTGCACTTGCCACCACCTTTACGCCTGCCGCCACACCTGCACTTTGCTGCGCGCCTGCCTGCATAGATAAGCGAAAAAAAAAAATTTCTTTGCCAGCAGAATCCATTCCCTCTGGTCGAGTCCGAAATTAAGATTTCCCATGTGGCATTCCAAATTGAGAAAAAAATCCACCTAGGTGGCGGCGAGAACTCTAAATGATGCTGATGAGGGAACAAGACAGAATCATGGGCTCTAAACAGCATAGAGCGGATCTGTGAGAGAGTGGACCCAATTCATTATGGTTTTTATCATAAAAAAATGAAATGTTTATTTTAACTTATTTAATACTTTTTATTTTTTTCTATGAGCAGTACTAAATTTCATGTTACTATAAGAATCCTATTCTTTTCCAAATTCATCATCATGGAAAAGTAGCCTGAAATGTGATGAAATTGGTTATGATAGGGGAGTTGCGGAGTTTGATGCACAGTTGTGCATCTGTCGTCTTGTTCATCCTTTGAGGCCTATCTCAAAAATTAAACAGGTTTAAGTCGAAATAAAGTAGTTTAGGAAAAAGAGCTAAGTGAAACATTATGCAGCTGCAAAATATCAAGGGGAAAATTGCTTCTCATCCTACATTTCTATGAAGTGTTTCGCAGAAACTTACATATAGCAGCTTTGGCATATCACTAGTTAGAAACTGCCTTGATGTTGAAGTCCACTTCAGCAATGAGACAGCTACTCGATATAGTAAAGAGAATGGTAAATAATGTTGGAGTTTAATATCTAGCTATGCATAATTACACATCGTAATAACAATGACTTTTTCAAACCTAGGAATGAGTCTTGCTTCAGAATCTGACCTTAGCGAGTAAAGATTGCGGTTATCACGATTCCTCGGGTTCTTTGTTCTTCAATTCATATCATGAGCTGATTTCTTGTCCAGACTTAAAGCGCCAATTGCACGCGCCCGAGAAAATTCCCAAAGAAGATGTGGGGTTTCTTTGCTTTGATCACGACAACATAATTTATCTGCTATATTGAACTTAAACTCACATTTCCCCTTTTGGTCCCTTGCAGTAAGGCACAATAAAATTACGCTGGAATTACAACGATGGACAAAATTATAGAAAGGACTATCGTTGATATATACATACTTGGTTACTTGGTGGAGAAATGGGACAAAGGATTGCACTTCACCAAATTTGGAAAATAGTTGCTTTAACCACCTTATCGATATCAAAGGCGGGTTCTTGCGAAAAGAATTGTTCTCGTAAATCATCTTACCTCTCTGTTGGTCTAAGATTTAATAATTTGTGTTGGCTTAAGTCTTTAGGATTCAGTTATAATTTGATCACTCTTTCCGGATACATCGAGATGGTTTTTGTTACATCAATGGTTTCATTAAAATTTAGGTATGTGGTTCCACATTTGGAAAGAAGTGTTTCTTTACTTGAAGAGGATGTGATTAACTTCTTTAAACAACTTCTTGTAATGTCTGCTTCTTCCATTAAAATCTAACTCGATAAGCATTACTTTACCTCGTTCCATTGAGGTCTGTCACAGGTATCATCAGCCCCTTGAAGTGTGGTACTTCATTTGTCATCCTCAAGTCATCACTATCGATCATCCATATTTCCCATCTCTCCAATTACATTTGTCACATTGAAATTAACAGGCTAAGCCACCATGGAAGGAAACAAATTCCAGCATAAACAAGGCTTTCAAGCAAGGTAGGCCAGCCATGGCTAAGCAGGCACATAAATGTGTGCTCCAATTTAAGTTCTGTGTATTGATGGTAGAAATGTGCTGGGGTTAGAGTGATTAAAAAGACAACATCACCAGGACACCAAAGGAGGGAGAGACAAGCCAAGATCGGACAAACTTGATTCTAGAGATTATTTCATATTTTAGAAATTTGTTGAAACTGGAAACAAGTCTTTCATTCCTATGAGATAAGGATATTAAGCTATAAGATAAGTATCTAGATAATATCAAGCCGTCATTCCCAGACAAGCTGTTTATCGATGCAAATGAAAACAATTCATTTGAAAGTAACACGTCTGACCCGATCATCAAATCTCATTTGTGAATTAAGTACATCTTCATATTCGGAAAGTAACTAGAAAACCGACCCAACCGCACAAAACCAGTTTGACTTTTTTTTAACTTTGCGAATTTAAGTCGCGACAACAACGAATAGAAGAGGGTTTACATAACCAAATTATTATGCAAATTCAAGATTATAAGCAGTCACCCCTTGTGCACCCTATTGACTCCTTACAAGTGTCCACGATAAGTATGATGTGGACCACCCATTGATGTCTGGCCTTTAAAGCCGGGGTGTCAGATTGACTACCCCACGTCGACCGCGGAAATCTATATGTCTCACGTCATAGGGGCCCTTTGCGTGTCAAAAGCGGCCCAATAGGACCGCATCCGAACGACTTAAATATAAATTTTGTAAAAGGATTAATTCACATTCTTTTGATTCATTTATACAAAAAATGGGTCTCTTGCCCGAATTTTACAAAAATACAAGTAAGGCCATCTTAGTAGGTTCCTTAACCTCTAAAACCGGATCGTCCCATCCCCAATGCGTCTTCGATCTGCGAAAAGAAGTCACGACGGGTGAGGTAAAGCCCGGGTAGTGGAATTTCCTACTTGGGTTATCCCCACCTAAGTGCGATGCAATGGCACACAAACAACTAAGCACATGCTAATATATCACTCATGCATATATTAACAGATTTAATCCCATACATCATGTTATTCGGTTTATCATGTGCACCTCATTTCAGCTCACACATAGGCTAAGGCACAATCGTGATTCAGTCTTGGAACTGACCCATAATTTCACAAGTAAGCATATATTATTCACCCTTGCTTAACGCATCGCCTGAATCATGTGACGGTCAAGTGGGCCTGTCCAATATGGATTTATTCGCTCGGTCCAAATATTTTGGAACCAATCACGGCCATCCAGGCCTCAACAAATCCCCCCATCCATTGCATGACCCTTAAGCGAAGTAAAACAAACAGGAAAAACTTTGCATTTACGGGGTTGCCGAAACTCCCAAGGTGGTATCCACGCGTAGCCTAGGCGTGTGGAGCCGACTTTTGCCCTCTTCTTGACGGCAGGCCAGTCCGTCGTGCGTAGATCTTAGAAGAAGCCGGACTTTCTCCTGCAAACTCCACTCTCCGGTACTTGCCGTCAGCAGGAAGCGAAGAAAATGAAGATGGAAGATGATGTCTTCTCCTCGAGTCTAAGTTGCCTGTTTCTTTGACTTTCTCTTCCATACACATGGCTCAATGTGAGCCATGTATCTCGCCCCCAGATTGCACCCATGTCCTCCGCGACGTCTGATTGTTGAAGTATTAGATTATACGTGTGACTCCCTCTATTCTGCCTCTTGGCATCCTTACCTGCCATGTGTCGTAGGCCTTGGCGTCTCAGAAAACATAAAATCCCAGCCACCTCGAATCCAACGAAATTAAGCGTATTATCGAATTGTGAGAACTGATTCAGCGGTGTAATGCGTTCGTCATCGAGATCTAGAAAAAATTACAGTTTTAACCAAGTACTATTTTATCATTCCATGAAGGAAATACGGATTTTAAGGTCTCACCATGATGACTTTGGCACTACATTCCCGAAATACAAATTTTCATCGGTAGGTGGGTACCACGGTGAGACCCTCGAGTGTGGATCAAGATACTGGAAAATTCACTAAATAAATCATCGGATTCAAACTCTACGGAATTAAGTTCGACCTTTGGGCCAGGTTAGTCCATGTTTCTATTCTTTGGATTATTCGGGAATATGTTCAATGGAATAATTTCTTGAATGTTTTACGAGAGGCATACCACATCAGCTTCCTTGACCAATTGGGTAGATCGAACAACATTCTTATGGTATAACAGGAGCTAATATCCTTTATGATTTTAGACTGAACTCCTAACAAGAATGATGCACCATGAAAACCTTAGAACCAAAACTTTCTCAAGAGAAAAAAACCCTTTTTTGACTCTCCATCAAAACCATGAAGCAAAGGCTTGGCCAGCGATTCATCTCCAATTTCAGTAGATAATTCTATATATTCTCACACATAACAATGCCCACATAACTCAATCAGATTGCTTTGTGTCACCTAACATTTTGCCTTTTTAAGGATCTTTAGAGGAAGCGAGTAGGTGATCTAAAGGAAGAGAAAGAAAAATACAAAAATTAAAATGTATAATGATAGAAAAATAGTTAAAATCATGGCTGTGTCTCATAAGCATGTCTTGTCTTTGAAGTTTCTACATCTTTTGAAAATTTTTATTATATCTGAATCTTATGACAAAGTCCCGAATTAAAGAAAGATTTCTATCTGATGAGTTCTACTCTCAAAACTCGTTATATAAAATTGGTGCCAATTACTTTGTTATTTCTTATCTGTTGCAAACACATATAAGGCTCAATCTAATGATACATCATTTGTCCGATATGTAGCTTGTAATGGGTTCTGTATTACAAGGTGAGCATGATCTAAACAAGAGAAGATATCCTTATCTTCCTTTCTTAAAAGTCAATAACACAATTTATCTCAAAAAAATGACAGGAAGAAAGTAACCAAAAAATACACAATGAACTCTTACAGAGATTGAGGGTATGGTGTAGTAAGGAATTCACGATTCTACCATCTTAGGTACATGTGGTCTTCAGTGATGTAAATTTTAATTTCTTTGGAACAACCCGGACAAGAAAGAAGTGTGCAACCATTCTTGGATCTAAATTTTTCGAAATCAATCAAAGATGAAGTCTTTAAATCTTGGAATCAAGGGAGCTTGACATCTTGTGGAGATTGTTCTTGACAATTGCAGCCTCTAGCCTACCTTACTATCTACTGCATCTTCTGCGTACTCTACCTGCTCCCGACTCTATAAATTGTTCTACTTTGATCTTCTCCGTGTCTTGCTTGAAAATCCATTCAGACCAGGGGTTCAGATGGAACACAAGCTAAAGTTCTAGATGGAATGGTGGAGAGAGCTTTGACCTGAACTCTAGTTTCTGATGAGGAAAGGTTTGAGTATTAAGGAAGTAAGGTGAAACCTTGAAGGAGAGGGTTCAAAAATTCGGAGCCATTGGTGAAGAATCATTGTAGATTGGTCATAGGATGAAAAGTTAAGGTTAGGGTTTTGGAGAGTGAAGCCATGAGAGTGTCCTCGTCTCTTGTGGGTGGTGGGCGATCTGTCTGGTTTTGATTGCAGTAGTGTTGATATTTTGAATAAAAATTTAAAAATCATAGGTTCGAATGTATAAATTTCAGCTGTTGAATAATGGCACTTTTTCTAAGCGTCATAAACCAAATGTCCGTGATTTAAATTTTTATAGTAATTAACGCAATGACAACGAATGTCAATGAGTAAGATGGATAAGACTCAGTAAATGGTAATATTCTCCCAACATGTAAGTTTGATTGAACCTATCAAAGACAAAATAATATAATGTGTAAGATGAAATCAACTAATTGTAAGAATATAATGTGTAAGATGAAATCAACTAATTGTAAAAATATTGAATGTTAAGGTTTGATAGAACTTGCATTGCTAATGAGAAGTTCAAGTACTCAATGTATAAGATGGATAAGACTTAGTAAAAATGGTAATATTCTCTCAATGTGTAAGATGAATAAGACTTAGTAAATGATAATATTCTCCTACTGTGTAAGATGGATAAAACTTAGTAAATTGTAATATTCTCACAATGTGTAAGTTTGATTGAACCTATCAAAGAAAAAATAATATAATGTGTAAGAGGGAAAGACTTAGTAAGTGTAATATTCTTCCAATGTGTAAAATGAATGAGTATTTAAACATACTTATCAGTTCTAAACTTATATATTGATTTTTCTTACTTGTTAATTTAGAAAAGATGGTTTTGAAGTATGGTTCATCAAATAATGAAATGACATTCACAACATTCCTCACTATTATATGAAGGAGATAAAGAGAGTGGGAGGAGGAAATTCGAATGGGACGAGGAACAAGCGTGATGCATTTGTAAGAGTCTCAACTAATCTCATAGCTCTTGCATGATAAAGATGTACTGTCGAAGCTTTAGGCTCCATTCTTGGTCATATAGTATCAATCGAAATGAAGAGAAAATTTGAACCTATTTAACTATGGAATGACCACCTCCATGATCAACGTGCTGGAAGAGGAAACATTTCGTAGGGCATTTTTAGACCCATGACATCCCCTATTTCATTTATGATTGATGGTCAAAGATCATGATAATTTTTTTGTAAAAATGGGCATTAATTATCTTTAGGGTTATCCACTTTGAAAGGATTATAGCTGTTTTTTGAATGATGATATAATGAGCACCAATAGATTCCATTGATGGATAAGTAAGGATTTGTGAGTGTATTGCAATTGTTTGTATGAAAATATTTTGTCATGTAATTAATAGTTTTAGCCAAAAATTCTTGAGATCTCTATTATTAACATTGAAAAGGTTATTGTCTAAAAGTGCACAATGTGGTTTTCTAGGTATGCTAGGAAGCCTTGATTGTATGTATTGGGAATGGAAGAATTGTCCAATTGCATGGGCTGGACAGTATTTAGGGAGCAATGGCCATCCGTCTATCATTGTAGAGGTTATGGCCTCTTATGATCTATGGATATGACATGCATATTTTGGATTGTCGGGTTCCAATAATGATATTTATGTCTTGTAGTCATCTAATTTATTTGTTTACCCTTCTATGAGTATAGCTCCTCTTTGCTATTTAACATACCATTCAGGGTTTCAATTATGGCGTTAGCTCTACCCATTAGAATAAGTATATATCCTAAATGGTCAACTTTTATTTAAGCTTGTTCTAATCACAGAAGGCCCTAAGAACTTATTTTGGGAGGCTGATATAAAGACAAGTAAAAAAGAAGTAAAAAGAGCATTTGGTATTCTCCAACCACGGCTTGCAATTATCAAAAGGACTAGCACGTTATTGGGAGAAACAAATATTTCATGATATTATGTCAGCATGCATAATATGATTCTGGAAGATGATTATTGACAGTTCTGGGCATTGTGGTTTTATTGATGTATGTTCAGTTGATATGATAGTAGATAAAATCATAATAATTTTCTTTTGTTTCATGTACCTGAAGCAATTTAAAAAGGCAGAAAACAATTATACTTTGAAGTACATTAATGAACCACTTTGGAAATGTATATTAAAAATGTTTTCTTTGTGGCTCAATCTTATAGTTTAAAGTGATGATGTGCAAAACATCGCATGATGCAATTATCAAAGGACTACCATATTATGGGAGAAACAAGCACTTCATGATATTATGTCAACATGCATAATATGATTATAGAAGATGAATTTGACAGTTACGAGAGTTATTGTGATGTTTGTTTTGAAAGTTGATATGATTGTAGATAAATCATAACAATTTTAACAGTTTCTTGCTTTCCATAAACAATTTAAAGATGGGAAGGCTCATTATACTTTAGTAAATTAATTGAGGCATTTTGAGAAATGTATAGTAAAAATGTTTCACCTTAGCTCAAATATATTAGTTTTAAGTAGATAATGTGCAAAAACATCATGTGATGTAATCTCACATCCTTTTTATTTTCAATTTGAAGTTGTATTTTCATTTTCAAAAAATTATTGAATTAGTTAATTAAAATCTTAATTCTTATTATTCTATGAACTGAGAAATTTCAATTTGGAATAAAGAAACAAAATCGTAATTTAGATTTACAATTATAATTTGAGTTAAAAATCAATTTATTCTCTAGATCTCGGATGAAGAAGCAGTTATGCTAGATTGGAATGAAGTCTCGAAAAATCTAGTTAGTCGTAAAATTTAAGTAATATTAGAGACGTTCAAAGTCGACATGTTTTAGGCATCGTTTAGTCTTATGGCAGAATTTAGATCGACGAAAGTCACATATAACAAAGTACTCATCTCTAAGTAGTATATTAGAAATAATAATGGATGAAGTAGAGATAGTGCGATGTAAACTAGAAAGAAGAATTAATTAATTAAGTTGGAATTAAGTCACTTGAGAAGACAAGATAACAGGGAATAGTGCTTCTTCTCTAACCTTATGAAATGAACAAACGTAGAAAGTAAAGGAGAGATGCATTGGCTCCATTGTTGAAACTTTTTAAGAGAGAGGTGCTTCTCTCTAGAATATCGGGTCGGCGAAGTAGCGGTCTTAAGTAGGCGAGAAGGAAAAACGTTCTATGCGGGACAGGCTACGCGTGGACTCCGGGATCGGGAGTTTCTTCAAACTCCTTGAGGTAGAATTTTCTCCCTACTTGAGTTTTATTCCCATTTTAAGTGTTTTACGAATGTTTGAGTGAAAGGAGCTGATTAAGGGCGTTGATCGATTCCCGAGCAGCAGGACCGAATTATTGGAATTTCTTTTTAGTATAGTGCGTTGCTTCTTATTCTGGTAAAGGGCTGTTACAGGTGATTAAGTGTTGATTTGCCAGTTAAATGTTTGCTTAGTATGCATTGATTGAATGGCGTGGATTGCGGGTTCACTAAGTGAACCGATGATTTCATCAATTTTTGAGATAGTAGCAGGGTTACTATTCAAAAATGATGTTCTCAAAATATTTTGTGAAAATGTGTGTTTGATAGTGAGTTTAATTCAAATTTTAACAAGTGTGATTATTAGCCCAAGTGAGTTAATTTTGATGCATTTGAGCTAGTAATTACATGACATGATTGTGATTGGATATTATGTGAATATGTGCATGTTTACATATTTGCATATGTTCGGAACATATCATTGGGCCACTTCTTGACTCATATATAACAGAACATCTACAGGTTATCTGAGTTTAAGTGCATATAGATGATCTAGAGAAAATGGATTAGGAGGTAGTCTAAAATATTAATTATCGGGAGGGTAGTCCTCAAACTAAAAATATCCAATCGTCAGATGACCAATTGATATTCATAGGAGAGATCAATCCTGAAACAATTCATCATATCAATAATCAGACACAGCCCTAAATTGATCTCTCATATCGGAGGGTTGTCCACTAATAAGTGAATTCTTACAAGGCTTAGGCAGGTGTGAGAGAGTTGGTGAGGACTCGGGATGAGTTAGTCATGTAGACATTTAGTAGGATCAGCCATTGCCCAGATGTGTGTTTGCTGGAACATTTACCTTTGCGCCAGGTGGTGAGTAAGCCTTGAGGCGATTCTCCTACTGACTTTAGCTCACCCCATCGTCAGGACCCCCTTTTACAGGTCTGGGCGTGAGAGGCGACGACTCCTAGAGGTGGGATTTTGGAAGCGGGATGTCTGGCTTTGGTGATTGTACATGTATTAGAACTCTTTAGGTTGTATGTGTATTGTTTAAGAGTGAAAATGTGTAACTATTGCTATGGGATATATAGTTGGTATTATGTGAAATTGTTATGGGGCCCAGTGGCGTATTGGATCTCTATATTGGACTATATTACCTTTATTTGGGGCAGGGATGTCGCGGTGTTTCATTTGGGTGAGACTCCCATTACAAAGGAGACTCTGCCCGATTTTCAGGAATCCGGTCGGGTAAGCCGTGGCCTCCCTTATATTAGCAGGTTAATGGGTAGTCAAGCGGACCCCGGAGTTTAGGCGTCACAATTACGATATAAATAAAATATATTATATAATTATCAAAATAATAATTTTTGAATAAAATATATTATATTGAAAGAAAAAGGAAGTAATTTGAGAGACACATTATTAAGAAGTTTTTGAATAACATGTTCATATTTGGTTAATTACCCTATTGAAGGTTTTAAAATCAGGAAAAAGCCATTCAAATTTGTTTATAACATCAAATGCAAGTGTCCTTTAGAGCTTTTTATCCTTAGACAACATTAAAAAAAATGGATAATATATGATTGTACCAGTCAACATGATTGAAGTGAAATCTAAAATATTCCATTCTCTTGTAAGAAGAAACATATTTGCTCCATCAAAGCTCAATTGTTATATGTATATACTATCTTAACCCTTTGTTTGAAGATGGGTTAGGGAAATAGATACAATCTTTTATGTTTCATTTTATATGCCAAAAGAAGTTTGAAGGTCTTATCATTTGACATATTTTCTATTCAATCATCCATGCCTTAATGATGTTTTACTTATCATTAATGATAAGTAAAGTATCATTGATGACAATAACCTCAGAGAAGTTGAATTTTGGACGTTAAGTATTGGTGACATGGTCAAAGTTGGGATAGTTACAATCCGCTATGATATTAAGTCCTTGTTGTGTTTCAACTGGATTTTTTGACAACTAATAGTCAAGTGAAATAAAAAGCTCTTATCTTAATTTTGAAGATTCAGTTAGAGATGTGTATAACTAGAGTCCAACTATATGGAGATTTGAAATTAGTTACTAGATATGTGTATACTAATAGTCAAAGAGTATAATTGTATCAATTCGAATCCAAAATTCTAGGAGATATTATAATTAAATATTACTCCATATACAAAGGATAAGAAGTAGTATGCAAGTGGCCTAGCTAAATCGTTTCTAAGATAGGGATTGGCCACTTTTAGGTTATCTAAAGCAATCTAGTCTCCTAGTGGAGAAGAGGGAATTAGATAAATGCTAGTGGATTGTGTGTCATATGCAAGAAAGTTGTATAAGATACAAGGAAATCACTTATTGTTGTGATGTTTTTTGAAAGATGGAACCATACAAGTGTAGGATGAGTATAGTTGTTCTGAAATTTTTTCCGAGTTTAATTGAGAAAAAAAAGTTTTGTAACTAATTTGACTTGGCTTTGTTGTCTGGCCAAGTCTTTTGGTTGTTTCAAAGTTTATTTTTAAAATTTAAAATAAACATTTTATTATTTATGATTCTTTTTTGGTCTTTTAATAAAATAATATTATTTTTAGTTTGGATCATTTATTGAATTAAATATATAACCAATTAAAGTAATTTAATTTTCTTTTAATTAGCTACTTTACCAAGTAATTCACTACATGGAAGTGTTATGACCTTTTCAATTGGTCACTTACTTTTAATTATTTTTTTATTAATTATGTCGATTTTGTTTTTGGCCAAATTCATTCTACAATAATAAAATAAAGAATTTGAATCCTTAACTTTTTATTTATTTAATAAATTTTTTCAAATATCTTTGGAGAGATCCGTTGGGGGTCACCTATAAATTGGTGCCCCTCCCCCTTCACTTCTCAAACAATTTCCTTGAGATATCTCAAGCTCTCAAAGCCACTCTCTCTCTCTCTCTCTCACTCTCTCTCAAGTTCTTCAAGCACTTTTTCTCTTGTTCAAGTGGTTCTATACCGAGCACAATTTTCTTGGAGGAATATTTTGATATTCGAGTAGTATTATATCTTACTAAGGGATTGCACTTGAGGTGGGATCTGGTTGTTGAATCTTAGAGGTAGAGTGCCGGTTTCCTATTGCACCAATGTTACAAAACCGAGGAGGGCGAATATACTTTAAGGATAGTACAACTGCACTCCTCAACCATCCAACCAAATAAGTTAATCTTGTTCCTTGTTTTTTGTTTTAGGCTAAGTCAAATTCTCAAATCATTTACACTTACTTACAGACCTTTTACAAGTTGTATTAGAGCCAAAGACAGTAGGTAGTAACTTGTTAGTACATGTCTAGGAAAGACCTGTCAAACATGCGATAAAAAAATTAAGGCAAGTGGGTTTTTAGCGGGACCATTGTGACCCTCCACTTACCTGAGGACTTTCCTGGTGTAACTACTGTCCTAGTTTTTGTTCACCCAAAAGACCAAGACCAACAATCTTAAAGTAGACTCGATTCCTATAATTGTTGGAGACCTCCTAGCCTTATCTCAGCTGCCCCAAGATTGACCCTTTTAATGGGACATTCTTTAAGAGATGGCAAGAAATGATATATTCCACAATTGATGTTGTGAAACTAGGGCATATCTTGACAAACCCAAAACTTAAGAGTGATTTTGAACATTTGTCTAAATGGGAAAATGAGAACAAACAAGTTAGGCATGTCATTCTTAACACACTAAAAAATGAACCCTTTGATGTCTACTATCAATATAAGGGTTATGAAAGATATTTGGGATGCAATGACCAAGAAATACATAATAGAAGATGTTGAAACCCAAAAATATGTCATAGGAAATTTTAGAAAGTTCCAAATGACTAAGGATTGAGATGTATCTTCTCAAATCCATGACTACCACATGTTGATCAATGACTTAGTCATTGAAGACATAAAATTACCTGAACCTTTTGTGTCTGGTTACCTAATAGAGACCCTTCCAAATTCTTGGAAAGACTACAAAAATAACATGAAACATAAGAGGAAACAAATGTCCCTAGAAGATGTTATAATACATATTAGGATTGAAGAACAAAATAAAACTAGGGACAAAGCTGAGATAGCTAAGGAGCTATCCTCCAAGGAAAATGTGGTAGAAGAGAGACCAAGGTAAAAAAACAATAGGTTTAAGAGACAAAATGTGATGCCCCAAACCCGGGGTGTCCGTTGACTACCCGTCAACCTGCGGAAATTCTTTATGTCTGGGTATTCCCAGAGACACACACACGAGTAAAATAACTCATGGGCGATACATCCATCATCATAAAACAAAAATATCTCAACTATATTCTCTCGTTTTTATGTTTGTTCTACAAAAAAAGATTATACATATTTACAACTATTTACTTAAAAGCTGTTTGGCTTTCTTCTGGCCTCTCAACCACGTACCATCTCCTGGACTGATCCACATTGCTGAAAGGGTCCCACAGCCAGGGTGAGGCAAAGCCAGGTAGAAAGTTTTCCTACCAGGGTTACTCCCCACCTAAAATGCATATGCAATGGCATATATAAACAAGTAATCACATTCCATAAAATTATTCAATAATATATGAGATGTCTATAAAATGCATGGGATGCAACCCCTCATGCTCACGACCTGAGTCCCACCCGACTCCCTCACACTTGGAATGCCAAGCGTGACTAAAACCTGTCACACACCATGACTAAACCATTGGACACCCTCCAAATTTTATTTATCAAAACCTGATTTTTGATTCTTTTCCTTTATTTTGTGGGCAAGCGGATTTAGGGTTTACACCGTAGGATCTTGCCGCATGGCACTGTATTTTCAGAACTTGCATCGTCGGAGATTCATGTCGCCGTGAGGTAACTTTTGTGGGACTTTCACCTGAGAGGATCACCCCAACTTGCTCCATGAAACATGTAATTTATCATTTTGATCCATTTACCTTTCGTGAATCTCTACCTTGGACTTTGTCCCATTTTCCAGAACTCCGACCCACTCACCAACAACGATGAATAAACCTTACCTGCACCCACCCGAGCTTTGTGTGTAGTGACCAGTGCACTCTGAAATGCATAGTCATCAATGCATTTTCCTCATATTACATGCATGAATGAACACTACATGAAACATTCTCAAACCATGGAACATTACCATTTATACGCTAAATCTACACTCCATACCAAACCATATCAATACATCAAATAGCATGCATCAATATCACATTTCCACACTTAGCATGTTATTCAAGCAAGCCGTAACACACAACAAGGTCTCAAAATTAGGACTAAAATTAGGACCATTCAACAGGGTACCTCACGGCCCCTTTGCAAACATGAACCAATCCGGTTTCAAGCATCATTTCTAACAACAACAAACCACCACACCCTAGAAACTTTTGGTTTCTAGTCCAGGCTGCTCCCACGGTCATGCAACCAGTCATGAAATCCATGCCCCTTAGTCCCAAGGCTTGGAACCTGATTCACATGGCCTCATGGCCTCCAGCCAAGCAACCCTACCATTATAAAGCCTTTAGGCTAAAGTAAACCAAGTAGGAAAATATCCTACCTCTTGATTGAAACTCCCAAAGCGGAGTCTAGCGTTGTCCTCTCCGTATAGAACACTTCCCTTCTTGTCTCGAAAGAATCCGATGGTCGGATCTCCTACTAACCTAGAGAGAAGTCAGACGTTCTCTCTCTAGGATTTCTCCATGTTTGGCCACTGCATCTCCTCTCTACGAATTCTTTCCTTTCTTTTCTTTCCTTCCTTTCTTTTCTTTTCTTTTTGCTTTTCTTTTCCTTTTTCTCTTTTCTCATCTCATTTCCCTTTCATTTCTCCTCATTTTCTCTTCTCCTTTGGTCCTTTTTCTCCCCCTTTTGGAGAATCCATCATTCGGTCAATGGGAGGAAATTGCCTCCTCATTTCCTCAAAACAAAGGTGTGGCTCTCCCTTTTTCCATATTTATTTTTCCTTTATTTCATAATTTCACTTTATGACATCATCACTTACATGGCTCAATGTGAGCCATGGAATCCATTCCCACCGCATTGGCTTAATTGTAGACCACTCTTTTCAATGCTAAGTGTCGCGCCCCTTTGAGGTGCCATGTGGCATCTCCTTACCTTGCCATGTGTCATCAGGCACCCATCTCAGCGTGGAAATCCGACCACCTCGGAATCTAGCAGTCGACGTGGTAGCTAAATTCGTGAGGCGATTTCAAGCGGAGAAGTCCGTTTCGTCATCGAGATCTAGAAAAATTTGATTTTACGAGAGTACGATTTTACCCATTTTTGAGAAAATTGGATTTTCTAGGGGTTTCACACAAAACCCTAGGGCTAAGCCCAACACATCAAACAAGGCCTAAAATCCTACCTTTAAAAAGAGAGGTAACTGCTTTGTCTATTACAAGCTTAGACACAATGCACCTCAGTGTCACAATAGAAAGAGATTTGAGGAAGTCAACCCAAGAGCAAATCTAGAAGAAGTAGAGGTGATTGCAACAGTAGTCTCCTCTGAGGTGAGCATGGTCACTGTATGAAGGACTAGGTGGTAGACTCTAGGGTTACTACGCACATACGTTGTAATAGAAGTGCATTCACTTCCTATGCCATGGTGAAAGGAGAGGAACAAGTGTTCATGGGTCTTTCTAGATCATCCCTGGTGATCGGTAAAGGGAAAGTTCTCCTCAAGCTAACCTCTGGAAAAGTATTCGCCCTTAGTGATGTTTTTTGAGTGTCAAATATTCGTTGGAACTTAGCCTCAGTGTCTCTACTTGGGAAAGCATGAGTTAGGGTCATGTTTGATTCAGATAAAATAGTGTTGACAAAGAATGATGCTTTTTTTTAGGAAGGGTTATTGTAACCAAGGTCTTTTTATGTTGAATGTTTAAGAAATAATGAATAATAAATCATTTTCCTCTTCTGCTTACATAGTTGATTCTTGTAATGTTTAGCATGATAGATTAGAACATGTGAGCTTTTCTTATATTAAGAAAATGGTTGAATTAAGTTTAATTTCCAAACTATTGTTACGAAACCATGGAAAATGTGAAGTATGTGTACAATCTAAAACCACAAAGAAATCTTGAAAATTGGTAGAAAAAGAGTCCAAACTATTAAGTCTAATTAATAGTAATGTAGGAGACTTGAAAAACACCATGACTAGAGGTGGTAAAAGGTTCTATATTACCTTCATAAATGACTACTCAAGATATACAAGGGTGTATCTTTTCAAGGAATAAAGATGGTAATGGATGCTTTCATCAGGTATAAAAATGAAGTAGAGAACCATTTAAGTAAGAAAATCAAGAAACTCAGAATTGATAGAGGCGAGAGAATATGAGTCCAACCCATTAAATACCTTTTGTGATGAACATGGAATTATACATGAAACTACTCCTTCTTATTCCCCTGAACCTAATGGAGTAGTTGAAATGAAAAATAAAGTCTTAAAGGAAATTAAGAATGCCATGTTAGTAAGTTTAGGAGCACCCTTGAAATTGTGTGTGTGTGTGTGTGTTGGGGGGGGGAGTGGTGTTGATGGTGAGTCATAACCCCATTGTGTTTTGCTTCGAGATTCATCAATTGTTGCAAATTACTACGAGGATCTTCAAACACTATCTAGAACAGTGGCCTCGTCCCCTTGACTATTTTGAATCAAGAGCCATAAGCAAAGATGTTGCGTCCCCGTCTCCTTAGTTATAAGGAACCAAAAGCTGTAAGAACAAAGATAAGCAACCCCGTTCTTTTGATTATAAAAGAACTAATAGCCGTAAGTTTGAACACTATAAAGAATTAACCTTGATAGGCTCGAAAGTCCTCACAAGAACCATAAAGTGAAGAAAAACTCACAAAAGAATTGTTATTCATCAATGTTTACTTAACAAATACATCAAAGGTCCTTTTTATAGACCTTAGGATATCCTTATTGACTAAAAAAGAAAGGAAAAGTTGTTGAATTTTAGTCTTGACACACAAATTACCAAAACTGAAATTGGAAAACTATCAAAGTAACATAAAGATAATTTATTCTTTTTCTTATTGGACTTCTATCTTTGATATTTTGATCATAATATACCAAATTGACAACTAATGATTTGCACAAGAGTTGGCAAGTTTGATTATACAACTTGTAAAGCTAAAAACTCTCCAAAATAGGTCTTTGATTGTGCACGAATTATGGAGCCAATTTGAGGCACAAATTTCCTTTGATTTTTTGGTCCTTTTAGATGCCAAAATCATGTGAACTATTACCATCAATAGCCATGATCACATTTATGGACTTTTGAACTTCCTTGTTGGCTCTAATTCTTTCAAAAAGCAGTTGACTCAGGCTCTTCTTTAAAAGGATGGAGTTAGCTGAATAAAATTCTTCACAAGCCCATTTAATGCCTTTTGAACCTTTTTGTCCCTTGCTTTTATGATTGGCCTAATTGACATTTGAAGCGGATCCTTTGTATTTTGATTATGACTCACGTTCTCATCATTCTCCCATTTCTCAAAAAGATTTGTCCTCGAATCGGAACCTACATAAAAAAGGAGAGAGATCATAAACATTGAAAGTGGCAATAACATTGTATTCACGCGGGAGGTCTATCTTGTAAGCATTATCATTGATGCTCTCCAAGACTTGAAATGGGCCATCTCCTCATGGATTTAGCTTAGAATGCCAATGAGATGGAAATATTTTCTTTCTCAAATGTTCCCAAACCCACTCTCCAGGTTGGAAGATGACCTTTCGATGCTTTTTGTTAGCTCTTGTTTGCATGGCCTCCAGTCTTTTCTCAATTTGTTACCAAATAGTCTCATGGAGTCTCTTCACCATCTTTGTCTTTCGATGTTCATCTAAACTTTCCCTTTCATTCACTAGTAATGGCAGCAAATTTAAAGGAGTTAGTGGATTAAAACCATAAATAATTTCAAAAGGAGACATGTTAGTTGTGGAATGAACACTCCTATTATAAGCAAATTCAATGAATGACAAACAATCTTCCCTACTTTTAAGATTCTTTTGAATTATTGTCTTTAAAAGAGTAGACAAAGTCTTATTGACTACTTTAGTCTGTCCATCAATTTGAGGGTGATATGTTGTTGAAAACAAAAGTTTAGTTTCCAATTTTCCCCACAAAACTTTTGAAAGGTAGCTTAAGAACTTAACATCGCGATCAGAAACAATAGTTCTAGGAACACCATGCAAGTAGACAATTTCTTTAAAAAAACAAATCAGCCACATTAGTTACATCATCGGTTTTATGACTAGCAATGAAATGCACCATTTTTTTGGAAAACCTATCTACAACTACGAAGATAGAATCCTTGCCGCTCTTTGATCTAGGCAACCCTAGAACAAAGTCCATAGAAATATCTACCCAAGGTGTTGAATAGGTAGAGGTGTATATAAACTATGAGGCAAAACCCTATATTTGACTTTCCTACATGTTATGCACTCAGAATAGATTCTTTCCACATCCCATCTTATTTTTGGCCAAAATAAATGCTCATGAAAAGTGTCAAAAGTTTTCTTAACACCAAATTGTTCCTTTAAGGCCCCACTATGTACCTCACGAACAAGCAACTCTCTCATAGAGCTATTGGGTACACAAAGTTTGTTCTCTTTAAACAAATAGCCATCTAGTCTATAAAATTTCCCAAATGCATATTTTTCACATGTTTCATAAAGAGTTGCAAAGTCATTATCATTATCAAAACCAATCATCTTTGCCTCAAAAATAGAGAGAAGTGTGTACCTTCAGAACAAAGCATTAGCCACTATATGGTCCTTCCCCCTTTTTTTATATTGGATGACAAAAGGAAAACTTTCAATAAATTCAATCCACTTGGCTTGATGTTTGTTCAATTTCAATTGTCCCTTCAAGTGTTTCAAGGACTCATGATTCGTGTGGATGAAGAACTCCTTTGGCCAAAGGTAATGTTGCTAAGTTTGTAAAGCCCTCACCAAAGCATAAAGCTCCTTCACTTAGGTTGGATACTTCAAGGCAACACCATTGAGCTTTTTACTAAAGTAAGCAATTAACTTCTTTTCCTGCATCAAAACAGAACCAATACCTATTCCCAACGCATCACACTCAATTTCAAAAGTTTTTGAAATATTTGGAAAAGCAAGTAATGGGGTAGGGAACAATCAATCTTTAAGCAGTTGAAATGCATCCTCTTGTTCAACTCTCCATTTAAACCAACGAGTTTTTCTTTATCCCACTTGATTAGTGGTGGCTATTGTCTTTAAAGTCTTTATTAGGCGGCGATAAACTATCCATGCTAAAAAAACACCTTATCGGACTGGTCTTTGGTGTTGACCATTCCTTGATAGCCTTTACCTTGTCCTCATCCACTTCAATTCTTTCACACCAACAACATATCCCAACTGGCCTATCATTGCAAAAAGAACACTTTTTAAAGTTGGAAAATAGCTTTTCTTTCCTTAAAACCTCGAGAACAAATTTTAAATGGTCGACATGTTCTTCCAAACTTTTGCTATGTACCAAAATTTCATCAAAATAGACAACAACAAATTTTCCAAATGAAGCTTGCAAAACATGATTCATCAATCTCATGAATGTACTAGGTGCATTAGTTAAACAAAATGACATTACTAAGCATTCGTATAATCCATATTTAGTTTTGAAAGCAATTTTTCATTCATCTCCTTCTTTCATTCTAATTTGATGAAAACTACAAATCAATTTTTGAAAACAAACAAGATCCATGTAGCTCATCGAGTAGATCATCTAACCTGGGAATAGGATGACAATACTTTCCATGTGACACCTCAAAAACCCAGGGGTGCGTTGACCAACTATCAACCCGTGGAAATACTCGTGGATAGTGTATATCTTGGTACCCACGCTATCTAATCCCATTAATTGGGATCCATTCATCGAGTCCTAGGTAATCACATACTTATGCCTTGACACTAAGCTGTGAAGCGAGGGTAAGAATTACCTGTGGATATCGTGTGCCTCGATACCGCACTATCCAATCCCATTTACTGGGATTCGTTCAACCACATTCAATAAAATTTTTGTGTTATTTTCAAAACATATTACTGTGAGTTTAATCACAAACTTTATTACATACACAAACATATGCTAGAGCTGGTTCTTTCCAAAGTTTTTACAAAAAGAACTATACGACCATGAGTTGGCTTTCTTCAACCTCCTAGGCCCGAATGAGAGCCGATCCCACCGTGTATACCTTGCTGAAATGTTTTCCCATAAAGGGTGAGTACATGATAGAGACTCCTGAAGTATTACCCCCCTAAATGCACATGCAATGTTCATTTGGACACATTCACATATATATCAACATTCCAATAGAATGATGCAATTATAATGGAATACTACATGCCATGCCATGAATTGAGATGAAACTCACTTAATGCATGAAAAATCTGAGTCATCACATACTCCCATCACATGATACTTGGCTTTGTGACGCTAGCGGGGTTTCTTGTTGTGACCCTTGACGTGGAATATGCGTGGATGTCGAGGTAACTCGACACCACTCATGAAAATCGGGCGAGTCTCAGCACATGCAGGGGCTCTACCCAAATACAACACATCCCGAACAATTTACAATGACCACACCGGGTCCACATGCGAAATAAATTGGCCACTTGACCCATCATATAATACTCACAATATATATATATAAACTATATATATAGTTCAAGAGTTAAGAAATCCTCTTAATTCAAACATATAATAATATTTACAATTTTTAATACATATTTGTACAAAATAGAAAATACAAAGCCACAATCCGGCTTTCTAAATGTGGCCTCTAATGAGCGCCATCCTCTATTACCTCCTGTACGAAATATTGATCCTCGATCGGGTGAGCAAAAACCGATAGTGATATTCCCACCATGGGTTTCTCCCGCTAAGTGCGCAGCATGACAAACCAATTGCCAAGCAATTATGAACCTACGAATGTCTACGCGACCAAATCAGTCAATAAAGTCTCTTTGACTCCCTCCACATATGCTAAGCCGAATCACGGAGTAAAATATCCTTTTGTTCTTTCATATTGTGCACTCACCTAATTTTCTTAAGAAGTTCCCCGGTGCATATGAAATACATTATGCCATTCTCAAACCACACATGCCAATATATCATTTACATATATTAACAAAATTTATACATGCCATGTTATTTAGTCGAGATCAATAACATGAAATTAGCTCTTGAGCTAATTGCAATTCATTCCAATGGCTTACACACAATTATATTTTTATATAATTCCACATCATGTTAACACATTTAATTACATGTATTAACATATTGATTCTCACATAATTCCAATCCATTCATATTATTCAATTCTCAATCAATAACACCAAAATTAGCTCACATTGGCTAATTAACAAACACAAGCAATTCATTTTGAATCACTCAACATCATAAAAATTCACCCCGCAAAAAAATCAATCCTTTAATTCCCAAATGACGGTGAAACCACTAGGGAGTTAGCCTTTGTTCACGGCCCTGACAATAGGGATTTTCTTCACTCGGTTCAAAGCTTTTGAGACCAAAAGCACATTGTCCAAGCCTGGAACATCGACCATTTACATGGCTCTTAGCGAAGAATAACGGGGAGTAGGAAAGATCCCACCATCTTGGGTTGTTGAACTGCCAGAATCGATGTCCACGTGTGGCCTCGTGATCGACTTTGCTTCTTGCTCCGTTAGAACCCGGCCAGTCAGGCCATAAATCTAGAAGAATAGGCTTCTTCTCTCTAAAATCCTATCTAGCCTCACATGATTTTGTCTTCAAAAATGGAGAAGATGACACTATTTCAACTTTTGTCTTTTCCATTTAACATTTCAAATAATTCCCATCATGTCCATTTTCTTGATTTTTGACACATGGCTTAATCTAAGCCATCCATCTCATTCTCTCTCTACTCATGCAACATGTGTCACATGGGTACATGTAGTAGGTGACTTTTGTCACATCACATGTCTCTAAACCCAGTTTCTGACACGAGCACCTTGTGCCTTGAAAAAGCGTAAAATTTCGATGCCTTTCCGAAATTCGGCGAAGTCGATGTAGAAGACTAGATTTCGCGAGGCGATTCCAATTGAAAGTCCATTTGTCATTCGAGATCTAGAAAAATTTCAGATTTTGGTAGTACCATTTTGCCATTTTGAGAAAAATTGGATTTTCGAGAAGTTCCACATGTGATAGTATTGATAACATCCATCTTTTTGGTAATTTCATCCTAATAGTCACTTTGAAACAAAATCAAGTTTTTAGAAATCAAAACTTACTGGATGTTTCACCTCTAAGGATCATTTTATTAACAAAACATGTGTCTTTTGTGGGTAGGCGAATTCTCGGGGTCTCACTGCAAGCTTCGCATGCCTTCCTACACTCACGGGCTTTCACCTTTGGACACATATATAACGAAAATCACAGGTCTTTCACGAGAGTATCTATCCGCACTACTACCCAATACAAGTTTTCATGCTGCGAGCGGATTGTTCGATGAACTTCATTCAACGTGCTCGAGCCCACTCATCAACCACGAGGATGGTGTGATGGCACCATTTCATACTTTGCGAACCATGATACCATGAACCCGTTCGATGTATCGAGGCCTCATCCGGCACGAGGATGGTGTGTGATGGCACCATGCACTTACCGCATGATCGTACCTCGGTGCATATGCAATGCATTATGCCATTTACCGTGTACACCACGTTCCCAGGTCTGACCGATTAGTGGTTGAGGCAGTTAGCTGAGACTATATCTTGGGACTCTTTACTTTATTTTTATTTTTTTTATCATGAGAATCAAAATATCATATACATATTCAAAGAACTACCACGGAGTGATTGTCCATCAAAATCTATACATATCTTGAGTCCCATTTAAATATACAGCGCCCTTTTACATTTACAAATACGGCCTTGAGACATACGTAGTAGACCTTTACTAATTATGCGGCCCGGTATCTTGAAGTTTGGACGTCTTCTCACAATGCCATCTGAATTAAAACCCATGCTAAGCTTTACGCTTAATTGAAACATATATCTTATGCGCCTGCATTTAAAGCATAAAGCAATAACGGTCTCAAAATTTTCATGCATTCATATAATGAACTTATACAATTACTTAATACTTATATAAACTTATGCTTATTCGGATCTCCCATCGGATTCTGGAGCTTATTACCCATACTTACTACAGAGCTTATACTGGTACTTCTTATCTTATACTTACTCAAACTTACACTTATATGGACTTATTCTTATTCGAACTTATACTTCTCATTTGATCTTATACTTACTCGGATGTTACTCATGGCGGACTTGCTTATTCAGATCTCTAGTAAGACACAGATTTATTCGATTCCTTATTCTGATGTGAACTTGCCCTTATACTTAGACGGAGGTGCTTATCACGTATATGCTTCCATCTATCTTATCTTGGTTGGGCTCAGTGGGAGTCTGAGCTTACATATCGGAGATGTATACGCGTGCGGGTATGTCTATCTCGGATCTCGAAGTAGGAGTTGATGAACTTGCCTCTGAGGTACCCTTAGTGCACGAGCTTATCTCATACCATGGGAAGCAGCATACTGGGTTACACTTGAGAGAGGGAGGTGCCTTGCCGTACGCCGTTACACTACGAGAGATGTGCGGGCGATATCTTTTGGTATTCTGGAACTTATCCTTATACGAGTACGTAAGTACTACAAAACTTATCACAGTGCCGTATCTTATCCTTGTACTACGAAGTATATCATGGTCTTACGGAACTTATACTTGTGCGAACTTGTTACATATTTAGGATCTTATACTTGTATTACATAACTTATACACGTATTTCAGATCTTATACTTGTCTTATAGAGCATATACTTGTGCTTGTATCAACTTATGTTTATTTAATGTTCCGTAAGTCACATTGCTTTCTCTCATCTTGAGGTACGTGGGTACTCACGGAGATTCATTATCTTGGAGTGCCCATAAGTTTCTTGGACTTTACTTATATTGGAGCTGCCTTATTTCTGCGTCTGGAATTTTCGTGGGTACCCTCTGAACTTGTGCACTTATATTCACCGTCACGAAGTGCTCGTAGGTACCTCTGGAACTTTCTCTGCTTATGTGTCGGGTACTCGTAGGTACTCTGAGGAACTTATACTTATTTTACCGATGCGGAGGTACCCGTGGGTACTCACGGAACATACTTGTAAAGAGTGCAGTAGGTACTCTGAGCAATCTGGGTGCGTAGGTACATTCAGATCTTTACCATATTCATTTCTTTACCCTTATTCTTTATTCAGAGTCTTATCATATAACTATTTGACTATCAGACCAATCATAAGAAATGAGTAGGACGGATCACAATAAGTACCCGAAGGTCTGATATAATCTTAAGTGCTTGTAACCTAAGCGAAGTCTGAAGCATTGAGCAAGTCACCGTAGCACTAATCGAGAGATGCAGAAGTCTTGGCGGGAGTGTAAGTAGCACTAATCGGGAAGTGCTGAATCTTGAAGCGGGGCGATGCTGCCCATGAGGTGCGTATTAGCACTAACGGAGATGCGAGTACTAATCGGGTGCAGTAGCACCTAATCGGAAACGTCCACTCATTCATTTTTCGGTCCTAGGTAGTCATATGATCATATGTCTTTCAGAACTCATAACCTATCTTAATCACATTCTGTGTTCATGCCATATTGATTTTCATGTTCATGGTCATGTTTCGATTCGTTTCTATTTCATATCAAAATCGTATTTCATGAACCGCATTGCCATATTACATTTCTATATTTTCACCTTCTATTACATATGGCATTTCATATACTTGTACAATATGATGCCTATGTATTCACACATCATTCATGCATTCTTGTCCCTCTATGAATCTATTTTACTTAGAAATTGGAATCATTCAATTTGGATCATCAAATAAAGTTATGGCATTTTCATACCAAACTAGTCAATTCATAGATATTACTAGGGACTGGTTTGTAATATAGACTCTAGTGTCTTCACACTCCATTTTTGACACTGGTTCTTTATACTCCTTTCAAGCTAAGGTGATATGGGTTCTCCTCCAATCGAATCACCTAAATCGACTACCGAAACCTGCCACGTCCGAAACAACCCAGACTACTTCTATGTTCAAAACTAAGCGTTAAACTCGGCTTGAACATACAAACACTTTGAGTGAATTTTGGCCACCTAGAGTCACTAGAAGGTATCTAGTTTTGTGACGTTTGGTTATCCTTGAAGTCTATTTTAAGTATCAACTTGAATAACTCAAATCGAATCAGAAATGAGCAAGTTATGGCTAAAATACGAACACTGGTCAAAATAGAAAACAGATGATACTGCATCGGTACCGCTCTCGACGGATCGCACACCCCCTCAAAATTCTGCCTGCACGTGGTTTTTCTTCCTTTTCCATATCATACCCAACCAACTCAATACTCTATAATATCAAACTACTCCAAATTCATCTTGTAATCATTTTCTACTCAAACTTCATTACATATCTTCAAAACTAAGATCATCTGAAAACCATTCTAATATAGTCATGTAACCCATACACAAAAACAAAACCTAATGATTTTTAGGTTTGTTCTAAACCCAACTCAATATTTCTATTTAACCATGAATCCAACCTCAAAGTGGAGGATTCCATAATTTATCAGGTTCTATATAATTTACTAACCTTAATTTCAAGAAATCCAAGGCATGAAATTTCTAACAATCATTTGTGACAGTTTCATTAACTATACAAACTCTTACAATCTCCATACAAGAAATCCAAAGATCCATACCAAATCTTACTAGAATCCATACCTTTAGATTCCTTCTTCTTCTTTCTTCCTCTCTTCCTCTCTTCCTTCTTCTTTTTTTTCATTTTCACCATGCTACTTCCTCTCTGAGACCAATCTTGGCCCTTAACCACATCTCCTTAATATATGTTGGCTCCCAAAACCCATTTTTATATTAAGTTTCATATTTATTTCACTTTAGTCTTCAATCCTTCCTTTTACAAAATCTGTTTAGGCATGCATCCTATTTTAACCACATAACCTTTTCACCTATGACTTCTATGCCCTTGGAAAATTACAGATATTTGTCTTCTGAGTATTGTACACTTCCTGTTTTCTAAATTTATTTTCGATTTTATTTACTTAACTATTAATTTGTTTTTCACAAAAACATCTTCTAAACATGTCGAAACCTGCAGGGTATATTTCTCGAAAGGCAATTCTCCTCCTTCTTAAAATGTTCTCGTCCTCAAATTTTTCCCAACTAAGATGAGGGTACCATGCCCCGCACCAAAACTTCCATTTTCAGCACATAATTAGTCTTGTCTTTATTATTGACTAATCAACTATCTCTTAATCCTGACATCATCTTTCAGATATCACTCCATCGAACTAGTCAATATACACAGACAAGGACATCCAGATACAATAACACATTACTTTGTAGGTACATCCTAATCGGTTATTCATCTATAAATGTTTCAAGTCCCAGCTTCGATACTTAACCCT
Source organism: Tetrastigma voinierianum (assembly GCA_016808115.1). Classification (NCBI taxonomy): domain Eukaryota; kingdom Viridiplantae; phylum Streptophyta; class Magnoliopsida; order Vitales; family Vitaceae; genus Tetrastigma; species Tetrastigma voinierianum. Next base: position 157,734 of record JAEQBH010004632.1, read on the forward strand.
GTCACACCCCATTCGGTCCGACTGACATGATCCTAAACTCAAGTCTTCAAGAGACTATATACATCGGCCTTCTTACTTATTTTTTATTTTTATTTTTATTTTATTCTTTTTTATAAATGTAATCAAAATATTATATACATATTCAAAGAACTACCACCGAGAATCCATCAAAATCATATTAGCATCGAAACCCATTTCATATATACAAAAATTATATACTTTTATTTCAAATCGTGAGATCGAGACATACAGGTAAGGATCCTATTATAGGTTAGCCTGTTATACGTGCTTTCTGACGCCTCTCCTGTTTTACACGGATTAGAAACCCAAAGTGCTTTTACGCTAGTGGGAAACATATGTCTTATGCATATACGTATTTAGCATAAAAACATTTAAATGAGTATCGAATTTTCTATGCATTCATATAATTAAATCTATACAATTACTTATGCTTATAAATGTACTTATGCTTATTCGATCTCCCATCGGAGTTACGCAGCTTATTACCCATACATACGCTAGTGGCCATACTGGTGCTTCTATCTATATACTTACTCAAAACTTCACACCATATATTTATTCTTCTTATTCTGACCTAGGTACTATACTCATTAAGACTTTATACTTACCAGAGATCTTGCCTCATAAGTGCACTTATTCTTATTCCCATCTCCCGTAGACGAGATTATTCTGTATTCTCGGTTATATACGTAACTTATACATATACTTAGACTGAGGTACTTTATCACTTCATCATTACTTTTCCATCTGTCATATCTGTGTTCGTATGCCCCGAGAGGGAGTTACAGCTTACACTTATATCGTGATACTCTATACACGCATCGGGCAATTTATATCTATATCTTAGATCTCCGTAGGAAAGCACCTAACTTATGCTTATACAGAGGTACCCTTAGGTACTACAAAGCTTATAATTATCGATAGGGCTTATACTTATAATACGGAGTTTACACTTTGTTTGGAGGCACCGTAGGTACTAAGCGTAGATATTATTAACGTATAATGGTATTAATGAATCTTATCCCCATACCGAAGACCCAGAAAACAAAACTTATACCGGTATCAGATTCATAATGTACCATAAGATATCCTGTGTCACGTGAACTTATACTTGTATTAATTTAAATCTTATTCTGTATTTCAGATCTTATACTTGGGCCATGCGTAATCCGGCACGATGGAGGAGATCTTATTACTAATGCTATAGAGCATATACTTGTGCTTATCAACTATATATATTATTTAATAGCACTGTGAGGTGAATGCTAACTCATATCAGCAACAGAGGCACTGAGAGGTAATTACTGAGATTCATTATGGAGGCACCAGAGACACACTGACTTTTACTTAAGTATTATGCACATCCTAAACTTATTCTTTTACTCCATACTTTAAGTACTGTAAGGCTCACGTAATCCTGTACTTATATTACCGACACGGAAGTACCTCGCAGGTACTACGTAATCCTATACTTATTTTACCGATACTACTACGTAATCCAGAGCATTACAGGCCAAAAAAGTACTCATATAGTACTACAATGTATACAAGGGCACCAGAGGGTACATTCGCATTCATCATGTTCGGCTTCGCCCCGTCTTTATCCAGTCTATCATGAGAACTATTTTGATCATTTGACCGTAACGATGGCGAATGAGTGAGACGATCGCTAATGGGCGCCCGGCGCACAACAGCGCACGTTCAGGCGCCGCGAGCGAAAGAGCGCCAGCGACCGGGGCCAGAGTGCTGGTGAAGCACCAACCCGTGAGCATTCAAAGATTGAGCGCGATGACGTCGCCACGGCAACAGAGCAACGAGGCACCAACCGGCACCGGCAGCGAGCCAACGAGCGCTCGCGAGCACCGACCGTAACGCCCACCATTCATTTTTCTACCCGAGGTAACAGGCGATCATATGTCTTTCTTTAACTCATAACTCATCTTAATCACATCGCGATCATACCATATATTGCTTTTCGCGTTCATGGTCACGCTTCAGCTTCATTGTATTTCATATCAAACATGTTTCTCTCATGAACACAAATGCATACATATTGCATTTCCTATATTTCTTTTCTGCCACATTTGCCACATATGGAGATTTTTGAGATACTTGTGCCAATATGATGCCTATGTATTCACACATCATTCATGTATTCTCGTCTCTCTATGAATCTATTTCACTAGAAATTGGAATCATTCACTGGATCATCCAAACTAAAAAGTTATGCATTTTCATGCCAAACTAGTCACCACTGACATACAGCTACTAGTGACGCTTGTAATACTCATTTTCCAGCAATTCAGATTCCATTTTTAGACATATCTTTGCTCTCTTTCACAAGGCAGCATGGGTTCTCCTCCAATCGGACCCAAATCTGACCACTGGAAACTGCCGCGCTATGAAACAACCGACTACTTATACCAAAATCATAAATTGGTTTGAACATAGCCCCACTTTCGAGGGAATGTTTCGCCACCTAGAGCCTAATTGTAAGGTATCTATTTCAGACAAGCTGGTCTTCTCGTTTTTATTTCAAAGATAACTTGAATCACGCAACCGGATCAGAAAGAGCGCTATGGGCCAAAATACAAAACACCGGGTCAAAATAGAAAAACAACACTACCTCCGCATCGGTACCGCTCGATCGGCATTTATAACCCTCTAAATTGCCCCGTAATGTGGTTTTTCTTCCCCTCTCTTTTTTCTCATATTGCTACCCACCAACATCAGAATACACAAACCACCACCATCTTGTAATCTCTTTCTACTCAAATCTTCATTACATCTTTCAAATTTTTTCATGAATACTCCCAAAACCATTCTAATATGGGGGTCATAACCCATACACAAAACCAAACCCAGCATTTGAAAGCAGTTTGTTCTAAACCCCAACTCAATTACTTACACAGAATCCACATGAATCCATCCCTCAGTTAGAGGATTCTACTATTTTGTTCCATATGGTATTTTATCTAACAAACCTTAGATTATAGATAATGTAAATATTAAACCATATACAAAACCTTAGAATTCCATACAAGAAATCCAAAGATCCATACCTTTTTGATCTCCCTTTATTCTTCTCTTCTCTTCTTCTTCTCTTCCTCTTCTTCTTCTTCTTCTTCTCTCTTTTTTTTCTGCTCTCACCATTTTTTTTGCCCTCGGGAGATCACAAATTAGTCTATAAATCCCCACACTCCTTGTGCTATACTCGTCCCAAAAACACATTTTTTTCGGGCTAAGTTTCATTATTTCACTTTAGTCCTTCAATTCCCTTTGCTTTGCAAACTGCTAGGTATAATTCACATTTTAACCCATAACCTTTTCATCTTATGACTTCTATGCCCCTTTAAGCAAATTACATATTCGCCTGAGTATCAGACAATTTCCAGGTTTCTAAATCTCCATTTTCGCATTTACTTTACTTAAAAATTAATTTATGCCTACAAAATACCCTAAATTGTCGAAAACTGTAGGGTATATTTCTGGTGTTACATTGCAAGTCACTTCACATATGGTACGATGCCATGGATATTAATTTATTATGTATCATGGAGACTATACGTGCTTATTATACCAAAGGCTTCATCTCAATGTCAATATATTAGAGTTCATATATCGAATATTCACTCAACAACATCGTCAAGCAAGTCAATAAAAAGAAAGAAGACAACTGGTTTTAGCCAACAACATGGTGGCAAGAGATACCCACAAATCAATCCACACATACAAACACATCACAAAGCCAGCAAAAATTATTGACACACCAAGATGAATAACCCTAGATTCAGCCCAAAGACTCGCCCAAATCCATTAAAAATGAAATATATAAACACATATACTGGGGGCCACAATATCCACCTCTACAAGGCCATCATGATACCCCAAATCTCAGGCCTTGAATTTCCACCCAAAAATCAGATTTAAAAGCTAGTCCCTTTGGTGGAAGAAACCAAAGTAGAAGAATCCCACTTTGAGTTTGAGCCTCTCAGAGTAGATTTGATTTAACTTTCATGTACCTCATCAACTCGACCGTCGAACGCTGTAAAGAGGAGAAAGAAGCTATTGACCTCCTTCCTCCTCTCTCCTTCTTTTCTCTCTCCTGAATTTTTTCCTTCACCATCCCTTTACAGGTTAGATTTCTTCCATTATGGCATGGCATGCATCATGCCACATGTCATCAACATGGCATGCATACACCATGCCATGTGTCACCCATATGGCATGCATGCATCATGCCATGTGTCACCCATCTAGCCTGGGCCCTTTTCGCCTCTGGAACAGTAAAACCGACCATCTCATACTCCAATGAAATTTGTCTTGGTAACTAGATTGGCGGTGATTTAATCCAACGGTGATGTGACGCCCAAACTCGGGGGGTTCGTTGACTTCATCTGCCAACCCCACAATATGCAGTGGATGCTTTCTTCCAAGCACTGACGCCACTATAGCACCCAGGCAGTCTCCCCTTGCGCGGTGGAGCCTCACCTCAACTGCAACACTCGCACATCCCGTCCCAAACAAAGGTAATATAACCAACATATCCAATCACATGATAACACGCCACTTGGGCCCATAAAACCATACCTATTTACATGCTGGCTGTCCAGTGAATCTAACTATATACCCATATGCAATATGAAAGTTACGATGTTTCTACTCTAGACACACATATATCAAACTTATGTAGCTTAATATGTGTAAATCAGAACCAAAAGTTTCATTAACTCGGCCCTAATCCCTGCCTTCAGGATCACTTCCGTCCCTGCACGCCCCCGCACTGCAAAACAAATATCCCCATTGCAGGAGCTTAATGCTCAAGAGGAATCGCCTCTGCGTCACTTCCACCCCAAGTGCAAGGCAACAATTCCAATGGAAGACACATTCAGCAATGCATGATTCTTACTGAATTTCTACATGACAACTCGTATCCCGAGTCCTCATCGACCAACACACTCGCTTTAAGCCGTGATGAAAATTATTATTTTGTTTGTTTGTGGACAACCCTCCGATGTATATATCAATCGGGCTCCGACAAATGATATTATTGTTTGTGGACAACCCTCCGATGTGGCATCACCTGGCCGCTCCGACGATTGATATATTAGTTGTTTGTGGATTACCCTCCGAAGGAATATCACCGGGCCACTCGACGACATACTTTTAATGAATTACCTTCCGAGCAATTCTCACATTTTTAGACAACCCTCCAACCAAGTTTAAACTCATCTCATGCACTACCTTATGCACACCATAGGTGTTCTGCCAGCATATGGGAATGCATGGCTACCAATTCCAATACGCCTAGAATTCAAAATATATAAACATGATACATTTAGTAAATTTATCTACACAATCATGTCATGTGTAAATTAATTAATTCATACATCAAAATTATAGCTTCACTTCTGGTTAATGACAAATTACGCAGCAATTCATTTAATCATCAATCAAACACACATATTTTCACAAAAATATATTTTTGAGAACTGCTTCGAATAGTGAAACCCTGCTACTATTCTAAAAATCATTAAATCACTCCGCTCACTATAACTCACCGTCTGTAAAGATTCCCGCTATGTTTTTTTCACATCAAAGCATGATTTATTTCTTATTTTTGTCATTTTCACCCAAATGAATTTCATCACACTCACCGGAGGCACATTTTGGTTTCTGTAATAATAATCACCTGTCCTATGTTTTGGGACTCGATCAAACGCCTCAATTTTACTATTTGATTCAAACATTTGTAAAGCATTTCCTTGAAGAGGAATAAAACGCAAGTAGAAACCTTTACTCTCTCGGAGTTTAAGGAAACTCCTAAATCTCGGGCACTCACGCTGTTCCTCTCCGCAGATACGCTTCTTCCTTCTTTGGCCTGAAGATCTTCGACGGCCTGATCGCCGTATTTTTAGAGAGAAGTTTCTCTCTCTAAAGAAAATCTCTCAAAAAAATGGCTGCTGCAGTTTTTGTTTCATTTTCACGTTTTTTTGCTTCCTTTTAGAGGTTAGAGGACGACATCAGAAAGTAGCTTTGTCATTTATGACTTAACTGTATTACCTCCAAACACCATTATGTCCCTTCATTTTCTGCGCTTTTGACATTCAGCTTACTCTCGCCACTATTTTCATCATTTCTCTACCATACCACTTATGGCAATATGAGTACATGTTATATGTGACTTTCGTCGCATCGAACGGAGTTTCATTTGACTCGAAATACGATGCTCGAACGTAAATTCGACCGTTCTTAATTAGGATCAATTTTTATCGTTACTAATCAGATTTGTGGAGACGGATATCTCCAAACGTAAACCGTTTCTTGTCATCCAGATCTGGTAGAATGGGTAAACATGTATTTCAACAACCGAAATTAATGTCAATTTTGTAATCAAAATTATTTATTTGCCATTGTTTCTTCTTCCAAAAAATTGAATTTCGAGTCTTACATTCTCCTCCTTAAAAGTGAATTTGAAGTCCTAAATTTAGATGCCAATCAATCAACATACATGCATAGGTAATGTGCATCTCCTTACCATGTATAAACAAATATTTAAATATAAAACTACTGTGTTCACGTACCTTCATCCTCGCAACAAGAAGGATAGATGGCCCATCGTCCTTCACCACGCGGGGACTCTCCACCTATACAAGTGCCTCCATAGCACTCTTTTACTTAGCCCTCGCCACGGTCTTGCGCCGCAAAACTGATCACGCGCTATCGAACACGGCCACCGGTCCCTCCGAAGGTCCCATCCGTGTCAACTCCTCAATTCATCCCCAATCCACCACATAAGCCTGACCGGAGTATATTTCTCGAGCATGGAGAAGTGAAATACCTCATGACACCAGACATGTTGTTATGGTAAGAATCAGGCACGCAACGCGCGCCTGGCCTCCTCGATATCTCTGAAGGTCCAATGAACCCCACGATAGCTTCCCATCACGCTTCATTGACCCATCACCCCTTAGGCACACCTTCTGGGTGAAGACACGATCCCCAACTCTCGAACCTAAGGGTCGACATCGCACATCCAAGATAGCTCTTTTGCTTCGCCTGAGCCAGAAGACACTGGTCAGATTGAAGTCACTCTTCTCTCAGGTATCTTTAACTGAACAAAGATCAGCGATGGAGCTCTCTCCCACCTTCGGCAACAACATAACTGATTTGCATATATGGCCTCCACAAAGGCTCTCATACGGTGCCACATCGAGATACTTCACTAACCGTTGTTAGAAGACTCACTACTATGGCAATGCTCCTCCCAACTATCTTATGATCCAGATACATGTCGCCAGAGAAGTCCTCTAGTACCAGATGGGGCCCTTCCCGACCTAATTCATCCTGCTTGAGGGTGGAACGCCTGTACTTCATCGGGCCGCCCAGTGCTCTACAAATTTTGGAAGCTCAAAAGTGTGTCAGAACTCGGTCCTATCCGAAACTATGGATACGGTACTCCATGTAGGCGACTATCTCGAATGTATAACCCAATCTCTCTCCAAGGTGAAGGAATATCCGCACGGCGAAATGTGCCGACTCAGTGAGCCGGTCCACTATCACCCATACAATTTCATACTATGTTTCACAAGGCTCTGAGTAAAAGTGGTCACAAAGTCCATCGTGGATTGCGTTCCACTTCAATCTCAAACCGACTCAATGGTCAAGATCTTCAGTCATTCTTCGTGTTTCAATTTTAACCGACATACGTGGAGACATCGCGAACAAAGTCCTCTACGTGTCTCTTCATCCACTTCGAGACGAAGATCTGGTACATCTTCATGCCACCGATGCACCGCAAATCGAGCAATGAAACTCCTCGGGAAACAAAATCTCCTCTCTCAAATCTGGCCAATCGGGGAACCACTATCCGTCCCCTATATCGAAGACTACTCATCCTCGCTGTGAACGGGCCAGCCCTCACACCGACTGATCGCACTCCTACCCCCGTACGGAGACTTATCTCGCTTCCCGCCACCGGGACTCAATCACTTTGCTCATCAGAGATGGTGTAGCAAACTAAACTCCCAAGGTACCTTGAGTCCGCTCACTGCATCAGAAAATTTCAAACCGTCCCATTAGCCTCAGCATCTGCCACTCCCGAGAAGCTATACTAGCCAATACTCCTCGTGATTTCTGGCTGAGTGCATCAGCCACCACATTTACCTTACCAGGGTGGTAATGCAAAGTGAAGTCGTAATCATCTAGGAACTCCATCCATCTCGCTGGGCTTCATCACAGGTCCCAATCACAGCAAAGAGGCTTCAAACTTTTATTGCCCGAGTGACACCTCAACTCCTCGATAAATAGTGGCAATCCAAATCTTCAAGGCGTAAGACTACGTCGCTAACTCCATGTTGTGTGGGGTAATTCTGCTCGTGGATTCTTCAATTGACGAACCATAAGCTACTACCTCCTGACCAGACAAACGCATCTCAATCCGCCCTCGAGGAATCACAATACACTGTGTACCCCGTCCCCCGTCTCGAACTATCAAGATGGGAGCCGGCAAGTCTCCTCTTCAACTCCCCGGAATGCCTCCTCAGACGGCCATCCCAATCTAACTTAACCTCCTTCGTCAACTTAGTCATAGGTGTCAAGATTCGAGAAACTCAATGAATCTCCGTAATACCTGGGCCTAATCCCAAGAAACCACGATTCAAGACTCCACTTCGCCTCCCAACTCATCACCGCCGACCTTCTCAGTCGACCGACACTTCCCGATGCCGACACCACGTGTCCAAAACTTCACCTCGCAGTTTTAACCTCGCACTCATCGAACTCGCGCATAAACTCGATGGTCTCTCAACAACCGTAAACGATCTCGCGATACCACGCCCCACTTCGATCGGGCGCATCAAGATGTCATCCACTATCACTACGACAAACTGATCTAAATAGGGTTGGAATATCCTATGCATGAGATCCATGAATGCTGGCCGGCACATTCACAATCCGGCGGGGCATCACCAGAATCTAAAGTGCCCATAACGCGTCCTAAACACTGTCTTAGGGATATCTGTATCCCTAACCCTCACCGGCAACCAAAGGCGGTTCATCCTGGAGTAGACTCGCGCCTCTCAACCGATCAAACAAATCACAACTTCCCAGAATGGGTACGCATTTCGACCGTAACCCCGTTCAATGGCTCTGTAGTTAATGGCCGGCGGTCTTTGGCTCTTCTTTGCAAATGTAACCGGAGAGCCCTATGGTGAAGTGTTTGGTCTAGTGAACCCTTTGTCCAATAGCTCCCAAACCTCGACTCAGTTCCCGTGAACTAACTCTGCCATCCTAAGGCGGAGTCATAGAGATGGGTGAAGTACCAAGGTGTAACTCGATACCGAAGTCTACTACCCTCCGTGCAGGCACCCGTAGCCTTATCCGGAAAACATCCACATACTCGCACACTACTCGAGGTAGATCTAAGTCCGTCTCCTCGCCCTCTGTGGTAAGGCCTCGCTAGCCAACTCTCTAACCGCCCCCGACACTGACTCATATACCGTCCGGGGGCAAAATGTCATGCTTATCTCCCCGAAATACCACACGAAAATTGCCCCGCGTGGTGCTGCAGAACCCACGCCTCACGATAACGACCTTGTAAGTCAAGCCACCCAACGATCCTCGGGATTTACATCGAACTCGACAGAGCATGTCCATGATCCTCAGGTCCACTGTGAGTAGAGTCCCCGAGATCCCTAACTCGCAACCTCGACCTATCATCCTTATTCTCGCCCTAATCCCTAGGGGAGAACTCACATACAACGACTTCTCTAAGGTCTCAACCTCTAAGCCCAACTCTCTCTCTATGGTCAGGGTTGTCCCAACCATGGAATCCATGTCCCGTAGGCGAAATCCTACATCCTGCCCCGAATGGACAACTTCAGCCCATTCTCGAATCTCCTAACCTTGACCAAGTCTATGGCCACGTAATCATCAACAAATTCCAAGCAAATTGGGTGGAACTCCAGTCACATGATCCATCATAGTCATCGCCGCTCAAATCTAGGAACTCCCAGCTGCGTAGCCTTGGAGTAATGCACTATGAACAGCCTCCTCGAAATTCTCAATATGTTACATTTAGGTCTCTAGAGGTCATTGCCCATTTCCACCATATTTGGGCCTCACCCTTTAGCTGGAAAGCAACTAGTCTAGTCCGGGTCGCGTTAGAGGTAAATCTTCATAGCCTCTAACACCTTCTCAATCTGCATAAACCAATGGTCGGCCACCATTGGATCTCCTCTCCTTGTGAATGTCGGAGGATGATGCTCTCTAACCTCTAAAGGTTACTAGGATCTTCCCTGCTTCACCGCTATACCAAATCTGCGGCGATAAAGATTCACAATGTAATAATTTCCATAAATTTATCAAAAGCCCATCGTCAAACACCGATGGTGCCTCGACCAAGCATCCCGGGTGGACGTCCTCTACGTCCTCGTCCTCGTCCTCTACTAGCCATCTACACAATCAACATGGCAGTTAAATCTAAATACAGTATCTCTAAGGCATAAACACAAATTTCGAGACACTAATCATACACTATTACAATCAGATATACATTGTCCTCAGATTACATGTAAAGGTAAGGCAATCAATTTTGTATTTAAAATATTGTTTTCAACAAAATTTTATTTTTGGAAAATTCAATTTTGAAAATTTTGTCTAATTCTGTTGATTTTATTTTATTTATTTTTAATTTAATAATTTTTTTTTCAAAAAAATCTCCAGGATTTAACAAGTTCATGAACCGGTTCACGAACACATCTGGAAAATTTGACTCGCATCAGTGAATGAGTCAAACCAGTAAAATGTGCCGAGTGCATCGAGTGCACAAACTCTCCGTCAGCCCGCACGCCCACGCCCCATCGCAAGCCTCGCCGTGCGCGCCCGCTATGCGAGCCCCAGGCGCCCCACCGCTTAGCCCGTGTCAGATCGCTACACAGCCTACTCCCAGCTCACAATACGCTTTGTAATTAGTAATACAAACCTCATAGTTCCCTAAACTCAGACAGAATACAGCTTTCCCAAAGAAACAGGTCAGCCTCTATTGCAAATACACTCAACCCTTTCAGAATACAATTCCTCACAAATCCAATTTGACATCCTTGCACATGCTACCGTCAGGGACAGAATGCAACTTCCAACCTCAAGCCTTCTCTCGTAATACAAAATTGTTCTGCAATACAATCCACTTCTAAATTATAAACCTACTGCAACACACTATACCATGTTGCAATACAATTTTTCTTTTTCACAATATAATTTGGGCAGTAGCCCAAAAACGGTTATGCACCAAATTTTTTTTTTTTTTTTCATTATTCATTTTCCCTTATTTCCACTATCGAAAATTTCAAAAAATTTATACATATATATATATATATATATATATATTTTTTAATACTCAAATAAATTTACAAAAATTTGGTTTTCTTCATTTTTTTTCATTTTCAGAAGACACAAATAAATTTCTAAAATTTATTTTCTTCATTTCTTCGGCTTTACACCATATAAAAACCTAGAAAATTATTTTCTTTCACTCATGACCAAATAAATTTATAAAATTTATTTTCTTATTCTATTTTTTTTTCCACTTACATCGTAGTAAATTTTCATCTATATATATATATATATATATATATATATATATATATATATATATATATATATATATATATATATATATATTCTTTTTTTTCTAATAACCAAATAAATTTCTAAATTTTTTATTTCTTTCAGTTTACACACTGTAAACTCCAACATTTGTTTTCCAACACCTATGTGCTATTTGCCTAAGCACACAAACATTCACATCATACATACAACATGGCATACTACACCATCATACACACTATCAAATCACACAAAAACACCCCAACACATGCATGTAGGTCCTAGTTTTGTTCCGTGATTTCCTAGGTAATTTCCATACCTAAACCGAACATCGAACCACCTAGTGGGCGATGCTCTCACTCAACCATGGCCTAAGCCCAAATCCTCAATCTATAGGTTTCCATATACCCATATCTACATCAAACCACCTAGTGGTGATGGTTACCCAACCCGAGCTCCCTAGGTATTCAGATACCTACGCCCGATACCGTCGTGACGCCCCAAACCCGAGTGGTCCGTTGACTACCCGTCAACCCGTCATCACAAGTGGATGCCTGCCACCCGACGCCACTTCGAAAATCGTTAGCCCTTTGTACGAGCCCACCCAACTACAACACCTGCATATCCCGTCCTAAACAAAGGCAATATAATCCACTATATCCAATCACATGAGTAATACGGCCACTTGGGCCCATAAACAATACTCATTTTACATACCAACTATGAATCCAACTATATACCCAATAGTTACAAGAGTTAATATGTTTCTACTCTTATACAACATATATCAAACTTATAGAGTTCTAATACATGTGTAAATCAGGAACCAAAGCCACAACTCGCTTAATCCTGCTTCTAGGACGAGTCAGTCCCCTGCACGCCCCCGTACCAGAAATAATATCCTCGACTGCCCGACAAGGTGAGCTAATGCTCAAGAGTGGAACTCGCCCTGGCGGGCTACTCTCCACCTAAGTGCAGTTGCAATGTTCCAATGAAAACACACATTCAAGCAAATGCATGATCCTATCAATGTCTACACGACCAACTCAAGACCGAGTCCTCACATCGACGATCACACTCGCCTGCTTCCCCGTATGAAAATTCATTATTCTGTCGGTTTGTGGACAACCTTCCATGTGTATATATCAATTGGGCCCCCTCCGACGATTGATATATTATTTGTTTATGGACAACCCTCCGATGTGTATACATCAATTGGACTGGGCTTCGAATATTGATATATTATTTTGTTTCGCTGGACTACCTCCGATGAATATCAATCGCCACTCCGACGATCGGGATATTTTTAATTTGACTACCCTCCGATGTTTAATATTTTTAGACAACCTCCGAACCGTTTAAACTCATCTCTACGACTCACTCCTATAAGCCATAGTGTTTCAAAGATGAATGCATGTATGCCAATTCCAATACAGTTTAATTCACTGTAAATATATAAACATGTATATATTTACAAAAAAATTTAATTCAATAATAATCATGTCATGTAAATTAATTAATTCATACATCAAAATTAGCTTATTTGGGCTACGATCAAACACGAAATTCAATTTAATCACTCGACCATACATATTTTCATAAAATATATTTGAGAATGACTGCTTCTCGAATAGTGAAACCCTACATTATTCCCGAAAAATCACAAATCATCGGTTCACTTAGTGAACCCACAATTAACGGCCATTCCCGGCCTTTTTCACATCAAAGCATGATTTATTTCATAATTTTTGTCATTTTCACCCAAACAATTTCCATCACGCCACCGAGGCACATTTTGGTTTCCAATAAATTCAATCAATCTCGCCCATGTTTTCGGGATCGATCAAACGAATTCCTAACGGGCCCTTACCCGACCAAACATTTGTAAAGTACTTAAAGAGGGAATAAACGCTAAGTAGAGAAACCTACCTCTCGGAGTTTGAGGAAACTCCTAACTCGACATACCCACGGTCTCTCCGTAGAGCGCCTCCTTCTTGTCCCGAAGACTGCCAACGGTCGGATCGCCCGTATTTTTAGAGAGAAGTTTCTCTCTCTAAAGAAAATCTCTCAGAAAAATGGCTGCTGCAGTTTTTGTTTCATTTTCACATTTTTTTGCTTCCTTTGAGAGGTTAGAGATGACACTGTAGCAGTTTTGTCATTTAGTGACTTAACTACTTCCAAAATGACCATTATGTCCCTTCATTTCCCAATTTTGACATTCGGCTCTACCTCGGCCGTCCATTTTCATCATTTCTCTACTCATACCACTTATGGCACATGAGTACATGTTATATGTGACTTTCTCAGATCGTAAAATCGATGACGACACCCGAAATGCGACATACCTCGAAAAACGTAAATTCCTAACACTACTTCGAATTCACTGCTTTACGTATAACGATTTCGCGAGACGATTCCAACGGTGAAATCCGTTTCATCATCCGAGATCTAGATAATAAATTACGGATTTTTAACCGAAATTAACAATTTTGTAATCGAAATTACGATTTTACCATTTTTCCATAAATTGGAATTTATCGGGTCTTACAGGTGAGGTTCGTTTCGTCATCCGAGATCTAGAGAATTTCTAGGCTTTCAACCTGTACTGAAGCGGCAATTTACCGTTTTTTGCCCATTTTTCAAAAAAGTTCAAATTTTCTTGGGTTTTACATTACAGCAATGTTGTTGATTGCACGAAAAAAAATACATATTCTTCACTGTCCATTCTTTTTGGGTACAAGAAAAGCAGATACAACACATGGACTAAGGCTCTCTCTCACATATCCTTTTGCCATCAATTCCTTCACTTGGCATTGAAGTTCCTTCGTCTCCTTGGGATTAGTCCTATACGCTGGTCGATTCGTAATTATATCTCTAGGACTAAAGTCAACTTGGTGCTCAATGCCCCTAAAAGGTGGTAAACCACTAGGACCATCATCGGGGAATACATCCTCGAACTCTTGGAACAAAGAAGAAAAGATACTAGGCAAAGAAGGATCAAGATCGTTAATGTTCAAAAGTGCCTTTTTGTACAAAAGTATAAACATAGGCTTGTTAGTATAAAAAATACTCTTGATCTCATTCTTTTTTGCATAGAAGCTTTTTTTTTCTTTTTGTTTCCTCTCATTTTTCTTGTTCACTTTCAAATCTTTTTTTTGATTCCTCTCATTTTTCTTGGTTCACTTTCAAATCTTTTTTTATGTCACACTCTCTTTCCTTCTCTCGATTTCTTTTTCTTTCTCAATCTTTTTTTAATCACACGTACCCTTGATCACCATATGCAGCAAGTCCTCCATCTCCACATAATGCTGCAACTCTACAATGTTGGCAATGTCATGATTTAAGTCATTAAGAAATCTCGCCATGGTGGCTCACGATCGTCCTCAACATTCGCCCGGATCATTGCAATCTCCATTTCCTTGTAGTATTCATCTACACTCTTTGATCCTTGAATGAGACCCTGCAATTTATTATACAAATCACGATAATAATGGTTAAGGATAAATCTTTTCCTCATTACAACCTTCATTTCATTCCATGTCATGATGGGGTGTTCTTGGTTACACCTTCGAGTCGTCACAAGATGGTCCCACCATAAATAGCATAATCAATTAACTCAACCACTGCTATTTTGGATTTTTTCTCTTCAGAATAAGGGTGACAATCAAACATCTTCTCTACTTTATTTTCCCATTCCAAATAAGCCTCTAGATAACTCCTCCCTTGAAAAAATGGAATCTTATCTTTATGTTTCCAAGATGTTGATCAACTTCTTCATGCTTTATTGGATCTCATTGTATTCCTAGACCTTGCTTTCTCATTTGTGGTGCAAATCTACCCACTTCATCAATTAGATTTTCTTCTTCATCTCCAAATTCATTCTCAAGCTCTTCATGATTCAAGGCTGTCGGAACACGCCTCTCTTGTCTTTGAGTTTGAGGAAGTACTCCTCTCAGCACCACTTCATTTTGTTCAATATGATCTCGCATGTTGTTCATCCTAACCTCCACTATTGCAAAGTGTTGTTGCATAGCCTGTAGTATGAAGGATTGGTCCTACTCCTCCTCCCTATTTGCATGATCATTACTTGAAGGCATGATTAAATCAAAAGAAAAAATTACAAAAAGAAACCTCACAACACTCCCTCACGTGTTTCACTCTCACTTTTTTTTTCCACTCAATATTTAGCTTTTTCTTGATAATGAAAATCACTACTGCCTTTTTTTCACTCTTGAACTTCACTTATTTTGGTTCTTATTTGAACTAACAAGCTAGACCAAAGATCAACCTGAATAGGAATCCAAACTAGACTCAAAATAATACAAAGGGGACAAAAAGTGATCAGAAAATTAAGAATACCATTGTCTTTTTTTTTTTTGGATGATTGTATTTTTTTTATGATTTTTTTTTTCTGGATTTTTTCTGGTTTATTTTTTTGCACTTAACGAAATGTCAAACAACAAGAATTAAGATAAATACTGAATCGATAAATGAACATCGAAGCTCTGATACCAAAATGATGCAAACCTTGTTGCGTTTTTGTTTCAAGATCCACCAATTGTTGTGGATTACTTTGAGGATCTTCAAACACGATCTAGAACACTGGCCCCGTCCCCTTGACTATATTGAATGAAGAGTCGTAAGCAAAGTTGTTGTGTCTCCTTCCCCTTGGTTATAAGAAACCAAAAGCCATAAGAACAAAGGAAAGTAACCTCGTCCCCTTGATTATAAAAGAACCAAGAGCCCTAAATTTGAACACTATAAGAAATTAACCTTGATAGGCTCGAAAGTTCTCACAAGAACCATAAAGTGAAGAAAACCTTATAAAAGAATTGTTATTTATCAATGTCTGTTTAACAAATACATCAAAGGACTCTTATATAGAGCTTAAGACATCCTTATTGACTAAGAAAGAAATGAAAAGTTGCTGAATTTCATCCTTGACACACAAAGTACCAAGATTGAAATTAGAAAACTACCAAAGTAACATGAAGATAATTTATTCTTTTCTTGATTGGACATCTATCCTTGATATTTTGACTATAATAGACCAAAATGACAACTAATTATTTGCACAAGAGTTGGCAAGTTTATTAATATAACTTGTAAGGCTAAAAACTCTCCAAAATAGGTCTTTGATTGTGCACGAATTATGGATCCAATTTAGGGCACAAATTTTCTTTGATTTTTTGGTCCTTTTAGATGCATAAATCATGTTAATTATTACCATCAACAACCATGATCACATTTACGGGCTTTTGAACTTTCTTGTTGTCTCTAATTCCTTGAAAGACTTGATTTGACTTAGGATCTTCTTTAAAGATTGGGTTGGCCCAAATAAACTCTTTCACAAACCCATTTAATGCCTCTTAAAGCTTTTTGGCCCTTGTTCTTGTGATTGACCCAATTAGCATTTGAAGCAAATTCTTTGTGCTTTGATTCTAACCCATGTTCTCATTAGGGGGGAAGCTCTCATCTTTATTCAAAATAAAATACCATATAGGTTGACTCGTAAGACTCCCTATGAGCTATGGAAAGGATATGCACCTAATATTGAATATTATGGGTGTTTAGCAAAAGTACTTATTCCAGAACCAAAGGAAATAAAACTAGGTCCTAAAACCTTTGATGCAGGGTTTATTAGATATGCAAAGAATAGTGCTGCCTATAGGTTTCTTGTCGTCAAATCAGAAAATGGCCTAGTAGAAGTAATTAACTCTATAATTGAGACTAACAATGCCGACTTCTTTAAAAATATATTTTTCTTGGAAATCAAATGGATAAAAACAAGTTCAAAGAAATCTTAGAGTTGAGTCTAGTGATCATTCTAAACCAGAATTGAGAAGAAGTAAAAGAGAAAGGAAAGAAACTAATCTTGGTGATGACTTCTACACTTTCTTAGTTGATGATGACCCTATATCCTACAAAGAAGTTATGATTTCACCTGATGTACCTTTATGGAAAGAGGCCATTAATAATGAAATTCAATCAGTAATGCACAACCATACTTAGGAGATAGTAGACTTGCCTCATGGTGCTAAAACTATAGGTTGTAAATGGATTAAATTAAAATCATATGGGTCTATTGAGAAATATAAGACATGTTTAGTTGCTAAAGGTTTTAAACAAAAGAAAGGTGTATACTACTTTGATACTTTTGCTCCCATGACAATGATTTCCTCAATTAGGGTGTTATTTTCTTTAACATCGGTTCATAACCTAGTGAGACATCATATGGATGTTAAGACTGCCTTTTTGAATGGGGAACTAGAAGATGAAATTGATATGGATCAACCTAAAGGATGTATGGTTCCAGGAGAGGAGCAACAAGTTTGTAGGCTAGTTAAATCACTTCATGGGTTAAAACAAGCACCCAAATAGTGGCATAACAAATTTGATCATGTGTTGATATCTAATGGGTTCTCCATTACTGATGTTGAGAATAACTCATGAATTATCATTTGCCTATATGTTGATGATATGGTTATATTTGAGACTAGCCTACAAGTTGTTATTGAGACCAAGAGTTTCCTAAGATCTAAGTTTGATATGAAAGATCGAGGAGAGACAGGGGTATTCTAGGAATCAAAATATCTAGAATGCTTAATGGGCTTAACCTATATCAAGAACACTATGTTGAGAAGATTTTAAGGATGTTTGAACACTTTGATTGTAAACCGGTGTCAACTCCTTATTATCCCAACTCAAAGCTAAAGAAAAGTAGAGAACATAGTGTTGCCCAAACTAAGTATGCTCAAATAATTGGTAGCATAATGTCCTTGGAGAACTGTACCTAAAATCCTAATCAGGATCATTGGATTATCATTCGTAGAGTAGTAAAATACTTGAGAGGCACTAGTGACTATTGTTTGTGTTATAGTGGATTTCCAAATGTCCTTAAAGGATTTATGATGCCAACTGCATCTCTAATTTAGATGAGATGAAATCCACTCGTGGGTACGTTTTTACCCTTGGAGGAGGTGCAATTTCTTGGAAATCATCTAAGAAAACTTGCATTACTCGATTCACTATGGAGGCCAACTTTATAGCCTTAGAGAAGGCAAGTTCTAAAGCTAAGTGACTTATAAATCTATTAGCAGATATCCCTTTATGGACAAGACCGACATTGTTTGTGTCTATGCGTTGTGATAGCCAAGCTACAATAGGTAAGGCTAAAAGTAAAATGTTTAATGGGAAGAATAGATATATACACCCAAGGCACAATATTGTACGACAATTTCTTGAGGCAGAGGTTATATACCTGGATTTTGTGAGTTCAGAGTTCAATTTGGTCGATCCTCTAACAAAACCACTAAATAGGAAACTAGTGGAACACGCATTGAGGGGGATAGGGCTTTTGCTTATTACATAAGTCAAAGGTGATAGTAACCCAACTTGCTAGAAGGGAGATCCCATGAAGTTGGCTCATATGGGTAATAACAAGTCATTTGTTGATTGTGAGATTGTGAAGCCCTAAAATCCGGGGGTTCGTTGATCACTCATCAACCCGCGGAATGCCTGTGGATATTTTGTAACTTGATACCACACCGTTGTGTCCCATTTATCAGGATCCATAATTTAACAAAAAAAATCGGACAGAATCTCCTTTGTACGAGGAGCTCTATCCAAAACACAACCTATACAATTATACAATAACATAACCCATCCGAGACCCAATATACCAATGATCGCACCGTGATTCGCGCTACAGAGTCGAGCCGAATCAACAATATTTATATACCTATGTTCTCTCCTAATTAGTCAAGCTTACTGGCAAAGATAGTGGTCTAGGGTCGAACACTGGGATGGGTTTTCATCCTAGAAATGGTTTGCATATGCACGATGCAAGGCTTCTACTGACTTTGGAATTGTGTTTCAAAAACAAGCATGAAGGAAACCGAGAAACCGTAAAACCGAAATTAAAAGGTGAAAAAGTATAACTTTAAGAATTTAGGTCACAACCTGCGTTAGCAAACAAGGTCTCGGTTTTATCTCGTTATGACAAGCAACCTATAGTCCATGGCATAACCGGATCTATATTTAACTAGCAAACTCTACCCATGAAACATCTCCTATTCGAAATAATACAGGTAGCATGCAAGCTATGGCCCCTTTTAGTTTAAAACCCTAACATTCAATTAATATTTTTGTGAGGCTCAGAAGACTATCTAAAGAACAATGAAGCATCTCTCACCCGAGCACCGCATCCTAAAGCATGGAGAGTAGTGGCCAAAATAATATAACAAAGAAATGCTATTTAACCCTAATTTGAAGAACCCTAACATGTAACATATCTCGTAGGCTCAAAGACCATCTAAAGAACAACAGTCCTAAAGCATGGAGAGTATTGGCCAAGACAATAACATCCCATGTTATGCAACTGAATTTTGAAAATAAGGGCCATAAAAACACTACCCGTGACTTTTAATACAAGAGGACAACATGCATATGCCCCACCACCAAGCTAGCTTCCTTCCTCTTCAAAGAAAGGAGGCTTAGCCAAGCATCTCTTGAGTTGTCATCCTCAAGAGGTGTGTTTGGCAGCCGGGAAAGTGAGAAAGAAGAGAAAGAAGAGAGAGAGAAGAGAGAAAAGAAATAAAAGTAAAAAAACCTAAAAAAAAACTTTATTTACAAAAAGAAAAGAAAATAACTTCTACAAATCACCAAAACTTGTATTCCTTCATCCTCCCCTCCTTATTACAAAACATGAGGGGTATTTATAAGCCTCCTCAAGGTATGAAATTACCAAAAACCCTAATAACTAGGCTAAGTTATAGGACAATTGGGTAATAAACCAAGTTTGAAGGCGGTTCAGCATTAATTACACAGCATGACGAGGCATGCAATTTCGCTACAGGGAGAATTTCGCTAATTAGCGATTTAAGTGCGTTTAGCTTAAATCGCAAGGGTCTAGCGACCTTTCCAGAGAAAGTCGACTTCGCCATTAGCCAATTTCGCTTAAGCTAGCTAAATTGTCGCGAGAAGCGAATTTCGCAACGTACAGTGTTGGCTAGCAATTTCGCACTCAGCCGAGATTGCGAATCGCTTGCGAACACGGCGTAAATTCGCCAGGATTGCGAATCGCTTCGCGACAGTTAAGTAAAATTCCTGCTTTGTCGCTCCTCGTGATGCCTCGCCCTGTCTTCAATCGCATCTCATTTCCTCCACTTTTCCTTTGTTTTTCCATTGATTTTGGGCTTGTTGATGGCTGAGACTAAACTTCCAACTCATGATTGATCATTTGCATCAGGTCAAGCCTAAGTGCATAAATACCCTGCCAAACAACCAAAACATGTCTAAATGGCATAAGTGTTACTAAGGTAATACGGAACACTTCAATTGATATATGACATGATTAATGATCAAAAAGTACTTCAAACCTATCTAATATAAAAATTCAAAACTGCACTTTTGAGCACCAATCACACCCCAACCGAAACGTTGATAGTCCCTTAGCAATGCAAAATAAGAATTGAGATGCATGTGATGATTTTCAAAAAGGTTGTGTTTCAAAAAGGTTATTGTACTTATATACAAACTAACATTACTTTAAAGTGAACAATTGAAATCAACATTTGAAACCTATATACAAGAATAAAACTACAAGAGAAATGTAATTTTTAGAACAACACTGCTTCCATGATTTTCAACTTGGATTTCCAATTCTAAGTCTAATGGTTCATTTTGTATCTAGATTGAGCCAATAAACTGCAAATTTGTTTCCCCCCCAACCTAGCATTGACATGGCCTTAAACTGGCTGAACAATTAAGATAGGGTCAGGTTACACTCTCTTGTTTTCTCAATTATATTGTAGGATGCACGCTTAAAAATCCGACTTCACTCAAAGTCCATGTAACTGGTCCACCGACGACTCCCAACCAATTAAGGTTTAGGGCATCGTCAAAAGGACGCCAATCACTTCATAACCCCAAAGGCTCACCTACCAACCCACCCAAAATCGTCACTCCTGCCAACGCTAAATTCTACCCCATTCACCCATGTAATGAACATTAAAATCACGACTCCCAGCCAATTAAGGCTTAGGGCATCGGGTTTCAAAGGCTTTCTATACACCCTCGACCGCGTCGTTTCAAAGCAAAATTCAACATTTTATTTTTCTTTTCTTCTTTCTTTTCTTTCTTTTCCTTTTTGAAAGCACAACATTGGTCTTCAATTGTTGGTAACTCAAACCTATTCTAGGTTGTCAACATGCCTAAGGCCGGCTTGCAAAGTGGAAGGAGGCATACAAATTTACAACCTATTGAACAATCTGAAGTGCAAAGTAGATATAGCATATGGGAAATTTCCGCTGAACATGTCGAACAAAGGATCGAACACAAATTGTTTCAAGTATGGAATTTAATTTAGCATATAGGTGACAAATGATGATTCAATTATCCAATTTAAAGCAATTCAATTGTTCAATTTGGAAGAATTTAATTATGTAGTTTGAAAGAAAAACACATACTTCAGACATAGGGGACATAAGAAATAATAATATGCAAAAAGCTGAACAGAAAGATATATAACTGAGTAGCTTTGATATAGCCAAAATGGCTTAATACATGCATAACAGGCTACATTAAACATAACACTGTCATCATGGTTAATACAAAAAATCATAATCAAAATTAGTAGGCGATAAAGCCGAAACTATTACATAATCAAAAGAGACCTAACCACCCCACCGGCCGCGGTGGTGGTGGCGTTACCGCACCGCCAAAGATATCCAATGAGGCTGCACCAGTGGCGTGCCCTCTCTCGGCAGATCACAGGAAGACCCAGGTGGGCCGCGATCCGTGAAGCATGGAATGGCACTGTCTCCAAAGTGGCCCCACCGAAACACACCCGGTCATGTGCCGTACGCCGGGTCAGCCCGAGTGGTCGCTAGCGTGCAGATCGCATCCATCACTCCCCATCTCCTCGAGCTAACACGCGGTATACTCCGTGACCGGTGTGCTGGAATATGAAGGCTCGAGATCTAGATGGCGCACTTCTGAAGAGGGGTGGAGGAGATGGAGGGGAATCGATCCCAAATAGAGTGGAGGCCTCTGCACTTCGGCCTGTGGAGCGCATAATATCCGCATGGTGGTCATCAGCCTCGATCCGTACCTCCTCCGGTCTCACGGGCATATGGAAATGGACGGGGCATAGTCATAACCCTAGCCTCCACTCGCTACTACATGTAAGACCGTCTCCCGCATCTCTATCCTGTGCTCCTCCGAAACCCGGACCGCTCAAGAACATAGGAAAGAAGCCTGCATAAGAAGTGGTATGCCTTCCAATAAGTATGGCAGGTCCTCCTATGGACCCTTCTCCTCAAACTCGTAAGAGGCTAAGTCATCACTACCGGATGGCTAAACCGTAAATTGCCCGAGATCCGTACAATGCCTCCGTGATAGTCCCCTCCTCTCGCATAATGCTGCGTAGGAATAAAGGGTGTGCGCGATGGTCGAAGATGATCAAAGATAATGAGGGGCGGAAGCCGCTCCGATAAAGGATCGACTAGCCAGGCATCCTCGCCGCTCAACCATCGCCTCGGGCGGAGGGTGGGCCCAACTGCGAACCCCGCATTGCGCTAAGCAGATGTGCGCACCCAAGGCCGCAATAACCGCTGGATCGAAAAATACACCTCTACGTCATCTATCCTGAAATGGATCTCCAGTGGACCATCTGCATCCCGAGAGGTCATAGAGTGGTAGAACTGCCGGACCACTCTCGGGTAGTAGAACTGTCGTGGAGTCATAAATGGGAGGAGCGAATACCTCTCGATCAATCGTATCGACTCGTATCCTGGGTCGCCATCAATCTGTGAACGCCGTAACGACTCCACGAAATGGTTTCACTACGATACCGCATTCCCGAATGGGGTGTCTGATGCAACATAGGCCTCCCGATCCGCTGAGGCGGTGATAGCTGGAGAGGTGAAGGTGTCGCCTCACCATTGCCGCGACCGTGACGTGGGCGGTTCAGCATATGACGCCGGGCTCGGCGGCGCCCGCCGAAGGCCGGGCCCTCCTAGATCTCCCTCTCTCGAGGCAATGTGGATGGGGCTCGAGGTCCCATCCGTCCGTAACGCTCTGAATCCTGCAGGCCCGCCAGTACGGGGCCTCTGGGACAGTGATGGCATCGGTGTCGGTGACTGGTGTCATAGCTCCTCCGTCGGTGTACTAAATCTCACCCGAGGGCCGAACACCTGACCCACTCGTGTCCCCAAGAACGGCGCCCATTTGATTCGCGCTACGCAGGCCGAAATGAATCAACAATATTTATATACCTGTTCCCACGCCGTAGTCAGCTTTCAATGCAAGATAGTGGTCTGTGTGGTCTAACACTCGGACGGGTTTTCATCCTAGAAATGGTTCGTGACAAGGCACGAAGGTAAGGCTTTCTACTGGGACTTTGGAATTGTGTTTCAAAACAAGTAAGTATGAAGTTGAAAATCGAGAAACTGTAAAACTGAAATTAAAAGGTGAGTGCTAACTTTGAAGAATTAGGTCACTAACTTGGCAAGTTAGTGGCAAACAAGTGTCCCTGTTTTATCCTCGCAAGCATGACACAAGCAACCTATAGTCCATGGCATAACCGGATCTTATATTTAACTAGCAAATCCTCACCTATGAAACATCTCCTATTTGAGTCAATACAGTAGCATGCGCTATGGCCCCTTTAGTTTAAAACCCTAACATTCAATTATCATTTTTAGGAGGCTCAGAAGACCATTTCCAAAGAACAACAGCTAGCATCTCTCACCCGAGCACCGCATCCTAAAGTACGGAGAGTAGTGGCCAAAATAATACCAAGAAATGTTATTTAACCCTAATTTGAAGAACCCTCGACACATGGGGTTATTATCTCTGTAGGCTCAGAAGACTATCTAAAGAACAACAAATTCTAAAGCATGGAGAGTATCACAAGACACAACAACATCCCATGTTATAACTCGAATTTTGAAAATAAGGGCCATAAAAACACTACCTGTGACTTTTAAATACAAGAGGACAACATGCATATGCCCCACCACCAAGCTAGCGTCCTTCCTCTTCAAAGGAAGGAGGCTTAGCCAAGCATCTCTTGAGTTGTCATCCTCAAGAGGTGTGTTTGGCAGCCGGGAAAGGGAGAGAAAGAAGAGAGAAAGAAGAGAGAGAAGAGAGAAAAGAAATAAAAGCAAAACCTAAAAAAAACTTTATTTACAAAAGCAGTAAAAGAAAATAACTTACAAATCACCAAAAAACTTGTATTCCCTTCTATCCTCCTCCTTATTACAAAACATGAGGGGTATTTATAAGCCTCCTCAAGGTATGAAATTACCAAAAACCCTAATAACTAGGCTAAGTTATAGGACAATTGGGTAATAAAACCAAGTTTGAAGGCGGTTCAGCACACTGTTATCAAAGATGATTTCCAGGCATGCAATTTCGCTTACAGTGGAGAATTTCGCCTAATTAGCTAATTTGGCAAGTGTTTGTTTAAATTCAAGGGTCTAGCGAATTTGGCAAGGTTGGAATTCTCATGAAGTTAAATAAATTTCGCTTGCCAGCGAAATTGTCACGAGAAGCGACTCGCAAATGCACAAGGTAAGTTGGCTAGCAAATTTCAAGAATTTAGGCCGAGATTGAGAACTCCGTTTATGAACAGTTTGCGAAATTCGCTAGGATTGCGAATTGGTTGCGAACAGGTTGCGAAAATTCCTGTTTTGCTGTTCCTGCATGCCTCTCGTCCTGTCTTCAACTGCATCTCATTTCTTCCACTTTTCCTTTGTTTTTCCATTGATTTTTGGGCTTGTTGATGGCTGAGACTAAACTTCCAACCTCATGATTGATCATTTGCATTGTGGTTGAAGCCTAGAAGTGCATAAATACCTACAAAACAACCAAAAACATGCTCCAATGGCATAAGTGTTACTAAGGTAACATGAACACTTCAATTGGGATATATGACATGATTAATGATCAAAAAGTACTCAAAACCTATCTAATATAGGGTTCAAAATTGCACTTTTTGAGCACTAATCACCGGGTCCATTTATAAGTAAAAATTGACCACATCGGGCCCATTTATCCACATTCATATAAAAACATGTAACACTATATTAAAAACAATTCATAAGAATTCAATTACAACTCTTTTACATAAAAATACATATGAGTTCAATTTCAACTCTTTAACACATTAGTACATGCCAAAATTAATTTACTCCAAAAATTTTACAAAAATACTCATAGAAGCCACATATTGGCTTTCTTTACGCTTGCGACCCTTGATGAGAGCCATCCACCAACTCATGTCCTGCACCTGAAATTTTTTTCCCATATAGGGTGAGCCACGCCCAATAGAGTAATTCCTATAAAGGCTACTCCCCACCTTAGCACACATGCAATGTTCACATTCACATCAACATTCCAAAATTAAGAATATGCCAATTCTAACATGAAATTCTACATGCCATGCTATAAAATGAGATGAAACTCACTCATGCACCATACTCTGAGTCTTCACCCGACTCCCACCACACAATGCAATGCCAATGTGTGATAAAATCCGTCATTGATGGATTACATCTAATGATCATTATTAAAACAAAATTCATTTGTTTATAAACCAAAACTCATTGGATGTCACACCTCAAATGATCATTTCATATACAAAACTCATGTGTCTTTTTGTGGGCAGCGGATTTTAGAGTCACATCACAAGCTCCGCACGCCTTTACACTTTTTAGGCTTTCACAGTTGGAGTGTGTAAACCAGTAACTGGGTCTTTCACCTAAGGGAGTATCTAGTCCTTTCTGCTATTACTCAACACAAGTTTTTCCATGTCATGCAAACGTGCGACTCTGTTGGACTTCGTCTAACGATATTGAGCCTAGTTATCAACCACCAAATGAGGTGTTTGATTTCAGCTATGCACTCACACCCATGAAATGCGATGTTCCCATGCATATGCAATGTGATGCACCATTGCATGTCAATGTCATGCCACATATGTAATGAAAGCCATATGGACAATATAAACAATACATTTTACCATGTATCATGGACAATTATATTACATGCATATAATCTCCAAAACAAACATTTAGTTCAATGTCAATATATAAACACACATATTTCAACATTCATCAAACAACAATTAACCAAATCATGTTATTACAAAATCAAGTAATAAAAGCTTTGACTCTCAAGGCCAAATGTGACATATCAAATGCTCACAAAAACAGCCCACACAAAGGCCCCAAACTAGCCCTTAAACTAACCCCAAAATCGGCCAAACAGGCCCTTAACAGTCCGAATTATTCTTTTTAATCCAAATAGTCCCTAAAATATTTTTAGGATGTACTATACAAAACCATAAATCAATTCACCAAACCTGCCACAAACGAGCCGCAAAACAGCCATTAAAGCCTTTCAAAATAGGCCAAACACCCCCTTAGGGCATCAACACAACCAAACTCCCTTAAAACAACCCTAAGGTTGGAAATAAACCAAAGTAGGAAGAACCACTACCTCTTGAAGAGCGGTAATAAAGTTAGGAAGTCCCAAGAGCACCACCTAAGCCCAAAAAACTTGATTTCCCCAAATATCACCCTTTGAATATTCGATGAAATCTCTCATTTTTGGTATGTGCGCGTAGCCCTCATTGAGGCAATGAACTTTAGTTCTTGTCTCGATGAATTTCGACGACGACTACGTGGATCATTGCAGCACTCTGACTTCTTCCTCTCCCTCTCTACGTAAATACAACAACAAAATGATATATTTTTTCTCCTCTCATTTTAACTCTATTTGATGTTTAAGTGGGTGGCTCACGTCACACACGGTCCATCACTTGTCCAGTCCGTTTCTACCTCGAAACGATGTGATTTCGCCCTGGCCTAAGTTCAAATTATTTTATATGAACTTTATCTTAAATTATTTCCTGTTTCAAAATTTTCTCAAAATCTTATTTTGGGGCTTCACTGTGCATCGCGTGTCCTCGAAAAACGTGAAAATCCTAAATCGTTCTGCACTGACTAAATTCATCCGGTAACTAGATTTCGCGATACAAATCCAACAATAAGATTCGTTTTATCATCCGAGATCTGGAAAATTTTAGGTCTGCAGCTTGTACTATAGCGACAATTTACCGTTTTGCCATTTTTTTCGAAAAAAATCAAATTTGCTCTGGTTTTATAAAGATGCTCTATCAATCATGTTTATTAAGAGTTCATCCCTATTGTATAGATAGAGTTTATTTTTGCATTGATTGAGGTTGAGTATCTAACTCTTAATGAATACTATATTCCTTATGAATAGTGTGTTTTATGCATAAATAATAATTTAGTGGTTCGCCTATATGAGAGTGTGGAAAGTGGGGTCGCTCCTAAGAGAACATAGGTATATTTCAGAGTTCTCACATGAATATCCGTGTAGTGGCATACACCTATTAGTGCTAATCATAAGTAATAACTCAGAAGTCGAGAAACCAATTTGGATGATAGGTTCCTTGAGTTACACAAAGAAACAATGGTTCATAGAGTTTTAATTCACCATGTTTTATGATTCAACACTTGTTTATCCTAAGGCTGGTTCATAGCCTATGGGCACTAGATTTGATGCATTGGATTCTAGTATTCCTCAATTCCTCATATTTTTCTCCTTCACACTTATATTCTATGGGGGATTGTAGGATGAGTATAGCTATTTAGAGATTTAGTCCGAGTATAATTGAGAAAAAAAAAAAAAACTTAGTTTTGTAACTAATTTGACTTGGCTTTGTCATTCGACCATGTCCTTTGGTTGCTTCAAAGTTTTTTCTTAAAATTTAAAATAAACATCCAATTATTTCTTTCTTTTTGGCCTTTAATATATAAAAAATAATGGTATTCTATTTTACCGCATACATAATTACTAAATTTCAAAATTAACTCTTGAATAAAATATTTGTATAAATCATATAGAAATAATTTATTTCTTAAATATGATTAAATATATTTTAGTTAAAATTAATTTTATTTTTAATAAACAAATATAAATATAAGAAAAGAAATTCAAATCTTTAATTGATCGATATTTATGTAAAAATATTCACCGATATATCCTTGATCTATGCTTGCTATATATGATATATCCGTAAAATCCAAGTACTGATATATCTGTCGAAACCGATATTTTCATCCTTGGTTCTCACACACTTTCCTTGATCTCTCTCTCTTTATAAAACCCTAGAAAATTCTAATTTTCTGAAAAATAGTAAAACGGTAATTTTGGTCAAAATCCGGAATTTTTCTAGATCTCGGATGACGAAATAGACTTCACTGTTGGAATAGTCTCACGAAATCTAGCTACCACGTCAAATTTCGTTGAATTCCGTGATGCGTAATTTCACGCCGAGACACCGAGGTAATACTACACTTCTGCACATGTCGAAGGGTTCACGAGCATGCCACATGTCAAGTGCAGGGTAAGTCAAACAAAGAGCCTAAGTGGGACCCATAAGTGACATGTAGCAACACATGATTTGAGAGAAATCCAAGGTAGATGGATAAGGTGATGAGGGAAATCCAATGAGCCAATGGGGTATTGACATGTGGCCAAAGAGTACTCTCCAAACTTGACTTTAGACCTAACAATATGGTAGGAAGGGGGAAAGAGGAGGAAAAAAAAGAAAAAAGGGGGAGAAAGCTTAGAGAGAGAAGATCCACCTTCTCTCTAGTTTTCCCGGAGATCGGACAGACGGTTCCTGGTGGATCAAGAAGAAAAGTGTTTCCCCCGCCGCAGAGTTTTTATGAGACCTAAACGGAAGTTTCATAAAACTCCAAGAGGTAGGTCTTCTCCTACTTTGGTTATTTTCTACCCCAAGGGTTGTGTGGTGGTGTATTGCCCAAAGGGAGGTGTTTGGTTGCATTTTGAACCAAGGGAAGTTACCCTATTTTGATCATACACATTAGTCAGACTTTAGGACTGGTTTTTGGGTAGGAAATAAAGGGAATTGGTTGTGAGTCATTCAGGTAAATTGTAGCCACATTAGTGAACTTGATGTCGACTCTTTGAATTTCAAATCGGATTTCAGAGCTCCAAGCATACCCGTTTACCCTGAACAAAGATAGTGAAGGCTTGTCTCGCTAGGGGTCCGCCCGGGCCGGGCCGTGGCCCGGGCCGGGCCTCGTCCGGGCCGGGCCGCGAGCCGGGCCGCCTCCGGGATGGGTCCGGCCCGGACGGGTTCGTCCGCCAGGTCGTGGCGACCTCCAACTTCTGGCGTCATAACTTATTCGTCCAAACTTTGTTTTGGAAGCGTTTCCAGACACTCACAAGTTCTTACGAGTCAAGACGCAAACCATATTTCGGAGGAGATTGGGCACCGGGCCTGCGAAGGCCGCCGATTAGTGCTAGCCGGCTAGGACTGGTTAGTCATGTATGACCTCCAACTTCGAAAGGTCATAACTTCTTCGTTCGAACTCTGTTTCGAGTGTTCTTGAACTCTATGGAAATCCCATTGAGTCAAGATTGCATCCATATTCCTGTGGAGGACATTGGGCAATCGTACCAGTTAGTGCTGGCCGGTTAGTGCTAGCCAGCTAGGACTGGTTAGTCATATATGACCTCAAACTTTGGAAGATCATAACTTCTTCGTCCGAACTCTATTTCGGGTGTTCTTAGACTCTATGGAAATCCCATTGGGTCAATATTGCAGCAATATTCATGTGGAGGACATTGGGTAATCAGGCCGGTTAGTTCTGGCCGGTTAGTGCTGGTCGGTTAGTGCTAGCCGGCTAGGACTGGTTAGTCATGTATGACCTCCAACTTCGAAAGGTCATAACTTCTTCATCCGAACTCCGTTTTGGGTGTTCTTGGACTCTATGGAAATCCCATTAAGTCAATATTGCAGCCATATTCCTGTGGAGGACATTGGGCAATCGAGCTGGTTAGTTCTTGCCGGTTAGTGCTAGCCGGCTAGGACTGGTTAGTCATGTATGACCTCCAACTTCGGAAGGTCATAACTTCTTCGTACGAACTCCGTTTTGGGTGTTCTTTGACTCTATGGAAAGCCCATTGAGTAAATATTGAATCCATATTCTTGTGGAGAATATTGGGCAATTGGGACGGTTAGTGCTAGTCGGCTAGGATTGGTTAGTCATGTATGACCTCCAACTTCGGAAGGTCATAACTTCTTCGTCCGAACTTCGTTTCGGGTGTTATTGGACTCTATGGAAATCCCATTGAGTCAGGATTGCATCCATATTCATGTGGAGGACATTGGGCAATCGGGCCGGTTAGTGCTGGCCGGCTAGGATTGGTTAGTCATGCATGACCTCCAACTTCGGAAGGTCATAACTTCTTCATCCGAACTCTGTTTCGGGTGTTCTTGGACTCTATGGAAAACCCATTGATTCAAGATTCTAGAATTTTTCCTGTGGAGGACAGTGGGTGATCACAAATTTTCTGAATTCTGTGTTTTGTACCAAGCGTTCAGTTTGCTTAGTTGTGTCGATATGAATAACTGGTTTTGACACATCATTGCATGGCATGTCATGGCTACTGTGGTTTGCAGAAATTTCCATGAGTTAAATTCTAAGGGAAGGTTTCATAACATGAATTGTTTAGTCATGATCAAGTGAATGCTAATATGTTTGATATCGATATATATATATATATATATATATATATATATATATATATATATATATATATATATATATATATATATATATATATATTAAGTATGAAGTATAAGGAAATTATATGTTTGTGATATATGTTGCATGGTGAATGATATGAAGTACAACTGGTGAGAATGATTCATGTAGTGTGCATTATACATGTAACATGAGAAATTGCAGTGACATCATCATTGTATGTGCACAATAACATTGCAAGCAGTCGAAAGGTGCATAGAAACGGTTAATTCACCATTCTCGTGAATGTGTGGGGAGCCCAAATGGACATTCAATTGAGACTCACGACGGTATAAAATGAAAATAAATATACGTGTGTTGGGCATAGCAAGATGGGGTAGATCCCTCCCCAGGGTGAAAGACCCAAATTTAGTGAGGTTAGACATGATCACCGGTGGTAAAAGCCCGTTAAAAATGTCGGAAAGGTGCGCGGCATCCGGCGGTGTAATCCCGAAAATCCGTGGCCCACAAATGCATAAACACGCGAAAAGAAATTTGATCAAATCAAATGAACATTGGGGGTTGTCCAATGGGTTACAAGTTTTTAAAAAAAAAGAAAAAAAGGGGTCATTAGGTGAAACACCAATGACAGGTTTTTACATATTGCAATTGTACGTGTGAGGGAGTTGGTGAGGACTCGAGACATGGGATAGGTTGAGTCTCATTCTCATCCATGACATGTAGACATTCGAGTAGGAATGTGCATATTTTTACTTGAATGTGTGTGTTTTTTATCACTACATCAACACTTAGGTGGGAGTAACCCTTGTAGGAGATTATCACTACTGGGCTTTGCTCACCCCGTTGCGGGATCTCCTTCGTGCAATGTGTCCAAAGGCAAGCGGCAGATTCGCATATCGGATGAGAGCTAGACACGACTTTGTTTTGTTTTGTTTTTTTTTGGTCTTGTATTACATACGAGCATAACCAAAACATGTTTTTTTTTTTTTTTTTGTATCAAAGGGACTATAAAGAGACTATGATTATAGTCTATCATATATTTTGTATATTGTGATTTAAATATGCAGGAATGAGTCTCGATATAGGAGACATGTGAATGTTATATCGAGGCACCCGGTATCCACAGGTTTTCCGCTGGTTGACGGATTGTCAACGGGACCCCCGGGATAGGACGTCACACTCTCTCTCTAAAGTTCTTCAAACCAACTCTCTCTTGCTCAAGTGCTTCCATACCAAGCACAATTTTCTTGAAAAAATATTTTAATATTCCAATTGTACATCTTACTAAGAGAGTGCACCCAATGTGAGATCTGACTGTTAAATCTTGGAGGTAGAGCGTCGATTCCCTATTGCACCAAGGTTGCAAACCTAAGGAGGGTGAATCTACTTTAAGGACAATGCAACTGCATGCCTCAACCATCCAACTAGATAAGTTCACCTTGTTCCTTGTTTGTTTGTTTGTTTTAGGCTAAGTCAAATTATCTAATAATTTGCACTTACTTAAAGATCTTCTATAAGTGGTATCAAAGCCCAAGGCAGTATATTGAAACTTGTTAATACATGTCTAAAAAAGACTTATCAACCGGGCGATAAGAGCTTAAGACAAGTGGGTTTTTAACAGCACCATTATGACCCCTTTACTTACCTAAAGACTGTCCTAATATACTTAACACAAACACATACTACTATCCCGATTTCTATTCACCTAAAAGGGCAAGACCAGCGACATGAGCGATGATCGAGATTCATGAAAGCATTTGTGGTTCCTATCAAGATGGAAGATAAATGAGATAGCTAATGAGGCCATTTGGGTATTATTGGTTGTTTGTTTTAAAAACCTGTATTGGATACGTTAATAGCTTTTAGGCTTATTAGTGATGGTCCAACATAATAAGTACAAATAATCGAAATTTAGCTAGTTAAACTTTGACCCTTTTGAGGATGGGTTATGGTGTTAGGAATCAGTACTGTAAAATAGAGCAAACCAAGTAGTAGATGAACAATTAACACGTTTGTAGGGAAAAATAATCAAAACCTGTTTGCAGATCAAGTCTTGTGTTGGACACAATCTCCTTAAGATAACATCACTTCAAGAAGGGTGCTTCTCGAGTATTTGGCAATTTGTCTCCCAAGATGAAATGATCTTCCAACAGAAGAAAGCACTTCTTGTGTTGGCTGTCGAACCCGAATTGTGTACAGAACTCAGTCTCTCTCTCGTATGAAATGAATGAATGTATGAAAAAAAGTGTGTCAAATGAGTCAAGGTGTGGCCTTTATATAGACTCCGCCATGACTGCTCTGGCATACCATGGTTCGGGAGGGCCGCGTCTGTTCGTGAATAGCGTCATGAAGCTTGAAGGGTTAAAGGTCCGCTCGACAACAGTCATGAAGCTTGAAGGGCCGGTCTGCTCATGGCGAATGCGATACGGGCCACGTCACGGAGAAGACGACTATTCAACGCTTTCAAGTGGTGATGCTCGAGGCAATTTCTAATTCACTCCTAATGGTTTTGAGCAACTCAATATATAATCTTCATCTCCTCATGGAGGAGAACACATTCCCATGGGACCCACTAAAAGCTTTGTGGGACTCCAATAAAATTTTTTAGCTCAAAGATAGCTAAATTATTGTGCTCAAACCCATTTTTTCCAACAATCCTCCACATGAATGAAATTGACAGAGATTAATGCGAATGACATGTTGACACTAAGAGAGAGAGTTCAATTGGAAATTTTCTGTATAGAGGAAGGTAGCTTGTGGCCTTGAACCTTCCCTTGTGAAATGCTATCGGGGTTACTGATTGATCAATGAACATGATGTCTTGAACTGTTCAATCATTTGTGTAAACCAAGACAATAACATTCACGCATAATCTTTCCTGACACAGTTGGTTCTCACGGTTGTGTTCATTTTGGCCCTGAACAATTCTTGGTTTCATGAGTGCTCCTAGAGAATGTAGCCTTTATTATTCTCATAGAACCGGCCAGTTCTCACTCACATAGGTGACTTCTTATGGAAGGTATTCTGCTATACCCCACTTGTAACATCCCGAAATATACCCTAGCAGTTTTCGAACTTGTTGAGGGTATATTAAAAGTTAAATGGAAATTTTTGGAAAATAAAACAAGATACCCGGAATTAATAATAAGCCAAGGGTAAATTATTAATTTACCACTTGAGGACTTAAGTGTCATAAGATTAAAAGATGGGATGCCAAAATATAAATTTAATGAGTTATGGGATTAAAGGCAAATATAGAAAAGATGGAATAGAAATAGAAGACAAATGGAGGACTAATAAGCAAATAAAGAAAGTTAACCCAAAAATGGGTTTTTGAAGGGCCAAACAAGGCCTTAGCAAACATGAGATTTTAAGACCAAATTGGTCTCATGTTTTGGGAAAGGGAGAAACCGTAGAGTGAGAAGAGGAAAAGAGAGAAGAAGAGGAAGAGGAAGAGGAAGAAGAGAAGAGGAAGAAGGAGGAACCAAGATCAAAGGTATGGAACTAACCTTGGGTATGAATTTCCATACAATTGCATGATTATTAGTTGTCTCCAAACCTAGGGTTTTTGCTAGGGTTCATTCTAAACCAATAATCATGGAAAGTAAGGTGGATAAAACCTTAAAGAGTACAAGCAAAGTATAGAATCCTCCCTTTAAGGATGAATTCATGGTTAATAGTAGTAAATGAGTTAGGCTTAGAACAAACCCTAACTAATCATCATGTTTAAGGTATGGGTCATAACCTATATTATTGTGTTGGGGGAAATTCATGGAAGATTTTTGAAGAAATATATGTAATTGAAAGAGGATTTGAGTAGAAAAGTGATAATAAGATGAATTTGAAGTGGTCTTGAAGTGTAGATGAAGTATAGAGTTGAATTGGGGTTGAAACACATGGAAAAATGAGAGAAAAACACACAATTTGGGCATTTCGGGTGTCATGTACCGGTACAACTTGAACTTGTACAGGTACAACTTTGATTCTGGTCATTTTATTGTTTGTACCCCAGACAAGAAATTTGTACCGTACAACTTGTTCGTTTTCCAGTTTTGACTAGTTTTAGTATTTTGGCCATAACTTACTCATTTCTTATCCGACGGTGATCGAAGTGGCCAATTAAAATAGACTTCAAGGAAAACAAAACTTAAAGAGAAGGCATCGCAAAATTCTGATCCTAGGTAGCCCAAAAATACACTCGAAGTGGGACCATGTGCAAACCAAACTCTGGTTTCAGTATTGAACATAGAGAAGTCCGGGTTGTTTCGGGCGTAGCTTGAGTTCTGGGTGTCTGAATCAAGATTCCAGTTGGAATAGAACCCTAGCACCTTAGCTTTAAATGAGTATAAGGATCTAGTGTCAAAATATAGTTAAGACCCCGAAAACAGAGTAATACAAACTGTCACTAGAAAAATCTAAGAATGATCTGTTGGCATGAAATGCCATAACTTTAGTTTGGATGATCCGATTGGATTGATTCCAATTCCTAAGTAAAATAGATTCATAGAGGAATAAGAAAATATGAATGAGGTGTGATCTCATAGACATCATACTTCATAAGTATATGAAGTGCTATATGTAATAGCCATGAAAACAAGAAAATATAGAAAATGCACATGTATAGATATGTCTATAAAACATGAATATGATATTAATATAGGATATGTCATAAGATATGATAGGTATGTTTCATAAGATATGATAATAGCTATAGGATATGTCATAAGATACGATAGTCTAAAAGTACAATTTATAGGCACATATGAATATATAAGATTATATGTTGTGAAATATATGATTGTCATATGAAATCAATAGATGGAACATGATAGAAATATAGAAAGTATATGAGTAGATAAAGACATGACAAGAATATGTAAATGATAGGAATATAAGATAGACATACCGAAAGGAATAAGATGGAACACGCTAGGAACATATGATAGAAAGACATAAATGATAAGAACGATAGAGATAAGCAAAAGATGACAAAGCATATGAATGAGAACAATTGCATAAATGATAGGTACATATATGAAAATGTGAATGAGTGAAAGCCACATGGAGGATTATAGAAAGTACGAGGATAGCTAACCATGATAGAAATGTATTAATGATATAAAGAGATATGAATATAGAAAGCTATATATGAATATATGATTACAAGAGTGCATAGATGCATTCATGAAATATGATAGACAAAACTAAATGATAGAAAAAGATATGAATATATGTATTATATATATATATATATATATATATATATATATATATGAGAACCGAAATGTGAAACTACAGTTATGAGAATTAATACAGAGTAAAGTAACGATAGTATATATGCATAAGCAAATATGATAACAATAGTTATTCATGCTTATGAGATATGTACGTAAAATGTAATAAAGCCGATCATTCGCTAGACTCGGGTAGAGGGATAGATAGGCATGCCTATGTGTGGAAGATACGCTTGTCGTTAAGATATTCATAGACAGATATTGCGGCCCCGTTTGGGTCGATGATATAGATCCCGCTTGGACTGTGTGGTCCCGCAAGGGTCACCATAATAGACAGATCATTGTCTCGCATGTGCTGATAGTACCCTGGGTACCGATAGTACATGATATAGGTCACGCTCGTACAGCTGATGATACCTTCCGGTATTAATGTATTGCAGATCACTCGCCAGACAGTGATAGTACCCTTCGGGTACTATAGTTTCCCGTGATCCGCTTCTAAGGTATTTAAGTAGCATGAAACCAAAAAGGAAATGGAGGCGTATAGAAGATATGACTCGATATGAGAAGCATAGCTCGCTTATGCATGAAAGTAATGCATAATTACGCGAACAAGTGCAGTACAAAGATAAATTGATATGAAAATAAGTATATGAACACAAGAAAGTAATAAAAGTATACAAAAGCACAAAGTATGGGATAGAATAGAACAAGAAAGTACAAATATATATGAAGTATGTGAATAGTACAGATAACAGGATATGAAAAGTATAAGATGAACACTCATAATAGGTGCGTATACAATAGTACAAGTATGAAAGTGAAGAATGCAATAAATCTATAGAACCAAAGATGAAAAAGATATAGACTAGAGACATGCTATGTAACTGACAAAGAATAGGAACATTGAAAAGACATATAACAAGCGTGGGAAAGATGAACACAGGATAAGTAGGAATATGTAAGTACTAAATAGGAATACAGAAAAAGTATAAATAAAGGAGATGCTAAAGACATGCAACATGTATTTAGAAAAGGATTGACATGCAATAAGAATATCGTATGATAAGGAATTACGTTATAGAAAAAAAAATGTTTAGATATATAAATGCATATGTATAAGCCTGCGATACGCTATCGTGGTCAGTCTATGCTTATGTTCCCACCTGCCGCAAAGCTTAGGCACATGCGTTCAATCCGCCAGTGAGTGACGTGTTCGCACGATGTAAGACGCGACATTCCACACTGTGCAAAAGCAGGCCGACTCGTGAGATAGGTGCTCACTCACATAAGCTCGTAATCTCTCGGCGTTTCAGAATAGAAATCGCACATGCATAAGCAGATGGGACTCGAGCATGTGTATAGATTGTGACTCGACACCACTCCTATGGTAGTTCTTTTGTATATGTACAAATGGATTTTTGTTACTGAAATTGTTTGTGCACTAATAGGTACAGGACAAATTGCGAAAGAACATGTCAATGAGAGTCCCAAAGATAAGATATAGTATGTGATAAAGATCACGCCCTGACTCGGTTCTGATCCGCCAACCGGCCTGACGGATCTAGGGCGTGACACCACTTGTCTTTAACAAGATATAAGAATCATTAAAAGCGTAGCTTACCCTGTTCAACACTACAGGCATCACTATTATGATTATAGGAATGAGTAGGAGATTTGTTCTCCATAGTGATCTTCAATGAGTCACCAAACTCTGTCATTCCTTTGAACCTAGATATCGTCCCAATCGCCTAGGGTCAATGCCATTCCTCGCGACTCTTAAAGTGCATAGGCTTAAACCCATTCCCTGCTGATTTACGATTTGCTCTCCGGTCAAACCTTGCTAATTAGGACCGCACGTTCTCTGACCTTATGTATTCAATGGTCATAACACCATTGTGAGAGAAGTTGTCTACCAGATATGTCAATTCGAATATGTCGAGACTTACCGTTATATATATGACTTTGTGCTCTTCCAATCGCTGATTGACTATCGCAATGAATGCAGATAGCAGGCACAGGTTGATATTGGAATATCTTCTAAGAAATGACAAAGCCACTCTACTTCTTCACCAGCTTTATCTAGTGCAATAAACTCAGATATCACAGGATCTAGCAATGCACGCTTTGCTTAGGAAGATTTCAAGACACCGCTCCACCACCAAGTGTAACAGATAGCCACTCTGTGGACTTCTCGGAGTCTTTGTGTCGAGTATCTAATTCGCATCACAAAGATCCTTCAAGTAATCGTCGGATATTTTTGAGTAGTAATCCACGTCGGGGTGTATTTCAAATACCTCAAAACTCTAACTATTGCCTTCCGAATGGTCTCTGACCGAATTACTTGTGTATCTACTGTTCCCATCGACAGAAGCTATGTCCTGGACGGGTATACCATGACATACATCAGGCTACAATTCTTGTGCATATTCTTGTTGTGAAAGACTTTTGTGCTATTATTTTTGGATAGATGTAGATTTACATCTATAGGTGTTCTCATTGGACTACTATCATTTTGTTTAAATTTTTGAGAATTTTCTCAATGTAATGTGATTGAGATAATATTAGTCCATCTGATGTTTTGGAGATCTTTATTCCAAGTACAACATCGAAGAATACCTAAGTCTTTCATTTCAAACTTATTGTTGAACATTCCTGGTAGTTTTAATGGATTCCCATTATTACTACCCATGATGAGTATATCATCAACATAGACAAATAATGACAAATCCACGTCTTCTGTTCTAACATACACATTGGTCACACTCGTTGATTTTGAATCCATTTGTCATCATTACAATGTCAATTTCATGCCATCGCACCGGTGCTTGCTTTAACTACAAAGGGATTTCTAAATAAGCCGATAAACTCTTTTTCGACTGAACACAACCCTTCCGTTGTTCCATGTAGATTTCTTCATCCAGTCACCATTTAAGAAAGTCAGTTTCATAATTCATTTGATGTATCTCGAGATTGTGTATAGCCGTAATAGCGCATAACATCCAATGGATGATATTCTTGTTATCAAAAAATAGGTATCAAATAGTTCAAGCCTTCTTTCGTTTGTAACCTTTGGATAATTAGCATGGCTTTATATATTTATCAATGGATCCATCTGCTTTCATTTTCTTCTTGAATATCCATTTATATCCTGGAGGTTTTGAACCTGATGGAAGATCCACAAGTTCCCACGTATGATTTTGCAAAATGGATTCTACTTGATCTTTTATAGCTTCTTTCCAATATGGAGCTGCGTCTGACATAGCTTCCTTAAAGCTTGAGGCCCATCTTCTAACGTATACGTTAGGCAAACTCTTGACCAAAAGATTT
Source organism: Tetrastigma voinierianum (assembly GCA_016808115.1). NCBI lineage: Eukaryota > Viridiplantae > Streptophyta > Magnoliopsida > Vitales > Vitaceae > Tetrastigma > Tetrastigma voinierianum. Next base: position 197,542 of record JAEQBH010004632.1, read on the forward strand.
CGACGCTCTAGTTCTTTTGCCGCTGGCCAAGGATGATCATCATCTTGTTGGCCTTGACTATCGTCATTGCAAAGATCATGAGTCCTTTTACTTTAGTTCGACTGCGGTGGATTTGTAAGGAAATACATTTTCAAAGAAAAATGCATTCCTTGGATTCGACATATGGTTGCATGCATATCGATACCGATTTATGAATCGTAAAAACGATATGCACTACTATTATGTGCATAACCAATGAAACACAATCACGCTTTGGTCCTATTTTAACCTTTTAGGTATAGGTACCGCTACTTTAGCCAGACACCCCACACTTTTAAGTATTTGTAAGAAGGTCTTCGACCTTCCACAACTCGTAGGGGATTTATCGTTTTCTTGTAAGGTATTCACTGAGAATATAATTTTATGAGCAATTGCTTCCCCTCAATAAATTTTGAGGTCCAGAACTAATAGTAATGCATTCATCATTTCTTTTAAAGTTCTGTTTTTACGTCAAGAACCTTATTTTGTCGAGGTGAATAGTAGCGCAAATAAGCTGGGTGTATTATAAATTGCTGTCGTGAACAAAATCACCAAAAGGTGCTTTCATATTCACCACCTCTATCACTTTATCACCTTGATCCTTCTATCAAGTTGGTTCTCCACTCATTCTTGAAATGTTGAAACATTTCCAATGCCATATCTTACTTCTCAATAAGTAAACATAACAATATCTGTAATCATCAATTAATGTAAGAAAATATTTCTTACCACCTCGCGTTTGAATAAATTTCAGATCACAGATATCTGAATGTATTAATTTTAGAGGTTCACTACTTCTTTCAATTGATTGGAAAGAAGTTCGTAAGTTTAGATTCCACACAAATCTCACATTTATGATTTGAATCTATTTCAAAATTCAGGCAAACATTCCATATTAATTAATCCGCTCTAATGTATCATACTAACATGTCCTAGCTCCATATGCCACACATTTGAAGATTCAAGTATATAAGCAGAAGACGGGCTCTTTTTTATTGATATTCTTAATAGGGAGTAATAGTCATTACATTCATTTTGAAGAGCCCATTGCTCATGCACCCCTTTCCCACATACATCCCATTTTTGGTGAGGATGAAGTTGTTCGAGACAAACACCAACTCAAGCCCTTCTTACTCAACAATGATCTAGACACTAGATTCTTTCTGAATTTCTCGCACATGCAACACATCAACAGAGTAAGTTCCTGCCCAATGTCATCTTCTAATACTACCTTCCCTTGGCCTTCAACCCGAAGAAGAGGAGTTGCCTATAAAGAGTTGTTCTCCATTATCTATGGTTTGATATGATGAGAACATCTTCTCGTCTAAGCAAATACGACGAGGGCCCCTGCGGTCCACCCACCATTCCTTGGTATTGTCACAATGAAGTTCACTCCTGAGACTACTTACCGAGAGGTTCATGTCTGAGACATCGTCTACTTCAGTCACATTGGCTTGAGGGCGTTTCTTCTTCGGATTCCCTTGTTCCTTGCGACTACGACAGCCCCAGCACTGCGTTCTCGTTTGTCGCACATGAAGACTTGCCTCGGGAACTCTTCGTAGACCTCGCTTAGGACCGCTGCCATTGTAAGCCTCTTCTTGGGATTGTGGGAGGTCTGTCCATGTTCCACAACATTGGCCTTGGATTCCATGAAGCCCTTGCCTGCCTTCTTCTCATGCATGGTTGTCTTCCTATTCCTCAAATTTCACCATCAGTCTTCAAGTCTCATTTCCTTCCGCTTATGCTTTAGGTAATTCTTTCCATAAGGGTGGCAATTTTTCAATAATTGCAGCCACTTGGAAGGATTCACTGAGACATCCTTCCGCATGTGCGTCATGCGTAATCACCAGGTATCTTGAACTTGGCCGATCACCGCCTGAATCAAGCATCTTGGTAAGCTTCCAGGAATTTTCCCACTACAAACTTCGAGCCCCCGCATCCCCGGTCTTGTACTTTTGTCCAAGGATTCCACGCCTCTCTTTGCAAGATTGAAGGCGCACACATTGTATAGTGTGTTGTCCGTGCCATTCAGATGTAGTCAGGGACAAGAAATCAAAGATGCTTCCATGCTTCCACAACGGCAACCACTTGCCTGTCAGTTTCATCTTCCTTCAATGCGGGAGCATCCTCTTGAAGGAAACGAGCCAAATTCAAGGTGGTCAGGTAGAACAACATCTTTTGTTGCCACCTTTTGAATTCAGTTCCATTGAACTTTTCCGGCTTCTCTCCATGACTCACAGTCATTGGCGCCATAACAGGCGCTGGAGGAGGCACCACAAGTAGTAGAATCAAAAGAGTCATTCTACTAACCGACACTCGTTTTTTAAACAATATATTAAAAACAAATTTAAATATTACTTAGCCAAATGCTGAATAAAACCAGTCTTGAATAAAAGTGGCTACTGTTCACAAAAACAGTATCTTAAAAATTAACAAATGTGACTTAGCCAAATTCTGAGTACAAATATATATTAAAACAAACAGATTATTGTTTTTTTTTTTTTTCAGAATACAATATCTTAGCGTAATACAAGATTCAGCGTAATTACGTGATCTTAGCAGAGTATAGTATCTTAAAAAAAAAATCAATAAAAATAATGGCTTAGCCAAATTCTGATCACAAATAAACATTTTGCGTATCACATTATCTTAAAAATTGTTTAGCAAAAATAATGGCTTAGCCAAATTCGATCACAACAAATATTTTACAGATACGCATCTTAAAAAAATTGCTTAGCCAAACACTGAGCAAAACAAATAAAATATATTTCAACCAAACAGATTTTCGTTTTGCAGAAGTGATCAATAAAGCAATATACCGAATTCTGTTAAGTTAAACGGATCTATCAACTTATATATGCAAACTATGGTAAAAGGTGTTGTTTATATGTAAGAACAAGAAACGTTAGCAAAGAAAATGCCTTGTGTTCCGTAACCCATATCAATGTTTGAAAATAACAAATCCAAGGCAATAATTTGCATTCCGTAATTCATCTAATGCAAGAAGCTCAGATTTAACTGTAGTTCAAACTAAAAAAATTGCGTAAAAACCAAAGCAAGTAGCTTCGTAATCTAAGATCAAGAAAGAACGTATCATTTTCTAAAAAAACCCATCAGAGTCAAAATTAACATAAATAGAACGCTTTTAAACAAAACGCAAAGAGCTTTTTTTTAGTGGCAAAGAAGATAAAATAGTTTTACAATGCAACAGAAAAAAATTTTGTTTACAAAGGCAAAGAGGGAAAAATTATTGTTTCACAGCGGCAAATAAAATATGGTTTTGCAAACTTCAGCAAAACACTTAAACAAACAAAGGTATCAGGAAGTATAAAAACGCTTAACCTGACAAAAGTGTGGCATGCAAATAACACAATAAATGTGTACAGATAATAATAAACGCAGGGCAGTAACAAGTATAAAATAACAAAGCAAATTACTGGAAAAAAAAAAAAAACACTACTTGTCGTACTGATAAAAAACTAATTGTCTTAAGATTGTTAGGAATCAAGATCAGAAAATAGAGCAAAACCGGGCGGTGTAGATGGTGAACAATTAACACGCTTAGGAAAATAACTTTAACTGCTTATGCATCAAGCTCCTGTTGACACAATCTCCTTAAGACAATTATTGCCCTCGCAGCAGCCGGTGCATTTGGCAAATTTGTCTCCCATGATGAAATGATCTTCCAACAGAAGAAAGCACTTCCTGTGTTGGTTGTCGAACCCACTGTGCATGCATCCCGTTTCTCTTCGTATGAAATGAATGAATGTATGAAAAAAAATGTGTGTCAAATGAGTCAAGATGTGGCTCTTGAGAGGAGTTCGCCAATACGACCGCTCGGCATACTACGGCGCCAGAGGTCACGTTCGTTTCGGCGAACAAACATGAAGCTTGAAAGGGCTGTGTCTGCTCGTGAACAAATATGAAGCTTGAAGGGTCGTGGTTCGCTCACGGCGAACAGACACGCCATACCGGAGAAGACGATCACCAACGTCAAGGGGTGATGTTGAGGCAATTTCTAATTCACTCCTTAAATTCGCCGGAGCAACTCAATATATAATCTTCATCTCCTCATGGAGGAGAACACATTCCCAACATGACCCACCAAAAGCTTTTGTGGGACCCAATGTAATTTTAGCTCAAAGATAGCTAAATTATTGTAACAAACCTATTTTTCCAACATATGGATCTCATTGGTGAATCCCACACCTTTAAACAACATATTTTTATTATTATAGCAAATGAATTTTATAAATTGAGCCAAGCACTAAGCCAATGAAAAACTAATCTAAAGTTGAATCAATTCAATTCATTAAGGAAATATAGTTCATAAGGTTGGTGTATCACAATCATTTGTAATAAATCAAGGTATGATGTATCGTGTTCATATGGACAAAAATTGATATAGTTTAGGAAAGAAAATGTTATTAAAGAAGTGAAAGAAAGTGTTTTATTTCTTATTCATGCCACTCTTAGATTGGCTTTAGAATAAATATCCCATTTTTAATTTTAGTTAGGATGTAATATTGATTAACAATCCATCACGTACATCAACAATATTGAATTTGGAACTTTTACTATTTTAATAATTTCCCATGTTATTACATTCCCTAAATGTTGAGAAACTAGCAAAATAAAAAAAATTTTTGATTGTCTATAGATTAAATTTTGTTGAAATCATTTAACAAAAGTCAGGATGGCCGAGTGGTCTAAGGCGCCAGACTCAAGTTCTGGTCCTCGAGAGAGGGCGTGGGTTCAAATCCCACTTCTGACATATTTTTTCCACATTTTCTTAACACTATACTTTTTCAATTTCTATTTTTTCTTATTAATTAACTATACTCTTTCATTTTTTGTTATTTCTGATTGATTAACTATATCCTTTTCAAAAAAAAAAAAAAAAAACCTATATCCCCTGTAGAAGTCCTAATGTCAATTTTAAATTTCAAAAATTTTCTTATTAATTAACTGTACTCTTTCAATTTTTATTATTTCTTATTGATTAACCATATCCCTGTAGAAGTTTTAATGTCAATTTTAAATTATGTAGTTGACTCTCAAAATTTACAAATAATCCATGAAACTATCAAAATCTATAAAGCATATGTTTCAGAGATAAATACACCCTTAAAAGTTGCTATATATTTTCTTTAATAAAAATAAAGATTCTATTTTTAGGTGTCTCAACTTTTTATTTTATTCAATTAAGTATTTTAATTCTTAATTTTAATCAATCAAGGTTTCGAACCGGTCAAAGCTTATCTTTATGCTAAATGAATAAAAATAGGATTCACATGACATTTCAACAATATTATCATTTTCTCATTATGATTTTTATTTTCTATTTGTTATAGAAAAAAAGAAATTGATAAAACTGGCTACCATGAAATTGAGGTAAAATAAAAATATTAATTATTTTAAAATAATTTAATATTTTATTTTTAATTACTCATATATAATCATTTTTGTTTTTTCATGAGGCTTATAAAATAAGTAAAAATAATATAAGATAATTAAAAGTTGTTTTCTTAACAAAAATGTCATTTCTTAAAAAAAAAAGTTTTTATCTTGATTTTAATTTCATAGTAACCAATTTTATTAATTTTTTATTCTAACAAATAAATAGTAAAAACTCTAATGAGAAAATGATAATTTCGTTATTTTTATATGATCCAATTTTTGTTGATTCAACATCCTTATAAGCTTTGACTAATGTAGAAGCACTGGATTCTACAAAATTTAAAACTTCAAAGTTGAGACACTTGATTGAACAAAATAAAACTTGAGAAATCCAAATAGAAAAAATAAAAAGTTAAGCCGTCATTAATGTAATAAATCCAATAAAGAATTACTTATGTGATAATGATAATGACCTTGAAAAAACTTCAATTAATAAACACTGAAAAATTGATTACAAGATATTTTTAGGAAATTCTATGCAAAATTTTAAGATTTATTTATTTAGAAAGATAATATAAATAAAAAATTAATAAAATAAAGTATCATCTTCTACTTTTTTTAGGTTTATTTTAAAACAATTATAAATATAAAAATTATTATGAATAAAAAGTTATATTTGAAACACGCTAAAAATGTAAAGTACATTATATGAATAGAGAGTATATATATATATATATATATATATATATATGTTATGGTTAATTATTACCTAAGCTTTTAGTTGTTCATTTATTTAAAAAAAAAAAATTTCAATAAAATAATAAGCATAGTGTAGTCTCTTGAATTTTCGTAATCACGGATCAAGCCGAGCATCAACTAAACAAAGATGCACTTGCAGAAATAAACAAGAGGACAACGGTGGTTCGCCCGTTGCCTCTCCGATGCCAAAGTCAGATATGAAATATGGAGAGAGGGAAATCAATCCGTATTTTCAGTCAAGAATCTCCTCCCTTCTGCGATGTCACCCCCTTTCTCTTTATGGAGGAGGGTCGTTGTTCGCTTTACATGGGAAGTGGCGCATTTCCTTCAAACTAAGGGAAAATTGTCAAGGTGTTACGACTGCTTCCATTTATAGTTTCCAACCGCTCTTATCTTCTACGTTTCACCACCATCGAAGGTTACGCGCGTGACTCATGGGTGGTTATTCGCGAAAAGCTTGGAGGGAGGCTCACCGGCCGCTTCTCTTAAAGGTGGTAGCCAGCCAAGAGGGATTGCATTTAGGCATTTCTGCCTTTCGCCCGGGATCGAGGAAGTATGTTCGGGGCCCGCCTTTGCTAAATTAAGATGGATTGTCCGAGATCAGCCCCCGTTGCTTCGGGCCAGCCCTCAGAGGCTGATTTTCGGGGCCATTGACTTATAGGATGGGGTTTGCTGGGGGTCTGTTGGTCTGTTGGGGTCTAGGCCAAAGCCCATGGTACCCACACATAATGCCATAACTAACTTTCCAACTTAACTAAGGTCATCTTAGGGATTTTTGAATATCAATATCCATTGTTGTTAATTTTTAAAACTAAGGTTAGAGGAGGAAGATGGCCTCTTGGTTAGGAGTAACAAAAAAGTTCGAGTGGAAGACTTTCAGCCAGACCAGTCCATGACGGATGATGATATGGTGCCTTGCATGGCTCAGCCAAATACAGTCTCCTTTAAAGATAAACTAGTTGGTAAGAACTCTAGGGATTTCCCCAAGGAGCATGATAACTGGTGTTTGGAGGATGAAGAGAAGAAGACCTGAAGGAGGATAACGATCCAAAATACCCATCCATTAGACTGTCGAAGGAAGAGAAATCCAGAATTAGAAAGTCATGGAGATAGACCTTAATAATCAAGCTCCTTGGGAGGAATATCGGGTTCACCCTCCTTCAAAGGAAGATTAGAGACTTATGGATATTATGAAAGAGACTATATTATTAGTGAGAGAGTTGAGGTATATAGATATACTAATACAAACGCAAAAAGGTAAAAGCATAAAGACAATAAAAGGAATCTTAAATATACTCTAATACGCCCCCTCAAGATGGTGTGCTAAAAATAACACCAATTTTGTTACATAGGGAAAAGAGGCGAGGTCGAGATAGAGTTTTGGTAAGGGCATCAACAAGCTGGTTACCAGTGGAGACATGAACAACATGCAGCTCAGACGACTGAACCAGGTCACAAACAAAATGATAATCAATCGCAAGTTGTTTCATGAGAGAGGAAATGCAGGATTGGTCAGAGATATAAGACCAAGAGAGATAAGATGTTTGCAGGCAGGACCCAGACCGGGATAAGAAGTTCCGACATCAGCGATTTCACCCATTGCAGTTCGGCAACAACAACCATAATAGCACAATACTTGGCCTTAATGGAAGAACGAGCAACAAAGGCGCTTTTGTAGAAACTAAGTTTTTCGAGGTACAATCATCAAGACAGGCCCACCAGATTAGAGAAACTATGTAATGTTTGAGGAGTGTCTACAAGAAGCCATATACCAAGGGATCTCGTGCCATTAAGATAACGAAGAAAACATTTGACAGCTCCCCACTGGTGTTTGGATGGCACGTCCATAAACTAGGAGAGTTTATTCATGAAAGGAAGGTCTTGACCGAGTCATCCGAGATGTCGAGGCCACCAACCGCCTAATACGTAGGCATCACCACCGTAAATTCCATCACGAGCAATAAGAGAAGTACCTACGACAAGCAGCAGAGAGATGTGTTTGGAGCCCAAAGATGTTATGTCGGTTTTTTTTTTTTTTTTTAGAGATCAATGACATACTTTTGTTGAGACAATAGAAGACCGGTGGAAGTAGCCAAAACCTGAACACCACAGAAGTAAGATAGCGCCCTGAGATCCTTGGTGGAGAATTTAGAGTCAAGTTGCTGAATAATAGTGTCGACAAGTGAGGGGTCACTCTCGGTAATAATCAAATCATCAACATATACCAGGAAGTAGAGAAGTGCATGACCGCGAGAATAAACAAAGAGAGATGAGTCTACATGGGATGTAACAAAGCAGAGAGAGAGCAAGAAAGTGAGGAGCTCTTGGCACTAAGCTTGGGGAGCTTGTTTGAGCCCATAAATAACCTTGTGTAAATGACAGACATGATGCGGATAATCAGCATTGTGCATGCCTTATGGTTGCGCTATATAGACCTCCTCCGTGAGATGCCTATTGAGAAAGGCATTATTTACATCAAGTTGGCGAAGGCCCCACTTATGATGGAGTGCAATGCTAAGAACAGTACGGAAAGCGATGAGATTTATCATGGGACTGAAAATCTCGTGAAAGTCAATACTTGGCTGTTGGTGAAAGCCTTTCGCAAGAAGCCGAGCTTTATACTATGCCGTAGAGCCATCGAGATTTTGTTTGATGCGAAACACCCATTTTTTGCCCACTATATTCTACCTCGGGCTTGGGGGAACAAGAGACCAAGCACCATTCCGGATGAGAGCATCATATTCTTCCTGCATAACTTGAACCCACTTCGGATCTTGGAAAGCTCGGGCGATAGTGTTGGGTTCAGGGAGAGTGGGAAGTATGGTGGGGAGGCCATATCTTGGGTTGGGTGGTGATGGCATTTTTAAAGCGGGTTTGCATGGGATGAAGGTTTGAAGGAAAAAAGGATGAGGCGGGTCGGGAGGATGTTTAGGTGAGGGTGGGAGGGTGTCGGACCCAACATGCCAAAAGATGAAGACTGCCACTAGAAAGGAGTGGGCGAGGTCGGGGATGTAGGTCGACGTGAGTTTGGGCAAGGACTCGTGAGGGTCAGCGAGCTCCTGGAGATTGGATGAGGATGAACTCGGGAGTTCGGAAAGGAGTGGGCGAGGTCGGGGATGCAGATTGGCGGGAGGTTAGGCCGGGACTCAGCAATTCAGGTGAGCTCGGGAGGATTGATGGGGATGAACTCGGTAGTTCGGATGAGCTTAGAGGTACTAGAAAGTCGTCCGAGGTGAACGATGAGGCGGGGAGGGCACAAAGTCTGTGTCTATTACTATTGTTGTGGAGGTAGGGGAAGGCGTGAACGGTAAAACAATTTCCACAAACTTGATATGACGGGACACGAAGAGTTTGTTGAGAGTGGGATCAAAGTGGAGAAAGGAATTTCGAGTGAGGGAGTAGCCGAGAAAGACACAAGGACTGGATTTAGGATTGAGTTTGTGGGAAGAATAGGGGCGCAACCAGGGAAAACATAAACAACCGAAGACATGGACTTTGGAAGGGTCAAGAACGTTGTTGAATAACCTTTCAAATGAGGAACCAAGAGAGAGGCCAACTTTAGGCATTCTATTTATTAATAAATAGCCATTGCAAAGGCATACGACTAGAAGGTTAAAGGAATGGAGGCCTGATGTAGGAGAGTGAGACCCATTTCGACAATGTGTCGAAGCCGACGTTCAAAATACCTATTATGTTCAGGATTGTGAGGAGGTGTTGTGAGATGGGATATACCATGGGTTGCAAGGAAGGACCAAAGAGCTAGAAATTTGTCCCGATTATCTATGTAAAGGGTTGTAATGGTGGTGGTGAAATAGTTTTCAACAAGGTTCTTGAAGGTGACAAAGGTTGAATGAACATCCGACGATGACAGAACGGTAAAGCCAAGACACTTTGTAATACCAACAAAATAACGTAGTAGTGAAAACCATCAGAAGAGGCAACGGGGGAGGTCCAAACATCATAAAAGATGATTCAAGTGGAAAGGAAGAGGTAATGCTTGGTGTTGTAAAATGTAACTTGTGGCTTTTATTAATGTTGTAGGAGTTACAAGAGAAGGCACATAAATGTTCTGAGAAAATAAATACTTAAAACACTAAGAAATTTATGAAAAATGGCAGAGACTGATGACTGGACACTGTGCCACACAGAGATAAATCTAAAGTGAGACCAAACTAAGGAAGATAGAGCTAGGGCAGAAGATGAAAAGAGGACTGACTTCGGCCAATAATAGACACCATCCCTATGCTGCCCCTGAACTAGAGGGACCCCTGTGTGATGAGCCTGCACTTGAAAGAAAGAGTCAAATAATAAGACATTAATAATGTTGTCGGTACAAAGGGCCGAGACCGAAATAAAGTTTTTAAACATGGAAGGTAATGTAGCACATTGGAAAAAAGTAAAGGTGTAGGGAGAGAGGTAAGGGAAAAGGAGCCAATGTCAAAAATTTATAAACTTGAGCCATCCCCAATGATAACACTGTTAGAGGTGGTGTACGACTCATGAAGAGTCAGAGCAGCAAGATCCGAAGTCACGTGGTGAGAGGTGCCCAAATCAACGACCCAATCTAGAAAGGTACTAGGATCGGGGTAATGGACTGTAGTGTGAGCATAGGATTCAGCAAAGGTCGGGCAAGGAGCCCAGGCAGGGGTGGGGGAGAGAGAAGCAAGGGCCGAGGCGAAGAAATGACTAAAATGCCGAGCATAGTACCTGGTTATACCATAAATTTAACAACGCTCAAGGTAGCTATTGTGCAAGAGCTGGGTCAGTGGAGCTGGTCGATAATGCTCGAGTTAGGTGTTAGGTAGGGCCCACGATTGCTGAGACCGGTTATGGTTCATGTCGCCTACTCGCTATGCGATCAATGATTGAAGAAGGGCTAGTCGAGGTAAATTCAGTTGACGCCCCCAACCCGCACTGCAAGTGTAAAGGAGGCACGTTTATTTATTTATTTTATAAACTAATAACCTTTAAGCTTGTTCATTCATATAATAAAGAACATTTAACTTGTACTATATTCCTGTAGTAAATGATTACAAAATATATACAAGCTCCATATATGGAAGTGTTCAACATTTACAATATTTACATTGTTTACAAAACAAAATATTACAAAATAGACCAAAAGGTCTTTAGGTGGGCACCTAGTAGTGTGGTCAGCCTTGGTCAGTTGATGTGGGAGTGTCCGCACTTCGAGATTCATTCTCTCGTACCTACACCTGATGAAACACCCATGCTAAGCTTTATGTTTAGTGAATAAACTCGTGGATCTACCACTAACACGGATCATCACACTCTATACATATGCATATACATCTAACATATCATATCATTTAAACATGCTTATACATATCTCAGATTACTTATCGTGATCATACTTCATTTCTTATCAACGCTCATATACATTTCAGTATCATTTTACACTTTGGTTTCATGTTTTGTCACAATATACTTTATCATCGCATAGCGGTGCTATGCTTCTCTTATCATATCATATCATTTCATATGTCATATTCAAGTCATTTGTTTTATGTCATGCTGCATAAACCTCAAAGAGACAAGGAATCCAGGTGGCTCCATGTTTCATCACCAGATTAAATAGTGGTCTATAAGGGCCTGAAGGTGCTGTTATCATTGTACTAGACAATGACCATCTATAAGGGCCCGAAGGCGCTATAATGACCCAAATCCGGGCCAATCAATAAAGATAATTTAGACTGGTTTTCCCTCATGTGCATGTTTATCTATCTCTACCAAACGGCGTGGTAATCCATGTGTATTTTATGCTCAGTACATATCTCATATTCCTGAATAATTATTGTCATCCGGTAATCATATGCGATATTTACAATCATTTATTCGTATCTTTGCATTTTTTATATTTCATTATATGCATGAATAACTATGGTTACCATGTATGCTTATGAGCTATTTACTATCATTCCAATTTCATCAAGCTATATATGGATGGATATTAGACTCAAAGGGCTTTCCATAGAGTCCAAGAACTTCCAAAACGGAGTTCGAATGAAGAAATTATGACTGTCTGAAGTTTGAGGCTTCCTCTATGAACAAGCATACGAGCAACACCTAGTAGGTTTACTATTTTTTGCAGTGGATTTCTGACCTAATATGAGTTCCAATATCATCAAGATATATAAAGGAATGGATTCTAAACCCAAAAGGGATTTCCAGAGAGTCTAAGAATATCTAAAACGAAGTTTGGACGAAGAAATTATGATCAACCGGGGTTGGAGGCTTCCTTTCTATAAACAAAGGGTTACGAGCAACCAGCAAAAATTACTATTTTCGTGATTTATGGACCTAATATGAGTTCTAATATTATCAAGTTATATATGGATGGATTCTAGACTCAAATATATTTCCATAGAGTCCAAGAACATCCGAAACGGAGTTTGGACGAAGAAATTATGATCGTCCGAAGTTGGAGGCTTCCCATGAATAGTGGCTACAAGCAACCAGCAAGGCCTACTGTTTTCGTGATTTCTGGACCTAATATGAATTCCAATATTATCAAGCTATATATTTATGGATTCTAAACTCAAAGGGCTTTCCATAGAGTCCAAGAACATCCGAAACGGAGTTCAAACAAAGAAATTATGACCATCTAAAGTTGGAGAAATTTTGACAGCATCTCCCCTAAAACCCCAATATTTCCTTAATACAAATATTCCTCACTCTCGGGTGACATAACTCAACCAACCCAAATCCAAAAACACCACTCTAATATACCAAGTAGGGTTCTTTAGACTCAATTCATCAAAAATGGGTTTATGGTTTGATTTTCCCATACAAAACATAGACACTCCATCCAAAGTTCCTTACACAAATTCCAAACATTCCATACTAAAACCAATTTTTCCATACAAAACCTGACTTCCATACTCTTGTTCTTCTCCCCTCTTCTTCTCCCTCTTCTCTCTTCTCTTCTTCCTTCACTCTTTTTTTTTTTTTCTCCAACAATGAGAGACCACTTGATCTTATCCTCTTTTGGTCTTAATTCTCCTTTTATTTCACTTTAGTCCTCAAACTCTTTTCTATTTGCAAATCAAGTTATGCATATTTCACTTTAGCCTATAACCTTCTTATCTTGGCGACTTTTGTGTCCCGCCTTAACAAATTCAAATTTACCCTTATATATTGTACAAATTCAAGTCAATTTTTTCACTTAGCAAAATAACACTATGTAAAAATTTAAATGCACTTATAATATACCCTAATTATTTAAAAATGACTAGGTGTATTTCGGTGTTACACCGCCCCCACCCCTTTAAAATAAATTTCGTCCTTGAAATTACCTGAACTGAAGAGCTGAGGGTACTATACCCTCATTGTCGATTCTGGTTCCCATGTCGCTTCTTCCATACCGTGATGTTGCCAAAGCAATTTTACCAGAGGGACTTGCTTATTCCATAATTGTCTTATTTCAAGATCTAGAATAGCTTTCGGCTCTTCATTGAAGGTAAAATCTTCTTGTACTTGTATATATTGAACTGGTAATATGTGCGATGTGTCAGAATGATATCTCCGAAGCATAGATACATGGAATACATCATGTAATTTGGCTAACTCCAGAGGGAGTGTCAAACGATATGCCACCGGTCTCAACTCTTTCTAAAAATCTCAGAAGGGCCAATGAATCTGGTCTAAGTTTCCTTTTCTTTCCCAAAGCTGGAGTATCTTTTTACCGAAGATACTTTTAAAACACTTTGTCTTCGCGACTTCATACTCTATATCCTTTCTTCACCAAGATAAGTCCTTTGTCTATCATCAAGATCTTTAACTCCTCATCAATAATCCGAACTTTTTTTTCCGTATCCTTTACTAAATCAGGACCAATAATCTTATGCTCGTGTAACTCTGTCCAACACGTAGGAGTTCTACATATTCTTCCATACAAAGATTCATACAGGGCCATACCAATACTGGACTGATAACTGTTGTTATAGGCAAATTCCATGAGTGGAATGTACCTATCCCAACTTCCCAGAAAATCTAATACATAGCCCCGAAGCTTATCTTCCAACACCTATATCACTCTTTCCGATTGTCCATCCTGTTTGTGGATGGAAAGTAGTGTTCAAATTCAGTCTCGTACCAAAAGCTTACTGTAATTCCTTCCAGAATCTTGATGTAAACCGTGGATCATGGTCGGACACTATCGATACGGGGAATCCCATGCAATCTAACAATTTCACTCACATAAAGTTCCGCTAGACGATCCATGGAGTAGTCAAGTCGAACCGATAGGAAGTGGGCAGACTTGGTCAATATGTCCACAATTACCCAAACTGCATCGTGTTTCCTTCGGGTGAGGGGAAACCGGATACGAAACTATAGTAATGTTATCCACTTCCATCGGGAATTGGAAGGGATTCAATAAACTCGGATGGTACTTCGTAATCAGCCTTACTTGCTGACAAGCTTCCATTAATTTAGACACGCAATTTAAACGTCCTTTTCATCCTCACACCGTATACTGCTTCATATCTTGGCACATCTTATTACCTCCGTGTGCATGGTGAAAACAAGATTATGGCTTAAGAATATCTTTTTTCTCAAATCCATATAATTCAGTACAATATAATCTACTCTGTACAACAAACCTCCACTTTCATCTATGGCATAATTCCAGCCATGTCTCCAAGATCGACAAACCGAACTATCTCTTGTAACTTGGTATCATTTTTTTGAGCATTTACTATCATTTGCTTCAAATCTGGTATAACTCTCAATTGAGCCAACAAGGCTTCATCATAATCAAATCTTCAGTCACAATCTTTCAAAGACAAAGCAAAAATCATTTTCCTACTCAAGGCATCCGCCACTATATTTGCTTTTCCCGGGTGGTAGTCAATTATACAGTCATAATCCTTAAACAATTCTAACCACCGACGTTGCCTCCAAGTTCAAATATTTTTGAGTTAGCAAATATTTCGCACTCTTATGATTAGTGAAAATTCTACATTTTTCTCCATATAAATAGTGTCGCCAAATTTACAAAGTTTCTAACACTATAGTCGTTAACTCCAAATCATAAAAGGGATATTTTGCCCATGCGGTTTCACCTGTCCGGAAGCATAAGCCATTACTTTCCCATCCCGCATCAATACGCATCCCAAATCTATCCTCAAGCATCACCGTACATGTATACTCCTACCCGGTGAAGTCGGACCAACACCGTGTTTCAACCAAGATTTCTTTAACCTTCAAAGTCGGATTTGCACTTATCACCCCACTCAAACTTCACTCATTTCCAGAGTAATATTGTAAGTGAGGATGCTATAACTAAAAATCGCCAGGTAAATCTTCGATAATAACTCAAGCCTAAGAAACTTCTCACCTCTTGCTATACTTCGAGGTGGCTCAATTCATGATTGCCTTTCAATTTTCACTGGGTCCACTCTAATACCTTCGGCAGATACAATACGACCTAGAACATTAATTTCCTTAAGCCAAAATCACATTTACTTAACTTTGCAAATAACTCAATTCTCACTCAAAGTTTGCAATACTATCTTCAAATGGTGTTCATGTTCTCATGCATCCCAGAATACACCAGATGTCAACAATAAATACCACAAAAATTGATCCAAATAGGTGGAAACCCTATTCATATCAAGTCCATAATGCAAATGAGCATTGGTAAACCCAAATGACATTACTAAAAATTCACAGTGGCCATAACTGGTTCTAAAAGTTGTTTTCGAAACATCAACCTCTTTTACCCAGAGTTGATTATATCCCGATCGCAAGTCTATCTTCGAAAAGACACTTGATCCTTTCAACTGATCAAATAAATCCTCTATTCTTGGCAACAGATACTTATTCTTAACTGTCACTTTGTTTATTTGCCGGTAGTCAATGCACATCCGAAGAGTGCCATCTTCTTCTAACAAATAAACCTACAGCCCTCAAGTTGAGACACTAGGTCGATGAACCCATCCACAGCTCCTATAGTTGAGTCTTCAACTTTTTCTGCTAGCTCAATTGGAGTCGCACGGGTAGGTGCCCGAACAGAGTCATTCCCTGCATTACTCAATAGAAAAAGATTCACTTTCTTTCGGGCGGTACTCCTGTGAGTTCCCGAAATACATCGTGAAACTCCCTAATCACAGAATATTTTTGAAATTCACTTCCTCGTTTGAGTCAAGAATCAAAGCCAAAAAGTGCTTCATTAAATATTTTCTTAGAAATGTAAGGTCGTATAATAAATAACTTTCTTATTACCAGATCAATACCTTGTACTATTACTCGATAGGTCAGACATTTAAGCAATAACTATTTCTTATCAATCAACTACGGCCTCAGGTTCGATAACCAATTCATTCCTAATATCAAATCAAACTCAAACCACAACTTCCACTAATCATGTCGCACTCATAAAGAGAACTACAACATGTGGCCTTTAGTCCACAAAGTAATCCTTGGCACTTCATTTAGAGCTCCTTCCAGCTTTTCAAGCCAAAACTCTGGGCCATCTGACTCTTCCATACTCTTTTTGTACCATGAAATTCTTCCACCCATGCTTTCTTACCGAATCACTTTAGAGTCAGGGCCATGAGTCGATCGAAGACCTCGCTATATCCTAAGAGATTTTTACCAATGCTTCGCTTGAAGTATTATTCATTTGTCGTTGAATCGACTTAATTTGCAATATTATCCAAAGTTGATTGACGCTCAGTACTGCTTCACCCATGCCTTGTTGAGGGGGATCCATTATACACAATATACAAAACAAGGACATCTGCATTAGGCTAACACATTACTATGTAGGTACATCTTTAATCTAAGACTCTTCCAAAAACGCCTAAACTTAGGCTCTGATACCACTAACTTGTGACACCCCCAATCCGGCACCCGGTGTCAAGCGAGGGTGTCATATTTTTTTTTTAATAAACTGATAACCTTTAAGCTTGTTCATTCATATAATGTTAAACATTTAACTTGTACTATATTCTATAGCAATGAATTACAAAATATATACAAGCTCCATATATGGAAGTGTTCACTTACTATGAATATTTACTGTTTACAAAAACAAAACATATGTGTAAATAGAACAAAAGGTCTTCTTTAGTGGCACCTAGTGTAGTGTGTTACTCTGGTTGTCAAGCCAGGGAGTGTCCCGACTTCGTTTCTACTTCTCCTTCGTACCTACACCTGATGAAAAATTAATTCATGCTAAGCTTTACACTTAGTGGGAATAAACTCGTGGACGACCATTAACACGGATCATCACACTTCTATACATATGCATATACATCTAACATATCATATCATTTAAACATGCTTATACATATCTCATATTTACTTATCATATCATGTTTCATTCTATCAACGCTCATATACATTTATATCATTTTACACTTGGCTTCATGTTCTCGTCTCACAATATATTATTATCGATACAAAAGTATGCTTCTTTATCATATCATATCATTTTATATGTCATATTCAAGTCATTTTTTTTATGTTTCATGCCTGCATAAACCTTAAAAGTGGATAAAGGAAACTATAAGGGCCCGTAGGAGTTGTAATGACCCAAACGGGGGCTAACCGATCAAAAGATATCGCACTTGTTTTTCCCCTACTGCATATCCATATCCCCTACCAGGTCTGGCGACAATCTATTCAGATTTTATGTTCAATACATATCTCACATTCTCATCAATTATTATTATCCAAGAATCATATGATATTTACAATCATTTATTTGTATCTTTGAATTTTCTATATCTCATTACGCATAAACAATCATGGTTACTATGTATGCTTATGATTATCTACTATCATTCCACTTATCAAGCTATATATGGATGGATTCTAGACTCAAAGGCTCTATAGAGTTCAAGAACTTCCAAAACGGAGTTCGGACTAAGAAAATTACGACTGTCTCAAGTCGAGGCTTCCCATAAAACAAAGGGCTGTGAGCAACACCACAGTAGGGCCTGCACATTTTTCATGATTTATGGACCCAATATGAGTTCCAATATCAAGCCATATTAATGGATTCTAGACTCAAATATCTTTCCATAGAGTCCAAGAACATCCAAAACGGAGTTCAGACGAAGAAATTATGACCGTCCGAAGTTGGAGGCTTCCCATGAACAGTGGCTATGAGCAACCAGTAGAACCTACTATTTTCATAATTTCTGGACCTAATATGAGTTCTAATATTATGAAGCTATATATGGATAGATTCTAGACTCAAAGATCTTTCCATAGAGTCCAAGAACATCCGAAATGGAGTTCAGATGAAGAGTCTATGACTGCTCTCGCTGGAGGCTTCCCATGAATGTGGCTACGAACAACAACCAAAGGTGGCTTCATCGTTTTCAATTTCTGGACCTAATATGAATTCCAATATTATCAAGCTATATATTTATGGGATTCTAAACTCAAAGGGCTTTATAGAGTCCACATCTCAAAACTGAGTTCAGATTTAAGAAATTATGACCATCCAAAGTTGAGAAATTTTTTGACAAAGATCTCCCCTAAAACCCCAATATTTCTTAATACAAATATTCCTCACTGAGGATTACAATCAACCAACCCAACCAAAACACCACTAATATACTAAGTAGTAGTTCTTTAGACCCAAATTCATTAAAAATGGGTTTATGGTTTGATTTTCCCATACAAAAACATAGACACCCATCCAAAGTTCCATACACAAATTCCAAACATTCCATATTAAAATCCATAATTTTTCCATACAAAAACCTAGACTTCCATTCCTTTGTTCTTCTCCCTCTTCTTCTTCCTCTTCTCTTCTCTTCTCTTCTTCTTCCTCTCCTCACGTTTTTTTTTTCTCCAACAATGAGAGACTACTTAATCCTATCCTCTTTTGGCCTTAATTCTCCTTTTATTTCACTTTAGTCCTCAAACTCTTTTCTATTTGCAAATCAAGTTATGCATATTTCACTTTATCCTATAACCTTCTTATCTTATGACTTTTTGTGGTTCCGTCTAACAAATTACAAATTTACCCTTGCATCTTGTACAAATTATGAGTTTCGAATTTTTTTCACTTAGCAAAATAATAATTGCGAAAAATTTAAAATGCACTTATAATACCCTAATTATGTTTAAAAATGACTATGGTGTACTTCAAGTGTTATAGAAGGGCGGAGGACACTGCTTAATCCATCGACGAATCCAAGTAAATCATATATGAATAAGAGATATGTCAATTGGAGATACCACGCTGAATAATGCGTGGCTGTGAGTTTTAGCAGTGCCTGAGCACTGACATTAAGAACGATTAAGTTCAGAGGAGGATAAGTCTTGTTCAAGACTGTTGGACGACGAGGAGGCATAACGGCAGTGGTAGAAGAAGATTCATTGGCCATTGAGAAGGATAAGGACTAATAAAGAAATCAAATCATTAGCGGCGATGGTTGAGACGACTAGGGTTTTTGTTGTTAAGCTTATGACTCTGATACCATATTATGAAAGAGACTATATTATTATTGAGAAAGTTAAGGTATATAAATATACCAATACAAAGGCAAAAAGGTAAAAGTATAAAGACAATAAAAGGAATCCTAAATATACTCTAATAATGGAGACCTAAGGCTACAGTTGACCTAGTGACCCTCAATAATGGTTCTTCCTAGCAAAATTTTCCTCCATAGAAGATTATGAATTTTCCATGCTTGGAGGACCTTGGATGATTTTCAACCATTATCTCACAATGCGACAATGGCATCCCAACTTTGATCCTAACTAAAACTACTTGCAAAGCCTTTTGGTATGGGTAAGAATTCCATGCTTACTAATTGAGTATTTTGATTATAAATTCTTGATGGCAGAGGGTTCGAGAATAGGTGATGTGGCATGGAGTAGCCCACATAAAGCTTAAACGAGATAAAAACCTAAGTCCAATGACCGAATTTTATTACTATTAGTTATTTATTTAATTGTATTTTTACTTATTCATAGTACTTTTTTGATTTATCCTAGTACTTTTGGATTTATCTATTAGGATTTTTGGGGATTATCCATTAAGATTTTGTTTGTGCTTATAAATAGCACCTTATGTTATTGTTGGGTAGACTTTGATTAATATTGAAAAAATTGAGAATTTCGCTCGCTTCTTTTTATTCGCTTTTTTATTCTTCAGATCGAAATACATCACTTTGGTATCGTAGGCTCAACTCGATCCGAGATCGAATTATTTTGTTTGTTTCAACTGCTCGTTTTCTCTGCCTTGAAATCAATTCTCAAAGGCGCAACAAGCTAGAAAGAGAGGAAATTATTCAACACGCATTCGGGGCCATTCTCTTCTCTCGCCAATTTCTCACCCAAAAGTGAGAAATTTCCAGATTGAATAATTTTGACAAAGTGAATAATTCACAAACCAATATCCTACACCGTCCAAATAAAGAAATCAAGCGGCTCCCGTGGGTGTTCTTTGTTTTTTCTCCCTAAAGTTGCAAGATTCTTTTCTTCTAATTTTGAGTACCGCTCGTTTCTTTGTTTATCTCCTAAAATCGGTTGTCCACACCAAGTGTCGCTATATTTATTAGTACCCAAAAGTGCTATTTTGAGTCCTATTTAAGATAGGTTTCGAGTGTTTTTCGCGCATCAATCATATTAATTGCCGATTGACATGTGCGGTGTCCGCTTAGTACTACCGATTTTGTTTCAGGTTACTTTTGGTGGTTTCGTTTTGGGAACCCCACCATCACATCGCTTGCATCGTAATTGTATGTTTATGATGAGTTCAGATGATTTCGATTTCATCGGTCGATAAAGAAATGTCAAGTCGGGAAATGAAGAAATGCAGTCAATGATGCAGATGCAATGCAGATCAGCTCGCTATGGCATACGGAAAATTTCGTTATCGGTAGCTTAAACAATCCCATTTAAATTTCAAGAGTGGTTGCTCTTTCGCTATGATAGCTAAAATTGGCTATCATAGCTAAAATTCGCTATCATAGCTAAAATTCATCGCGGGCATAGCTAAATTCAATTTTAGTTATAATGGTAATTTCGCTATGATAGCTAATTTCAAGCATGATAGCTTAAATCACTATGCATACGAATTGTCGCTCTCTCTTTATGATCCAAACGACCTCGCTTTTATGTAATCTCATTTCTGGTCCCAATGTAATCATATTATTTTGGTTATTTTGGTATTTCACACATCTTGTAAGGCTATATAAGCAACCTTATGGACAAATTGTAACCCTAACTTTTGCTAACTTTCAATCCACACAGCTTTTCATTTTAGGTTACAGTTTTTCTCTCTTCTCTCTCTTCTTTCTCTTTATTTTTTCTTGGCTTTCTGCCAAACACACCCCTAGGATGACAACCTCATGGGACGTTGGCTAAACAAAACCTCGAAGAGGAGGGCTGCTAGGTTGGTTAATGGTGGCATGTGTGTTCCTTGTTTTAAATGAAGCAGTAATCAGATTATGAGCCAAACTTTCCAAACTAGTTTAATGCGGTTTAATGGCTTCTTTGCCTGTTACTGCATGCTTCAGGTTCAAGTGTGGCTCTAATGTAGATACACCGACATCCATTAGATGTCATTTAATAGCTAATCAAAGTAGGTTAAATGCTTGGTTTTAATCATAAATACTAAATGTTCAAGAAATGCTATGGGTTCAACCAGGGAATGTTTTTAAGGGTTTTAAAGCTAAACAAAAGATCCTGCTGGCAATGACTATATGTCATTTGCCCTAATGCAGAAGAACTTTTAGGACACCTTTATAACTCTCATTTATCAAGCTTAGTGACCCAAGCCTTCAAGGTCTCCATTCCACACCTTATTTTAAATCAAGTTTCTAACTCTAGTGACAACAAGAATTCACACATCTTTCTTTAATTAATCCAAAATCCAAATGAAAGCCCTCGACCATTTTGAACCATGATACAAATCATTTGTAAGATGAACCCATCCTCGTGTTCAACCCTTAAACTGCTATGTCGGCAAAGAGTTTGACTACAAGAAGAGGAGGAAAATAGGAAACAAATTTTGTTGATTCGATCACCCTATCTGCGGGCACCGAATCAGTTATCGATTGTCCGTGACCTTCCTCCCTACAACACCCGACGGTGGAAGACTTAATGAGAGTCGGTTGTGGGAAGCTAGAGCAACAACTTCTATTACAAAAAAAAATAGAGCGTGAGGCCTCCACAGAGATTTGAATCCCCATGAGAGTTTGGTCTTAATCACATATTGGCCTAAATTCTTTAGATCAATTTTTAGCCTTTCTCAATCTACTGAGTCATTGACGATCTCAACATATCTGATTATCTAGGCTGAAATTTGATCAATTTTGCTCAGAACGAATTCGTACACTTGATTTGATTCCCTTGCAACCTAAGGAATTTAAAAAGTCCTAAAGATTCTTCAATCTGCATATTTTCTTTACTTTGAAAACTCGCCATCATTTGTGGTATTTAAGCATATCTTGTTGATTGTTTTAGGTTATAGTTTTTGATAGAGCATAAAGAGTATTAAAAATAAAAAAAATTTTAGCTTTAATTTTCAAAGACTTGCAATCTGTATATAATCACATTCATTTTTATTTATGTTTGTCGATTAGCATATAGTTTATAAATTTTTACTCGAATTTAGTTTCTATCTCAGATGTCAGCTAATTAAAAAGTATATTGTTGTATCTTCTACTTCACCTAACCTAAATGATCCAACTGAGAGACTCAATAATTTTGACTTAAGACTACAAGCCTTATCTCAAGATCTAAATGATAGTCTAGTTTGTATTACTCGTCATCATGATGCCAATGAAGCACAATTTGATTCAGCCACTCGTGATCGGTAAGTAATTTAAATTAATGTGGTCAATTGACCTAACGTCAATTCGCCCTCGAACAAAACTCATGCAATAATAAAAATGGACTTGTTTTTAAAAAATCAAGTTAACATGAGATAGGTGAATTTGTTGATGAAACTGTTAGGAAACACATCGGGTCTGGAGGTTCACATCAATCTGATGAATTCGCAAATGGTTTGCATGACAATTTGGGTAAAATGAACTTGGGTAGTAATTCAATTGCTCAACCTCACACAAGGTTACCTACAACAGGAGACCTTTAGTTTAACCTAGGTGATCGATTTCAACCTGCTAATGTTAACTTCCCATTAGATTACCAACCACAAAGGCAAAATTACCCACCAAATCAAGTGAGAGAAGATGTCAAGCCTCACAATACCGTTTCTAGGGTTACTCGTGTTCGGGGGTAGAGACTGATAGTGTGTTAGACAACCCTCAAAGTGGATTAATGAAAAAGTTAAGGTTACTTGCTCTGAATTTGATGGTAGAATGGATCCTAATGTTTTCTCTGATTGTTAGTTATTGAGGAATATTTGATTGGTATTAAAATGTGATTGATAGTGAACTGTTCGTTTGTTAAATGAAATTAAACTTAATCAAACTTGGCATGTAATCGCGTAATGTGTTGCAAGACATGCTTTTCATTCAGAACCACCCATCACCCAATGGGCTTTTTATGAAAGCAAGGTAGCAAGAAAAGGCGATTCTCCACATATAAGAGCCAATTGTTTTCCACCATGATTAATCTAAAACAAATGACTCTTAGTGTAGCCGAATATCTCGTCTACACCTGAGGAAGCCAGGACTTAGGTGTAGTGAGTCTCCAGACCAATTTGTCGTCTCGCACCGCTTGTTAATGGTCTCTGTGTTCGACATTCAAAGAATGTTAATGTATGCACCCATTACATTGTAGAGACACTAAAAAGCCTTAGAAGTCGAAAGTTCATCAGACTCTTTCAGTCATCGTCACAATCCATGTCATCAGACGGTAATACTATGCTCAATAACATTAGGAGCCAAGAGTCTAGTTTACGAATCCTCCTCCCGCTTTCTTCCCTATTGCGTCATTTAAGGCTAGTAATTCAACCATTGTCCTGGTCATATGTCATCATAAAGGTCAGGCATTAAGGCCTTGTTGTCCCTAACGCAGTATTAGCATTAGATGTTAAACATAGTATTTTGAGAATGAGGAAGACCAAATTATTGATCCTTTAGATTATTCTGGTGATGAAGATGGTCTTCATGAAATTGTGATGAAGATGCTGTGTTGGTAGGTCTCTCGATGTGCGCTATCCACAACCTGTAGATGATGATCATTGGAAGCGCACTAGTATTTTTCATTACATCATATTACAGAGTGGAGATAAGAATGTAAATTAGTGATTGATGGGGGTAGTTCAACTGAATGGTTTCTAAGGATGTCATAAATTGTTAAACCTAAAAGTAGAACCACATCCAAATCCATTTAGAGAAGCTTGTGAATGACCATACTTTTCCTACTTTCTCACTCAAAGGTGTCTGCCTCTATTCAAATGGGGATTATAAGGATGAAATGATTGTGAGGTACACCATGGATGTTACCCATGTTCTTTTTAGGCCGCCTTGCTTTTGCTATGATCTTAATGTTACCTTAATTTGCAAAGATAACATTTATTCCTTTATAATAAGGGTAAGAACATTTATTTTGAGACTTGTTGTTTAAAGTTTGCAATGGTAAACGGACATCTCAACTTCTTTGAAAGGAATTTGCATATTTTAAAATGTAAGCGCTTGAGAGAGAAGGCTTTAAGACTGTATGTGCTTAGTATTAGTGGCAAAAAAGAAGTTCCCTCTGGATTCTTTTGATTGTCGATGTTCCTTGTAAAGTGAAGAATTTGCTAGATGATTTTTGTTGGATATGGTGCTCCGTATGAGTTGCCTAGTGAACTCACTACCTTTAAGACATCCAACATGCTATAGATTTACATGTGTTCTCAACTACCTAACCTTCCACATTATAGGATGAATCCTAAAGAGAGAGGAGCCTGACAGGCAAGTAGAAGCATCCTTAGAAAGAGGATTTGTTAGGCATAACCTAGTCCAGTAATGCGCCTTTATTGGACACCCCAAGAAAGATAGATTCTGGAGAATGTGGACAAAGAGCCATTAATAAGATCACAAAATAACATAGGTTTCCCATCCCTGCTCGAGATATGTCAATCTATTAGCTGGTTCTAGTTGTAACTCTAAGATAGATTTGCGTAGTAGTTATCATCAGATTCGTGTTAGACCAGGAGATGAGTGGAAAACTACATTTAAAACACAAGATGGTTTGTTTGAGTGGTTAGTCATGCCTTTTGGTTTGTCTAATGCTCCTAGTACTTTCATGAGAGCAGGACCCATGTCCCACAAATTCCTCTCATTGGTAAATTTTTGGTGGTCTACTTTGATGACGTATTGATCTATAGTCAATCTAAAAAAGAGCATTTAGCACACCTAAGACAGGTTTTACTCACTCTTCGCAAGGCTGTTTCTTCTTATGTTAACTTAAGAAGTGTTCTTTTACATATGCTTTTCTTAGGCTTTATCAGGTTCGAACATGGCATTTCAAAATGACCTTAAAAGGTTAGAGTTATTAGGAGTGGTCGAATCACAATCTATCACCGAGACTCAGAAGTCATTGTTTAGCTTTTTTATAGGAGATTTATAAGGATTTGAAGATCATTATGGATCCTATAACTGAATGTTTAAAATATATGAGTTTCACGTTCAATGTCATAGCCAAGCATTTAGAGTTCAAGGTCAATGATCGAGGCGTTCAGCTTTGAGATATTTTGATTTACCAAGTTTTTTTTGAGGTTGCTTTGTGATGGTCGTATATTTGGTGGTGTCTTTGAGTCAAGAAGTCACCTTATAGCTTTTAGTAAAAACTCAATGATGCTAAAACTATCATATTCTACATATGATAAAGAGTTTTATGCTATAGTGCGTAGTTTATGTTGGAGGTTTTATTTGTCGTCTACCTAATTTGTGTTGTTTTCTCGACCATCAAGCTTTAAGATATTTAAACTCACAAAAGAAATCGAATGCTCGACATGCTAAGTGGGTTGAATTTTGAATGAATATTCTTTTTGCGGATTAATCATCGTTTCCGTATTGAAACAAAGTCAGCCGACGCACTTAGTCGATTAACTGCTACGCTTCATCGTATGAGTGCTCATGTCATTGGGTTTAATAGATTGAAAATGAGACTCTCGCATGTCCCTACTTTGGTATTATTTATAATGAGGTTAGTAATGGTAACCGCCAAGAGATTCTGACTTTGCTGAAAATGGGCATTTGCTTAAAGTGACTAAATTGTGCATATTCTCTGACATCATTTAGGATTTATTAATTGGGAGATGCATGCAAGTGGTTTGAAGCTGACATTTTGGGAGTAGATAAACTATTGCATTGGTTGGAAGATAGGTTTCATTTTGCCTCTCTTCAAAAAGGGATGTTGCTGTGGATAGTTGCACAATGTAGAACATGTCGATAGCTAAGGCTAAGAAACAAAACACCGCTTATATACTCCTTTACATGTCCTCATGAACCTTGGAAAGATGTTAGTATGGACTTGTTCTTGATTGTTTAGACGGCTAGAGGACATGATTCTATTTTGCTATTAAGGAAAATTTTCAAAGATGGCACATTTTATTCCATGTAACAAAATCAATGATGCTTCACATGTTGCTAAATTGTTTTTTAGAGAAGTTGTTAAATTGCACCGTTTGCCTTCCACCATTGTATCTGATAGGGATGTGAAATTTGTCAGCTATTTTGGAAAACCCTTTTGGAAATTGTTCGCACTACTCTAAAATTTTCATCCGCTTCATCCTGGGGATCACGAAAATCGAGGTTGTTAATCATGAATCACGTATATGTCAGTGTTCGTCAGGGGTAAAACAAGGTGTTTGGGATTTAATTTTGTCAACAACTGAGTTTTCTTATTACAATTATGTTAACCGTTCAACTAGTAAAAGTCCTTTTCAAATTGTTATTGGCTACTCACCCCGCACACCCATTGATCTTGTTCCTTTACCACCTCACATGTGTGTCTCTCGAACTCCGTTGTAAAACTTTGCAAAACACATCTGGCTTAATTTACATGCCGAGATTAGGCTGGGCGAAAAATTTCTAAGCAATGAGAGATAACTGGTCAATGATGTGCATCGAGATCTAAAGTACGTCATCACTGGTGATCACGTCATGGTTCGCATTCGCCCGAAAGAATTCCAAAACGTGTCTAAAAAACTTTATGCAAGAGCCATGGGCCCTTATTCTGTCATTCATAAAATGGGATCTAATGCATATCTTCTTGATTTGCCTAATGACATGGATATTAACCCTGTTTTCAATGTAGAGGACTTGCTACTTTATCGAGGCACTTTTGAGCCTTCTACTTTGCCTTCTAGTGTGTCTGCAGGTGAAGCTAGCAAAGGTGCACCCACTATGCCTTTGTTACAGTTTTCTAAGGAGACGGTGGATACTATCCTTGATTATGAGTTCGTGACTTCTAGAGATGGGGGGTTTCGTCGTTTCCTTGTCAAATGGCATGGTCGTCCTGATTATGATGCTACTTGGATACAGGAGGATGATCTTCATCATTTAGATTCTTTGTTGTTGGATTGCTACCTTTTCTTTCACTCTTCGGAGTCGAGTTCTTTTCAACCCGGAGGGAATGATGGGGCATGGAGAATGCCTATATATAGGCCTAAACGAGACAAGAAGTCCAAGTCCAATGATGAATTTTATTACTATTAGTTATTTATTTAATTGTATTTTTGGATTTATCCGTTAGTACTTTTTGGATTTATCTATTAGGATTTTTGTTTATGTTATTGTTTTTGGTAGACTTGATTAATATTTGAAAAATTGAGAATTTCGTTCCGTTTCTTTTATTCGCTTTCTTTTATTCTTCGTAGCCGAGCTACATCAATAGGGAGGACAATACCTATAGACAATGCAACAAGTACAGTCTCAAGAGGGCATTATGCTAGAATCTATGTGGATATATACCCACTCAAACCATTAGTAGCGAAGTTCAAGATGCGAAGAAGAGTAAGGAGACTAGAGTATGAAGGCCTTCATCTAGTTTGTTTCGGATGTGGCCTGTATGGACACCTGAAAGATTCCTGTCCACTTGAGAAGAAAGAAAAGCCAACAACATCATAACTTACCATAAGAGAGGGATCCATCTCCGAATTGGAAAGTGAGAAAAAAGGTTGAACCCAAGGAGTCGATGAAGCAATTATCCATGAAGTCACATACACGTTTGGACCTTGGATGTTGGCCAAGAAATATACTCACCGTTATACCAGCCTGCAGAATAACCAAGAAGGAAATGAGGAGAGGAGAAAAGGGAACCCATTGAGAAGAACACTATTAGGAAATAACTAGGGAGGTAATTCTAAAGGAATAATGCTTTCCAAGTTTTCTGTCTTAGAAGTGGAGGAGGAGGAATATCAAGAAAAAGACTTGAACCAAGAAGGAATGATGGATAAGGAAATGGGAAGTCAAAATATGAACCCCACAACTCTCTCTTTGCTCAAAGGGAAAGAAAAATGGGCAAATGTCTAGGTTCAAGGAACAACACTTGTGGGGCCAAAGCAAGGAATAGATAGGACTCCAAACTCTGATGATGGAAAGGTATAACCAACAAGCTGGGAAAGGAAACTCTATCACGACAGAATCCAAGAAGGAGCACAGAACAGTGTCATGATAAATGATCGATGTCGCAATAGAGATCTCGCAATGAAGATTGAAAATTTATCGCCTAATAAAACCAAGTCGCTTTTGTCGCGGACAGAGAATGTAACTGGCTAGAATTTTGGAGATCCATAATGTAGCTCGAATTTAGGGCCCAAACTTTGGCTCTCATAAATAGAACACCAAGGAAAGTAGGGAGGTCGTGGAAACCGTATATCGAGCTGAGGAATCTCAGATATATATATATATATATATATATATATATATATATATATATATATATATATATTTTTTTTTTTTTTTTTTTCTTTTCTTCAGAGATTAGATTAAAGGAGAATTTTAATTTGTTTACTGGACTCAAATAAAGGAATTGTTCGGGAGTTGAAGTTGAATTAAATTAAAATTCATTTTTAATTACTGTCTAATCCAATGAAATGTACAAAAATGAATTCATTTCTTCAATTGATCGCAGCTACAATGGAATTTTCTTGATCGCATTTCTGTTCATTGTGATCCGCCGAGAAACACAACTGGGCTGGGAAAAGATCTCATGTTAGTTATAGTCTTTTCTCGCACAATTAGAAAGAAATTTCCCCGGGTTTCGAGAATCTGGAATTTATTTGAATGGTGATGTTCATGAAGTAATCATCTTCAATTTTAGAAACTAATAATACCCATAAAAGGACTGCTTATCTCGGCTCGATTTCTAGAAGCCCTCCGAGTGACAATACAGAGATGGAGATTCTAAGAGCATGGAGCAAAGTTACTGGGGGGTTGTTTGCCTTTTCTATATAGATTAAAACCTCAAATTAACATAGTTAAAAGAGCCTTACACTTTCTCAGATCTATGTCAACTTTGTATAAGTGCTTGATAAAATAATATTCTCTTAATGTTCATGATTTAAAAATAAGGGTTTCAAGTCTATGACACTCGCAAGTGCACAGTCATACAAGTAGTAAAATCGAATGTAAGTCCGTATCATTCTACGTAGATTGGCAACGAATTAAAGATCAACTAATTTCAACTACTAAAATTCCATACTATTTCGACTAAGAACTCATAGTGAAAGTTTTATCTAAACAAAAAATTAAAGATTCTATACTATTGAATATTATCAAACTAAGCTAAACAAAAAGTAAATGAAAATAAATTGTATCTATAAAGATGGATTAACCGCTTCGTGAGAAACGAAACTATCACTTGAAATACAATGGCAAATAATTCCAAAGACAAAGTACATTGCCCTGTTTCATGTATGGATATGGTTTTGTCCAAGATTTCCTAATTGTTGGAATGAGAGATTTCTCCATATTCACCAGCTAGATATCCTCTTGCTTCTCTCAAGACAAGATCAAATCCAGCCACCAGATTCAAGTTCTCTTGCAAGATCTAGGTATTTTTCTCTCTCAATAATTCACACCCATTTCCAAGGATGCTGGTGACCTTTGTTTTTTTCCTCTTTCTCGTGGATTTTCAAAAGCTTTTCTACCACTTAATTGGTGGCTCAACCTCCGCATCTATGGGTTCGTCCCTTTCCTTGATTAGATCTAAGCTAACACGTTAGAACTTAATTTTAGATTAAGGTGAATTCTCTCGATTATTTATATTGTTAAATACACCCTCCAACTTCACTATGAGCTTAACGGGATTTATCAAAATGAACTCTCGCAGCTCGCCAGCTCATTAATGGTAGTCTAGAATTAAAAATGCTTCCTAACTCAGGAATCTCCGTCTCTGTGTCACGCAGAGGCATCCTGTATATCAGAGCAAGATACATTCCCTCAACTGTATTAGGTACACAACTACCAATTCAAAATGTATACCAATTAAGTAAACCGAACTCCAAAGTAGTTCTCCATATTTGTGCGTGAAAGACTGTGAACTAAATGTAAATCAAATCCGGGCCAGAAATAGTTCGACACGCATCATTTAATTAAGAATGGAGCATCGATCACGTACAACCACCGTAATCGCAATAAAACCGAGAAGAAATGAATTTAGAAATTTGTTTTAGATTTTTATAAATTTTACAGACTTAAGAAAATAACATAAATAAAATCCAGTTTACTAGTCTCTCGTACAGTCAGATTCAAACTTAAAAGAAATAAACTAAAAATAAAAATAAATAAATAAAAAAATTCTACTCTAAACTATACACTGAGTTCCTCTCCTTTCCCCTCTTTCTAGGTAGTGAAGACGGAAACTTACTTTACCATTCTAAAGTTGTTCATTTATACTCAGAAAATAAATTAGGTCGAATCCCCAAAAAGCTCCAGGTGTAATTTCCCAAAGAAAAAGCCCAGCTCACTGTCCTATGTCGCGACTTCAAGTTGATGTCGCTACATGAATTTCCCTTGATTACTTCAACTCGCCGCGACCTTGTTAAGCGCTCATATGGCCGCTTCTTGCAACTGCTCGACCGCTGGTTGCTACATCGCTTTGTAGTCCTAATTTTCTTTGCTCAAGAGTTTCTCCAAAGCTGATGTCGCTAATCTCGCTCATGTTGCGACATTGTTGTCTTCTTCTTTCTTCCAGCTCGAAATATGGCATGCCAGCTTAGGTTGCGACCATCTTCTCGTTTATGATGATTTCATGTTGTGACTTTGATTTCTCGTCGCGATCAGGTTGGTGGTCTTCCGCTTCATAGGTTTCAATTTTATGTCGCGACCATAGTGATGTCATGACATCTTTGTCGCCCATTCCTTTCTTCCGGGCTGTAACCCCGCCTTTATTGCAACCAAATTTCTCCTTTCCCACCTTTATTCTAGGTCGCGACCTCATGTCGTTTTTCTGACAGATGTAGTCCCAATTTCTCAAAAGTAGTTACACCTGATTTACTATGCTCATATCTTCAGTCGCGGACCTAAACGAGTGGTCGCGACATCAAGCTTCGGGATCCTGATTTGTAAATGGTTGCACTCCGCAAATCTGGCAAGGGCTTTCTGCCTGCTTCGTGCGAATTTTCAACTCTATTTTCTATTGGTAACTTAAATCTTCCGTCTTTATAAGGTGACATAAGAGGTGTCATGGCTACGAAATGGAGCCCTTCTATTTAAAAACTAGCTGCAACCTTGTTCTCTTGCAAAGACCTCTTGTGGCTTCATAGACGGTCCTGTCACGACTTCTGAGTGATGTCGCTGGCCCTCGCCAGGAGATTCATTGCGTCGCTGACATCGAGTGATGTCGCTAATATTAGAGTGATGTCGCGACATCGTGAGTGATGTCACGCGCATGGATTTCTTCTTTGGATATTGCCTTTAGTTCCACCATATTTCTTTGTCGCACTTCTTCTTCAAGTAACGACTCTACCCCTTTTTAGGGACTTCCATTTCCTTCCTCAAAGTTGAATCCGTGGACCGACCACAACTAAGCTCCGGTCGCGATCCTCTATCGTATTACTAATTTCTCAATCGGCTAAACTGGTTTATTCCGATTTTTTACTAAGATTTTTTAGCTTTGGCCGTATTTTCCCCAAAAATGGAATTTGAGTAAAATATCCACATTTCTGCAAACAAATCAATATTTATCTTGTAATATACTCAGAAAAATGGATTAAAAATCTAATTAGTTTTTGGACTCATTAGGGGTATGCTAGACTAATATTGAAGAACTAATGAGTTCTGAAAGATTACTTAGATAAATCCTCAATTTACTCATGGTTTGAGAATGAGTTGAGTTATCTATCAATTTAATCAATTAGAGATCTCTCGTTGGTATGGAGGAATGATCTTGATCCTGTGTTAGCTTAGATCTAATTGGCAGTGAGAATCCTTTAAGATCTCCGTGGATGAGACATCATTCATCTTGTGAAATCCGGGCAATGGCCCCGGTCGGGAAGCAAGAAATCAAATGCAAGAAATTGATATGAAGCACGGGAAGTTAAAAAATACCCGCATCTTATAAAGAAATTTTATTACATGTATTGATTAGAAACATGATTCAGAAATGAGCATGATTCTCTAATCAGTGAAAAGTATGGTTAAAGGAGAAATCTAAACTATACTACCTTGCCTCTTTGACAATTTCATATTCTAATTTATGATATAACCGAATTAGATTATGATGTAGGAATTGATAATTTCACAGCAATGAAATCCCAGTGTCCACTTCTAGAAATAATCTGGTTCAGTCCAGTTTATGTTTAGGATTTTAAATTTTTCCTTTATTATAGATGTAGAAATTCAAATAGTAGAATTCTTAGTTCGGTTACTGAAATTCTATGAAATAGAAGTTCAAATAGTGTGGAACTTGAGTATTTGGGGTAATTGAATTTTAAATTCTTTTCAATCTCTGTGGGAACGATATCCGGACTTATAGGTCTACTTTTATTACTTGTACGACTTCAGGTATCTCATAGACATGACCAAACCAATCTTTAATGAATTCATTGAAAAATCCATTTTCTTATGAGCATGTGCTATTTTTGGTCTCGAATGCTTCGTGCCTTTACCGGGGATTAGCATATAGTCCCGTGGTAAATGGTGTCATAAATTTGTACATATATGGCTCGTCAAACAACAAAGCTTGTCGACCTGTAGTGTCTGTCGCGACAAAGTTTTGTCGCTACTTAACCTGATTTCTTGTTGTAGCTTCATTTTGATATTACGACATGGCTTCTTGGTGTAGTCGATGTTTGCTGTTGCGACCCAGTTTGTTATGTCATGACAGACTTTCTATATTCACTTTTATCTTGGTCGGGGTTTACCTAGTTTGTTAGTGTCACCACCAAACTCTTCCCCGTATGCTAAATCTTTATCGCGACCTTGTTTATCCTGCGGTTCAAATTTTATCTCTCGTGTCATGACCTTAAGACTTTGTCGCCGACATCGTAACATCTCTTCACCCAAAGCATGTTGCAACATTGACTTTGTTGCAAATAGGTCGCTTCACTAAGCAAGCATCACCTGTTGCGACCTTGTTTATTTGTCGCGACCGCAGTTTCTTCTTCTGTCGCGGAGCATGGCCATCACCTTGTCGCTTACGCAAATCTTTCAAAGCTCTTCTTCGCCTCAACAAGCTTTTCCATGTCGCGACACCGAAGGTCGCCACGTAGTTGGCGATTCTCACGCGACAAAGATTCCGCCTTATGTTCTTCACAGGTCAGCAACATAAACTTATCCGTCAGCGTATTCTTCCCGTATTGCTCTTTAATTTCGTCGTGACGTAAGATACCTATCGCTGATGCACTTCGCTTCTTCTTCCCTATTTCATTTGTAGCTTATTGTGGAGTTTTGTCAGCATAATTTCTTCTTGCGGTCGACATCCTATTGAAAACTTCTTGTCAGAACATCAACTTTCTTTGTCTCAACTGACTTGTTATATTCTTCCAATTTTCTGTCACATACGTCTTTGTTGCAACATAGCCTATCCACAATATTCCGCACTTTGTGTTGCGATTAAAGGAAATATTTTCGTGACCGACCTTTGCCATTTTCGAAGTTTGCTATGACACACAACTCCTCGTCAGCAATGACTGCCGTAATTACTTTTTCTTCTCTTGTCGTAATTTTCTCCTCAATTAAACCTACGAAACACAAAGTTGGTAAAAATTCCATAATTTAGCATTAAAACAGATTTGAAGATACTAAAAATAAGCCAAAAAATGGATTGAAAATAGATAACTTATGAGTCGTCATGGTGTGATAGTTATTTGTATAAGGATGATTTAGATGAGTGAAGTATATCCGATTAGCATACAAATCAAATCAATAATCACAATACATCAGAGAACTCGAAACTCATTTGGTATTCTAATTACAATAGTAATATCAAATATATAGGTTCAACTATTAAATTTATATGTTTTGAGTAAATTCATTATACTATTAATCTGAATGATGTTTAATCCTCTATGATTTTTAGTACTCTTGAATATATGTTTCTATCAATGTATTGTGTTAGTTTGAATCAATAAATTATTTTCTATTCAAAAAACATACATTTAATCATTTAAAAATTGAAAAAAAGGTTAAAATCTATATGGATTCCATTTTTAAATATTTGAGTGCTAACTTACTTTTAAAAAATAAATATTTTAAATTTTTTAAAATTTTAAACTAAATTTGGATCATAGAGTATGATCGTTTCATATTTTTATTTTAAGAATTTTAAAATATTTGACTTTTTTATTCAATAAAATTTTCAAATATTCAATAATAAACTATAAAAATTCAATAAAATAAGCAATTTAAAATTTGAAAGGAATTCTTTTAACAGAAAAAAATTAGGTAAATAAACACCCTGTCAAGTTCTTAATTTCAACTTAATTAACAATTCATTTTGATTTAAAAACCATTTCATAGAAAAAAAAGAGTACGAGCCAATAAGACCTAGTTCCAGTAGCTAAGAGCTCAAACTAGCATACGGAGGGGAGGGGTTCAGTGTTCGAGTCCTATTAAGGACAAATTTATGAAAAACAAAATGCTATGATTTAATGCAAAGTGAATACATATGAAAAAAAGAGTAAGATTCATTAAATTTTAATAAAAGATATAAAATTAAAAGAAATAGTTTTTTTTAATCATTATTCATTTGACTACAGAATAATAGTTATTTTGTATATGAAAAGTTTCTATTTATTAATTAAAAAAATAAATAATAATAATAATATCTTCCGAGCTAATATAAATATGGAATATAGAAATTTTAGTAGGGTATTAATTGAGGGGGTTTTGTTCCCAGTGAAGCAACATGGGTTAGCCCTATCTTACATTTTCATGCATAAGTTGGACCAAACATTGATTTTTTTTTTTTTTTGGAATAAAAGTTGGACCAAACAATAGACATGTGGCTTTTACATTTGGACCAAAAAATAATAGTTTTTTTTTTTTTTTAACCTAAGTGCAGCGAATTTAAATTTGATTTTCTAAATACGGTATATTAAAAATATTTCAAAATTTGGGTGTGTTTTGTCCTAAAGGCACGCATTTAAAAATTTTCAAATTCATAATATATGATAAAGAAAGAAATTTAAGTGGAGCGTGATTTTAAAATTTGGATGTTTACTAAAATTGTTTTTTGAAAAGACATTTTACATAATTATAGAATAAATAAAAATTGGATTTATATGAAGGGAAATTATGTTAATATCTAATGTTGAAGAATTATTTAGGGAGAATTATTCTTTTCATTAAAGAGTCTTACTTAAAAAAAAAAATGTAATTTTTAGTAGGTTTACAAATTATTTTTTAAATGAAATAACTTATCCTTCATTTCTCATTAATTCTTTATCAACGATTTTTTAAATAAAACAAAATCAGTACATCAAAGCAAAATTCTCCCAATTAATTATACTTCGAGAAATCTTTGAATTATGCTTAAAATGATCAATTTCTATAAATCCCTAAATTCCGAAATTGAATTCATATCTCAATTTGTGGGTGAGTGGCTTTTATTGACTCAAATTACATGTGGGCCCACGTTAACTGGTTGTGAAAGGGCATTTTAGGCATTAGCAATATGTTACTATTGTAGTGTATAAATTAGCATCTTTCCTAAAGCACACCTTTCATTGGCCACTTTATTCATATTTCTCAAAATATAAATAATTTCCTTCTATATACATTAACATAGTTTAATTTTTGGAAAGATAATTTCAAAATTCCATAAAATTCATAAATTGAAGATAAAATTCATAAATTAAAGTTGCAGTCTTAATAGACACCTTTGATGATTTGAATCAATATTTTAAAAGATTGAAGCTTGAACAAAATTGCAAGTGTATTTTGAAGAGAAACTTTTCACACCGTGTAGCATGATTGATTAACATAGTTATTAATCAACACGATTGATCAACAAGAATAAAACGTTTCAATCCAAAGACCAATTCTCAATCCAGAAAACAAAGTCATGGGTACCCACGACTCTTTGTGCCCAAAACACACTAATTTCACAGCCAATACCGCATGTGCCTATCAAGCCACAACAACGGCGCCCAAGTGCGACCCATTACACTAAAAACCATACGAACTCCACTGCATGTTGTAGTCCTAAAACCAAGGATCCCGAGTCCCCCAAATACACCACCACATATGGGAAAATACGCAAAGTATATATTTATCCTTGAAATTTCCTAATTTCTAAATCCTTTATTTGGAAGGATAACTTAATATGAAAAAACATGACATCCCATAAAAGGATAACTTTGATAAGGAAAATAGATCTTATCCTTAAGGTATGATAATCTGATAAGGAAAACATATATTATTCCTTAAAAAGGAATGCAGATCGGGAACCGAACCCTATAAATTGGGAAGATCCCCCACAGAAAAATGTATGCAATTCCTATTATCTCAATCTCCTTCTTCTTCCTCCATATTGGCTTCAGACTTAATCATCGGGAGAGGGCGCCACTCCACCACCGTCGGATTCTTACAGGTTCACATTAAGTCGCAAATGCCCCGAGATCGCATAAACAAAATTGGTATTTCATAATTGGCGCCATATGTAGACTTAACAAAAGTCTCTACGACAATTGGCAAGAGCTGGCCTACGACTATCCAAAGGGCCTTTCGTCACCTATGGTATTTGACCATCCTGATTCCACATCTGGATTCTTCCTGTGGCACCACCGCAATGTCATGTAAATTTATGATCCAATCACAGAAGATAAATTCTCCATCATGAAGGCAAAAGAGGAAGAAAGGAGGAACAAGAAGGAGCGTAAAAGTCATGTTGACCGGCCAAGGGACTCGACTGAAATTTAAGTAACCTAGAAGAGGTATTATCAAATAAAGCCTTTAAAATATCCTCTATCAAATCTTGCACAGCCCACTATAAAAGTCCTGATGGAGCAATAAATAACTCCGTCTGCCCGATATAGATTACATCTAACTGCCTATATCAAAAAAAGTCCGATGGTACAATGACTCGTCTCTACTAAGATAGATTACATCTAACCGGTCTATATCAAAAAAAAAAAAAGGTCCTGACGGCGCACAATGACTGGTCCACCCAACATGTATCACTCAGTTTGTCACCATAAGTCCGCGGCGCGCTGGAAACCAACCCGCCTGGCCAAGCATAAGCCACGCCTAGCTAGTCAACTACAAGTCCGTGGCGTGGAACCGACATGCCTTACCAAAAGATAGCCACGCCAATGGGTCAAATTACAAGTCCGAAAGAGCGGAAACTGACTGGCCGCCCAAAGATAGCCACCATAGCCGGTCAAATACAGTCGTGGCGCGAAACCGACCGCCCGCCCAAAGATAGCCACTTATAGCCGGTCAGCCACAAGTCCCGCGGGCGCTGAAACCACCGGGCCTGGCCTAACATAGCCACGTCTGGGTCAGTCAAATTACAAGTCCGGTGGCGCGGAACCTACTCCGCCCCAACAACATAAATACCCCAGTCGGGTCAAATTATGTTCAGGTGAAACTGAACCACCCGCCTACCAAGATGGTGCAATAAAACAAGAACATATTAAAGTCTTGACACAAGAACCGACTCATATTAAAGTCCGGATGGCGCTAAATGCCCTATCCGGCCCGGCATGGTTAATGCCTAGCCGGCTCATAATCATAGTCCGGATGGCGCTACAGGCCCTATCCGGCCCGACATGGCTAATGCCCAACCGACTCAGACTAAAGTTTTCCGTGATGGCACCATGCCCTATTCGCCCGACACGGCACCAATCGTACCGTATCAAAGCCCGATTATATACGACCGTCCGCCCGGGCATGGTTAATTCACAAATGGCTCGGGATGAAGTCCGATGGTGCTAAATGCCCCATCTAACTCGGCATGGCTAATGTCCAGCCGGCTCAGACTAAAGCCCGGATGGCACTACATGCCCTATCCGGCCCGACATGGCTAACGCCCAACTAGCCAGACTAAAGCCCGGATGGCGCTACATGACCTATTCGGCCCGGCATTGTTAATTCACAGTCGGCTCATATTAAAGTCTGAATGGCGCTAAATGCCCTATCACGCCCAAGATATTACCGTCCACCGGCTTCGCACTAAAGCCCAGCGGCGCCATGCCCTATCCCACAGCATGGTTAATTCCCCAACCTACGATTAAGTCCGATTTACTAAATGCCCAAGTCGTTTGGCCACTCTCTTTAATGCCGTGACTTGTATTCTAAACCGGTTGACAATTTCTAAACGTCACCGCACTTTCATCGCCGCACTTCCACTTAAGCCGCCTGAACTTCACGCCACTTGTGGCTTCTGCCGCCCCTCGGGCAATTTCAAATGTCGCCCCCGGGCACTTTCTTAATATCACGCTTTAAGTCACTGGGTAATTTCTTAATGCCAGACTTGCATCTCTAAGCCGTCTGACACTCTCTTAATGCCAGACTTGTGGCTCTAAGCCATCTGACAATTTCTAAATGTCGTCTGACACTTCCTTAATGCCGACTTCCCGCCCAAGTCGCTCGACACTTCCCACGCCGTATCCGCCTACGCCACAATATCCTTCTAAAAGTCCCGATGACGAAGAATGACATATCCGGCCCATTATAGAAAAATATTCAACTAGTAAGATTGAAGTCCCGGATGGCGCTGAATGCTCTATCCGCCCAAGATGGCTAATGTCCAGCCGGCTCGTATCAGCCCGGATGGCTGCGCCACATGCCTGATCCACAAGACGGGTTAATGCCCAATGGCTTCAGATTAATGCCCGATGGCGCTCCATGCCTCTATCCGCCCAAAGATGGTTAATCTCACCGGCCATATTAAAATCCCGATGACGCGAATGCCCTGATTCGCCCTAAGACGTTAATGCCCAACCAAGCCTTCGACTAAAGCCCTGATGGCGCCACGACCGCCCAAACGCATGGCTAATGCCCACGGCCAGATTAAAGTCCGGATGGCTAAATGCCCAAGTCGCTCGGGCATCTCTGCTTAATGCCGCATTTATAGCTCTAAGTCGGCCCGCACTTCCTTAGTGCTGTGACGTCTGCCTAAACTACCGCAATTTATAAAGACCGTGACCGCGGTTTCAAGCTCGCTTTTTCTTCACCGCCTCTAGCGTGCCTTCGCCTTGCTCCCTTAAAGGTAGACTGACAAAGCCGCATTTAAGCTTAATAAGGCCCCTTCAATGATCTCGCTTGAGGCTTTCGAGAAGGACTCCCATTTGGGAAGAGCTACCCTGAGATCGACTCTCCTTCCAAAATATCAAGAAAAACAAAATATTCAATTCCCAACCACCTCTCCCGGCAATAAATCCGGGTATGACAGAGCTATGTGGCGAAAAGTGGTTTGAGCCTAACTTCATGAGTTCTTATCGACAAGAGGGCTATGAAGTTCTCTCGCGATCTCAGCAATCGACCGGGGTGTTGGGAACGCAGGTTCACACGCCATGAGATCCACACTGCTCAATGGACGATTAATTTCTCCCAGCCCCTTCAAATTTTCTCCACTAAAGGTTCAGCACCAGATTTTTTCTCGATCAAGAAGTATCAACCTTCAGTAGGGAAAAAGGGGGGCATTGTGGGTATCACAGCTTTTTAGGTCCAAACCCACTACTCAATAGGCCTAGCGTCCGCATAGGCCCATTGTTTGGCCCGCCTAATGAAGCGGCCCATTACACTAAAACCACACGAGAACTCACCAGACAGGGTAGTCCTAAAACCCGTGTGGGATCCCGAGTCCCCCTAGCCGGCCACCTCACCACATATGGGAAAATACGCAAAGTATATATTTATCCCTGAAATTTCCTAATTTCTAAATCCTTTATTTGGAAGGATAATCCTTCATAAGGAAAACAAGATTATCCCATGTGGCTGGATAATCCTTAATAAGGAAAAACAGATCTTATCCCATAAAAAGGATAATCCTTGATAAGGAAACATATATTATTCCTAAATAACGGAGATTGTGAATTAAACCTATAAATTGGGAAGATCCTCACTTAAAGGTATGCAATTCCTATTTCAATCTCCTTCTTCTTCCTCTCCATTGTCGGATTTAATCACCTGAGAGGCGGTCAATCCACCACCACGGATCGCCCTTGCGGTGTTCACATCAAGGCCGCATATGCCCCTGAGATCGATAAACAAATTATACTACAAAAATAAAGCAAAAACTTTGAATTTATTGATAAATTGATAAAGTTTATAAAGTCCAAATAACAAACTTAAAACATATATTTATACCCTCTAAACATAATATTATGAGTATAAAAGAAATAAAATAATATCTCAAAACAATAATAGAAAAGAAAATAATACTCCTAAAACAATAATGGAAAGAAAATAATATCTCAAAACAATAATAAGAAAGAAAATAATACTCCCCAAACAATAATGAAAAATAAAAATAATATCCAAAAAAATAAATATAATATCTCAAAACGGTCAAAATAAAGATTTTGGTTGATTTGATTTAACACCATGCGTCAGATACCTCCACTTTCAAAGAACTCATCCTTGAGTTACTTCTGGATATCCAAGTAGGAGTAGTAACATTGAAGATCTTTGAAATCCACATCCAACTTGGTAAGAAGCTGTGATAAGCATTATTGTTGATCTTCTAATTTGGTACGATCCATACTTTCTATGTCAAGCTTATGGCTGGTCTGTCTCAATATCGCCTTCCACCCATCACATAGACGGATTCTGATTTGATGATAGCCACCCCTCAAGTCAATCTTGCTAAACACAACTGCTCCACTTAACTGATCAAACATATCATCCAACCTTGAAATAGAAAATCTATATCCAATGATAATATTTTTGATCGCCCTACTGTCAACACATACCAACTTCCATCTTTCTTAGGCGTCAACAAAGTTGGTATCGCACATGTGCTTATGTTAGCTTGAATATGCCCCTTACTTAGCAACTCTTTTACATTCTCCCTTAAGATTTTGTTCTCCTAGGAACTCATCCTATAATGAGGCACCTTAGGAAGAGAAGCACTTGGAATTAGATCTATATAGTATTGTATGTTACACATAGGAGGTAACTCTGTCCGTAGATGCTTAGGAATCACATCATCAAACTCCTTCAATAAAGTCTACACTCCACTCGCAGCTCGAGCCACAACTAAATCTTTACTTTCTACTTCTCCCTTCACAACCATCAAATGGACTGTTTGGGTCTCCTTACACTCGTCAATAAGTGAGGATGGGTCATGAATAATAGTTAGAAAGTTCATTCCCTCCACTTGTAAAGCCTTGGATTGGTTCTCACTTTTTGGTAATCGATTCCTCTCTACCAATCTCAAAAATTCAGCAATATATTCATTCACCCTCCTACTACCATGTGTACATATCTGATAAGCATAAGAAATATATTGTTCATAGTCCAGAGGCAAAAATCTACCTCGTAATAATCGCTTTCATCTCACGCTAGTGTTTGAACCCGAGCTCATGCCTCTCTAATCTTCATCTCCTCACTCTATCCCACCATACCGATGCTTTCCTTTAACTTATAAGCAACAAATTTAACCTTCTATGCTCGAAACCTCGGTATTTTCAAATAATCTCGCCAGAAACTAGGCATTTTCAAAGAATTTTGCCTACCTTCGCCAATCCACCGAAAAACCCTCAATATCAAGATCATCATTGGAAGCTATGGATATCTACCTTAGTTTGTATTTACAAGCCACAGAGTTTGGTTGCCACTACCTTCCTTCTTTGTCTACCACGTTTGATTCGCAAATTCACCAAAGCTCCATTCTCATTTAAAGTGTCATCAAATCATACGGTTGGCCTTTGATTTCAGATGGAATGTGATTAAAAGTACCTAGTGGGCCAATCTATCCTACTTTGTTCCTCATTATCATTCCCCGCCTTGTCCATTGATCCTCGATAACGCTTGCAATTGGGGCTGTATTGCTTCCAATCATTAAGTTAAATTTGATTGATTGTTGCTGCTTACAATTGATTTAAACAACTTACAATCCTCATCATCGCTCTCGGGATTGATTGCCAATACTAGCACTAGTATTAGTCATCAACAGGAGAACCTGGCCACATTAATCAACACACGCATTGATCAACAAGAATAAACATCTCAATCTAAAGAGCAATTCTCAATCCAGAGAACAAAGTAAAACAAAAAGCTTTGAATTTATTAATAAATTGGATAAAACAATAAAAGTCCATATAACAAACTCTAAAACATCTATTTATATCTTAAACATAATATGAGTATAAAAGGAAATAAAATAATATCTCAAAAAAATAAAAATAATATCTCAAAACAACCAAAATAAAGATTTTGGTTGATTTGATTTAACGCCCTACTTCACTTTGTAAGGGGTTATCTCCACAAACTAATTAACAATCCATTCGATAATGATTTCTGGAGGCATTTTTTAGTCTGAAATACTATAAAAAAAACATGTAATAAAATTTAGGAAATACTTTTAAGATTTTTAAAAATCACTTCTTATAATGTTTTTTGAAGAAATGTTTCGTTTGTAGTGATTTTACGGGAGGCTCAACCTTTTAACGTTGGAAATCCTTATAATTTTCAAGTATCAAAAAATGTTTTCAGTACTAAAAAAAAATAGAAATACTTCATAAAATCACACTTTCCGACGATTATATTAAACATATTTCTAGACACAATACTTTCATTAAAAACACTTCTAATAGATACTTGATGTCTTATTTGTCTTTTTTGATCTAGATTCTTAAAAGGGTTTCAAATGTTTTAATACCAATTAAGTTAAATTTTAAATATTACTTCTATATACTTTTTCTTCTCAATATTACAAGAAGTAAAATTTGTATTGCTCATTAAAATTTAAATGCTAATACACTTAATAGATAAAAATATTACTTGTATACTTTTTCTCAATACAAGAAGTAAAAATTTTTAATGTCTATTTAAAAATTAAAATGTTAATAAACTTCTAATAGAGAACTATCTTCAGTTACTTTATAATTAAAAAATATGCTTAAAGGATTTCAATAATTAATTCTCTCTTATATCTTATGGATCTATCGTCATAATAGATCTCACATGTTTCATATAATTTGTATTTTTTAAGCTTCATTTTCATATATTTTGAACTCATTCGGGATAATTTTCTATTTTTGTCTTAATTTGAAACTTGAGGTTAAGTTATAAATAGTAAAAGTTTACTATGAAGGAAAATTTATAATATCAAATCAATTTTATACTAAATCCAAAGTCTGAAATATTATTATATGACGAGATATAGAATGAAAATATAAACAAAAGAGATTCTGGTGATAAAAACAGAATCATAGTACAAATAAATGAGAAACGAGCAAAAAAGTGAGGGATAATTATTTTGAAGGTATCAAGTAACCAGAGTATTTCAACCATGGAACAATTTGTCATTGGATGATATATTTTTTATATGGTACCAAATATTCCTCTTCAATATCTTTTTTTTTTTTTTTTGAAAATCCTCTTCAATATCTTAATTGTTTTTCCCTAATATGTATAAGAATATACAAAGAAAAAAATATCAAATATAAACTTGACAAATGAAAACATTATTGAGGTCTAGCAGCTACAAAATTTATCTTTAGTACTCCATTATTTTAATTACATCTTTGAAACTCAAGAATTTTTTATAGAGAAAATAGAATTAGTAGCCTCTATTTTTTTTAGCAGTGAAAGGTGATCAAGAAATTCAAAGATGTTCATTACAACTTGAATCTCCCTCCTTGGAAGTTAACCATTGGGACCTTTCTTTACTTAAATGATCA
Source organism: Tetrastigma voinierianum (assembly GCA_016808115.1). Lineage (NCBI taxonomy): Eukaryota > Viridiplantae > Streptophyta > Magnoliopsida > Vitales > Vitaceae > Tetrastigma > Tetrastigma voinierianum. Next base: position 241,913 of record JAEQBH010004632.1, read on the forward strand.
CTTTGTGAGTACCGTGGTCTTTGGGTTTAGGCCCACTACACAATAGGCCCAGCGCCTGTGCAGGCCCGTCGCCTGGCCTGTGTCATGTGCCCAAGCCGGTCTACCATATTAAAGCTATGCGAGAACAAACCAGAAGTGAGAGTTTTAAACCCCATCTGGGGTTCCGAGTCCCCCAACCGGCCATCCTACTGTATATGGGAAGTTGGTTGTGGATAATATAAAAAAGGTATTTATCTACAAATCTCCCAGTATCCAAATCTGATACGTCTCAAGCGCATGAGTCCTTAATAAGGGAGAATTAGTCATTGATAAGGAAAGAAAGATCTCATCACCAAAATTACGAGATTATCTTTCCTATAATCAAGGAGATATTCTAGTATAAAGGGAAGACTCCCCACGAAAGAAAGGTATGCAACTCCAACTGCGCTGACTTCATTTTTTCTCTTCTCCACCCTTTTGCTGACTTAATCATCGGAGAGGTAATGGCACACCAATTATCGACCCTTTTCGTAGGTTTACACTGCAGGCTCTAATGCCCTGTGGTCAAATGATCTGTAACAACAATTGGCAACATATGTGGGAATCAAACAAAAAGTCTTATCAACAACGGGCAAGGGCTTGGCTCCGACAGCTATCCACTAGCCCTTTGCCACCAGTAGCTCCAACAGTTCCCCTACCCATATCTAATTTGTCTAACACAGGTGCAATGACCAACAACCTGGTGATCTAGTCACCCGAAGATCAATTTCTTCATTGGCATCAAGACAAAGGAGGTTAAATGTGAAAGAGCAAGTAAGACAGATCGGGCTTCGAGCATCCGCACGTGAAAACGATCAGTTTGCGTGCCCGGCAGAAAAAAAGGCACACCAGAAAGAGACGACAACACAGCAAGTACAAGGTACTCGACAACCCTCAATAAAGGAAAGGAGCCCATCGTCTTTGACAACATAGATACCCTAGCGAACGATGAGTTATCCTCAAGCAGCTCGCCAAACCTCTCCCCAGCAAAAAGTAACTGGGCCAAGTCACTCCAAGGACGTGCACATCACCTAGCGTTTAGCAACGTCGATAGGCACATTCCGCCAGGCGAGAAGAGAAACAAGCCGAAGAAGAAACCACCAACATAAGAGCCAGAACGCGCTTCCCGCACTACCCACGTGCGTAATGCCGCCCGCACTCTCGCATACTCCCGCTTCGGGCACAGACCTACGTCTACATACCGCTCAAGCAGCACCATTCAAAGTCCCAACGGCATGCTCTCTTCTCTCCTAAAGCAACACATCCTCAGTTACGAGCCACCCCGAGGGTTTGTCATGCTAACCTTCACTATGTTCGATAGTTCTAGATACCCTTATGATCACTTGCTCCATTACAACCAGACAATGACTCTGAATGCCAAAAACGACCACCTGTTATGCAAAAGTCTTCCTACTTAGCCTAAGGCCTCGCGTTAGCCCGGGTTCCATAAGCTCCACAAAATTCGGCAATCCGCTCAACAAACTTTGGACCCGTAGATCGCCTCTTAGCAATTGCTCTCGCACAAGAGAAGATAACATTAGTTCTTTGCAAACTATTATAAAGCAAGAGGAGGAAAACAAACGGGACTTCACCAGGAGGTTCGGGCAAGTCGTCCAGTAGGTAGAGGTTTATAGCATGGATGCAGTCCTTCATAACTTCAGGAGAAGCTTTGCGCCGTCTACTCATTGTCTTTAGACCCGCCAGCTACAATGGAAGAATTCTTTAGACGAACAGATAGATATTTAACGTTGGAAGATGACATCCGCGCAGTAACTCAAACTGTCATGATCACAAGCAAGCCATCTAGAAGCAACAAGCCAGAGGCGAAGAAGTCGCCCGAGTCTAGGGAAGGTCAGGGCAAAAACCGAAAAGCGACCCTGAGATCAGTCACAAAAAAAAGGGAGCCCCCACAGTTCACTCCCTTGAACATCACAGAGATCCGTACAATGCGATTATCACAGAGATCACGGACATGAAACCAACAGGTGTCAGAGCCTAAAATTCATGGTGGAAAGACTAATTAAAGTAGGGCACCTCAGAAGATATGTTAGAGAAGTTGACCGCAAGGCGAAATTTACGCCTATATCAGATAGAATTATAATCAGCATGGCTGCACTGCCCGAGTCTAGACCGGCCATAAATTATATATTGGGGGGACCCTTCAACAACCAGTACCAATCAAAGCACCAATAGAAGAAGCTATTGAGAGCAGCCACGGTCAAGGCCCAGGTAAACGTTGTCCACACAAGGGGTAGCCGGGAAGAGACCAAGCCAATATATGGCCCTATATCCTTTCCCCCAGTAAATCCAAACATGGTCATTGTGCCCCATTATGATGCACTTATACTTACCCTTTGTATTAACTGTTTTGATGTGCACAAGGTATTGGTAGATCGTGGCAGCGCTGCAGACTTGTTGCAGCTACCCGCCTTTAACCAGATGAAGCTTTCCTTCTAAATGTTGAACTCAGCCGGACGAGTCCTCTCTAGCCTCAACGACGCAACAACCACAACACTGGGAGACATCACACTTCTTGTACAAGCAAGGCCAGTCACTCAGTAGGTGTTGTTCTCGGTCATCCAAGACCTATGGCCTTACAATTTCATAGTGGATCGGACCTGGCTATACTCAATGAAGGCCGTCCCCTTAACATATCATCAGATAGTCATTTATTTGACCGATGCGGGGCAAGTTGACCTCTTAGGCAGTCAATTGGCTACGCAACAATGTTACCAATTATCCATACGGGAATAGGAAGGGGAAAAGAGCTCGGATAGTCTTCCCTCCGAGGCTCACATTCCTGCATAGCAACCACAGCCCCGCCTGCCAAGCAACAGCACCGATTCGTTAGAGCGTGGATCCTAGGAGACAATAGCTAGACGGCCAAATGGTTAACATATGTCAGCACTCTGTTTTCCAACGAAGAAAAAAGAGAAGCTACAATGCGTATTGTTGGGAAATAAAACGTATTCGCCTGGAGTCACTGCACACGCCATTATCGGTCTGATGGCCGGGCCTCTCATAACCGAGATTACCGCCAAAGAAACTCCGTTAGATGTAAGATAGCTTCACCAGACGTCATCGACTATTCAAACAAAGGTAGAATTTCCGAGTAGGTTTCATTCGGTGAGGTAAAGTATCCTAAATGGTCGCCACCGTAGTGTTTAATCTCAAAGAAAGGCGCTAAATGGAGGGTATGCATGGACTACACGTGTAACATTCCAAAAATAACCATCTTGTCTTGTTATTTTACCATATAGTATTATATGCTATTATAAATTTTTATTTTATTTATTTTTTATTTTATTAGTTTTAAGTGATAGAATTTAAGGTTTTTAAAGTGGGAAAAAAAACCGGAATTAATACAAGAGTCAAGGTTAAATTAGTAAAATGTCAAAATGAGGACCCAAAGGTCATAAATGAAGAAGAGTATATGCCAAAGTAGAAATGTGATAAGTTATTATAAAATGAAATAGAAATGAAGGTTGAATGTAAAATTGAAAAAGAAAGCTGCGGAAGGCCAAACAAGGCATTATATACACAGAATAATCAATTGTATAGTGAAATGAGATCATTTCTCATTTGGGCAAAAGGTGAGTTAGGGCTACAATTGAGAGTTGGGAAGAAGCTTTACCTGACTCTACTGTTTCTAAAGAGGAAGGAAGAAGGGAAAGCTGTGAGAGTGTTCAAAAAGATTAAGGTATGGATACACCTAAGTTTAAAGATTCATCCTAACTCCTCTTAATTGTGTTTGGATTGAAAACTATAAGTTAGTATATATATGTTTCGAAAGTAGAGTTCATAAATTTTTCATGGATTAGGATTGTGTTGAGGGATTTTATAAAGGAAATGCTAGGGTTTTAGTGATTCAAATTCTAGGTAAATCCAGACTTAGGAGAACAAATTTTCTTGAAATAAGTGTGGTCGTAAATTTGGACTTCATTAGACTCATAAATTCGTCAAAATGAAGCTCTATTTTCGGGCAAATTCTGGTTCTGTTTCTGTACAGTTTTGGTATTTATGTCATAAATTGAGTTTCACTCATCCAAATTGAGTAATTCAAATTTTTGGATAAACAAAACTTCTAGGAGAATAAATTTCCTTGAAATAAGTATATTCAAATTTAGACCCCATTGGACCCAAAAATTCGTCAAAGTGAAGTTTTGTTTTTGGGCAAATTTTGGTTCCATTTTGAAATTTTAGTGGTTCCAGTTGTTTAGGACATATCTTGAGTTTCAGTGCTCCGAATTGGATGATTCCTATTTATGAATAAAATAGATTTATAGAGGAACAATGGAATTGAAGGAAGTTGGGGGTAAAATATGGCTCATTTGTTCCCATAAAATTTTTACAAGTGAATGTGTATTGGGTAGAAATCAACCCTAACCAAAAACACTAGCATGCATGACTGATTTTTCTTTGTTTGTTCTCTAATTGTGACGTATTTGTGATGGATTAGCGACTGATGATGATTAAACCTAACCTAATATCAAGATTCCAAGGATAGGAGACCAGAATTGACAACCTTTTTGGTTTGTTCTTCATACTTCTCTTTTTGTTTCAAGTTTTGTGTTTGTTTGTCAAACAAATCCGTAATGTTTGTTATGAAATCTGTGTTTTTGGTTTGAACCCAGCTTAAAATCTAAAATGTTTGACAAACATTCCGTGATATAAGTTTATTTGAACCATAAATGAATTTGTTTAAGTGTTGGTTAATTGACTTATAAATGAACTATGTAGTGGCAAACATGACAGGATTCACATATGTACAAACGAATCTGTCGAGAATGTTAATTTTATTGTGGAAATGTGAAATGGTATTGTAAATGATTAATTATTAATGCCCTTAAGAGAATGTTAACCGTCATGTTCGAGTTAGGATAGATTGGTATACCAATAAGGGTCAATGTATAACATCAGAACGAAATGATTTTTATAGTAAGATGTCGATCCAGAAATTTCAACAGATAAAGATCGATAGTGTACACAAAATGCAAATGTAAAAACAATCAGTTTGCAATCTAAATGATAGTACTTGTTATTAAATGTTTTATACCGCCTTCACAGCAGACGCCCTCTAAAATTCCAGTCCGTTGACAACCCACAACCCGCTGAAATCTACATGTCTCACAGTCATGAGGCACGCATCAGGCAAAATGGCCACTGGGGCCTACACATCCTACTTCATAAAATGTACATTTTATACAAAATGATTTATTACAATCGGTATTTAATTACAATTTATACAAAATCAAGTCTCTTGTTCCAGATCACGTGTACCATAAATATAAGATACAATATCCGGCCGCTTTTCGCTCTAAACCCGACAAGGCCCCATCCCCACTACGCCCCTTCAATACCTAAAAAATAGTCCTGACGACTGGTGGAGCAAAGCCCAAGAGTGGAATTTCCTACTTTGGGTTACTTCCCACCTGGTGCAAATGCAATGGCACACAATATTCAACACACGCTACTACATCACCTGGCATATATTAACAAAATTTAATCCATACATCATGTTAATCAGCCTATAATAATAACATAAACTTAGTCACATGGCTATATACACTATCCGAAGTGTCTTGGAACAGCCCAAATTTCACAAGCAACATGTTATTCACCCATGGCAACAACACACATCACAAATCACACAAATGGGGCCCGTGGATCATTCAAACCACACCATGATTTATTCACCGGTCCAAAACTTTGAACCAACACGCCGCCGTGCCTCAACAAATCCCCCACCCATTATATATCTTTACAAAAAGTAAAACAAGTAGGAGAAAAACCCCTACCTTCCGGAGTTTGTAGAAACTCCCAAACTCGGAACCTTACGCTTTAGTCTCGACATGAATTTTCTTGTTCCTTGCCTTCGCTGGAGCCGATTTCGCCCGATTAGCTGGAATTTTAGAAGGTGAGCCTCTCTCTAAAAAACCCTCTTCTCACCTCCTTTCTGCTGTCTCCCCTCTTTCCCCCCAAACTGATTTGGGTCAAGTTTGGTCAAGAGACAAGTCCTCTCTATGCCATGTCCATTTCTCATCGACCACAGGATTACACCCTTATCCTTATCCATCTACCTGAGATTTCTATCAGCTGGCATGACACAGTCCTAAGTGAGCCCCACTTGAGCACAAGTTTGACTCTCCCATGGCTTGACACGGGCACTCCTCGCCACACAAAACGTTGCCAAGTGTCCTACATCTCTCTGCCTCGGAAACGTGGAAATCTCGACCGCCTCTAATTCGACGAAATCTTGACGCTTAGCTGATTTCAGACGATTCCCAACGCGCCGCCCATCATTATCCGAGATCTAGAAAATTCGGATTTTGACCGAAATTATCATTTTATCCTTCCAGAAACTGATTTGTCTCACATACGTACCCAACAGATCGTGCCCGTGATTCTGTTATCCTAAGCATCGAAAGTTTCGGTTAGATTCATTTAAGGGTAAAATGATTAATAATTGTGTGGATTGTGTGAATTGAGTTGTGACAAGAACACAACATACGGGAGCACAAGATGAGAATTATCGTATTTCTAAATTCAGACTGCAAACGGAAAGTATGTTAAACTACTATAAACAATAGTTTCAAAGCATTGCATGGATCATATGAGTAGTGTGTTGAAAAATACAAGCTGGAAAATATGTTGAATGTTTTTAGATGATTTAGTGATTCATATATAAGTTAATTGTTGTAGCATATATATATGTGGTATAATTGTTTGAAAATGATATAAATGCAACAAACCACTAAAAATAATGTTTAGCACGTCAAGCTTTCCACGCTGCAGGTTGTAACGCCCAAAATATCCTTCTATAATTTTATAATAATTTTTATTATATATTCTACATGAATCGAGCCAAACTTGATTTTTCCAAGAAAATTGATAAACTATTAATCTGTGAAGGGAAAATTGAATCATGAGCATATGATTAAATATTATATGGTAAAATGAGAAATTGATTGAACCCTAAATAACCCTATGAAAAATGGCAAATTGGAATTTTGTAAAATGATAATCTAAGGCCCAATTGAGAAAATGATTATATGCCAAGCAAATAGAAGCATATATGTGTTATATGTACCTGAGGTAACTTAAATTCAAATGGATTTTGATGCCAAACATGGCCTTAGAGAAATGAGTAATTTAAGACCACATCAGTCTTGGAAAGCCATTGTGCAAAACGTTGAGGCAAGTGAGAGGAGGAAGCTGTGGTTTTGCAAGAAAAAGATTTGGCAGATTTCTTCCCATTTCTTGCTTCAGCTGACAAGATCTTTGGTGAAGTTAAGATTCAAGGGGTTTTTAAGGTATGACACAAACCCTAGAATTCTTTAATGATGTTTGTTAGAAAAACCCTAATCCATCCAGTACGGTTGCTCATGGTCGGCTTTAGGGAAGGTATTTCAGAGTGATTCCTATGTTTGCTCGTGTTTGAGGATTTTTGGAAGAAATCGTAAAAGTGAAAAAAGAAGGAAAATCTGGCAAAATTCGGCCCTTTTGTTTGAAAACTGGCAGATCTTGCCGCTAGTATTTCACCGCACGAAGGTTACCACGCTAGTAAGGGTCGCTTCGCCGCCATGAGGCCGAAGGGCCGCAAGGCCACCCTCACAAGAACAGAGCCTTGCTACGCCGTGATGTGAGACACTGCTCATCACACCAACTGGATTTTTGCTCGAAAGTTCAATATTCTACACCGATAGTTTGCTGACCCTAATAAATTATTAATGGAGGTTCAAATAAGAATGAAACTATGAAAAATGTATCAGATTCATCACGCAGGCTAAGCTGCTTATCCTGAATATTCGTTAAGTGATTATTAGCGCTAGTTTCACTAAATGTGATGTGTGTGATTTGCTAGGACCGTGAGATCACCTAACTCAAGACCGTAGATCACTAAGAAGGTAAAAAGAAAGAGACAGATTGGCTTGTTCTATTTTCACTCGTTTTCAAGATTTCCTGAAATGTTTGTTCTAAATGTATAATATGCTATATATTGATTGTTTTAATTGATTGTGAAATGTTTCATATGAAAATTGCATATGTATTGAAATGAACTGATACAAATGTACATATTGTACCGATTTTCATAAAAGGATTTGAATGCCCTTAATAAGAGTGTTAACCGTTATTTCAAGATAAGGATAGATTGGTATACTAATAGGGGTCAAATTAGCAAGATCATGAATAAGTATTGATGTGTCCTCTGACGCAGCCAAAGGGGACAAGATTGGTAGTGTCTTCACGGTTGATTTTTAATAATCAACAAGAACCCAATGATCGCACTGTTATAAAAAAATGTTTTTATACCAACCTGTAGCCCAGCGGGACCGTGCCGGTGATTCCGATATCCTATATACCGAAAATATAGGTTAAATTCGTTAAGGGCAGAATTGAATTGATTTGAATTGTTGACATATTGGAATTGAAAAACATGATTGTAAATTGAAATGAAAAGGGCATTGTGAAATGCATGATTTGGTTATAAATGATTTATAACATATGAAAGTGTATATTTAGGATGATCAATGAACTATAAATGATCAGATATGAAATTGTAGATGTATTGTATTTGACATCGATCATCCAAAAAGATTTTGAAAGCATTGTTTAGTAAAATTTTCATGATTTGACTTAACGAAATGTAAGAATGGAATATATAGAACAACTGCCATGAAAATGTTTAGCTTATTGTTTTTATCAATGTCAAAATGAAAGTGATCGATAAGGATTGAAAGCGTACCCAAGGTCGAGGAGCTTAGAGTCATAAAGAAAGAATTAAGTGAGTGCTGCTCCGACACATGCATTTTACCCATTTCGAACATTGATATTTTGTAAAACAATTTGAATCTCCGAATATCCATTTTGTAAACCATTTTGAAAAGGCTTGGAACGCTTCATTGTAAATGTATTTTGTTAAATATTATAGGCCTTTGAATTTAAACAATCATGGTTGTTCAAATGAAACCGCTCAACAAAGATTTGAGAACTAAACGCAGAACAAATGTATTTGCTAAATGGATTTCAATGTGTCCTACGTTTCGCCCGATCCACCACCGCCCGACTGAGTCGTGTGGCTCTGCATGTAATGCGTAGATAGTGGCGACCAAGACCAAGACTACGTAGCCCGTGAAGATCGCCAACCGTGCGAAATATAAGTAAATGCTCCGTCTCATGCTTACATTCCATTCCATGATATCATGTGAATGGCTTTATAATAAATCAAAGATGTAAAGACTTCATAAGAAGATTATATTTTCAATTTTTTTTTTTATCATGGAATGTACTTACTATAGATTTTCAAAATGTGAGATGAACTCTCTCAGCCAAATATTTTGTAAATGATTCGGAAAGGGCATGGAAAATGTCGCTTGTATAACATTGTACTAAAGTGCTTATAGCCCTTGAAAGATATAATGCAAATTTTTATAGCAATGAATGAATATAGTGATATCATATTTACATATATAAATATGATTAAATGATATTAAAATTATATATGAAATGTGTTTACGATAAATGGATTTTAGTGGTCCGCGTCCCCGTGTCTAATCCAACTCCAATGCTCGGGTCGTAGCTCAATGGTATGACAACACGGACCTTAATGAAGCATGCCCAAAAGACGCTTCCCCCTACCGCAAATAGATCAGATTGTCGATGCCTTAGCTGGGCATGAGATGCTATCATTTCTGGACGCCTTCTCTGACTACCACCAGATTCCAATGCACCTACCTGACCCGAAGAAAACGACCTTCATTACACCGCACGTGCTATACTGCTACAACGTAACGCCTTTTGGTTTGAGGAACGCCGGAGCAACCTATAAAAGACTGGTGACAAAGATATTTCGAGCACTAATGGGCAAGACACGGAAAAGCCCATGATCGACGATATGTCACAATCCAAAACGCCCCGATCATACAAAGGCACCTACAAGAAACTTTGAGTCATAGTATGAACTAGCATGAAACTCAACCCCGAAGTGTGTGCCGAGTCACTTCTGGCAAAGCTCCCAGTTTTACGCGACAATAAAAGTGTAAGATCGAGGCTAACTTATTTAACTCAAGGCCATTATGGAATCTCAGACTCCTACCTCCAGAAAATGAGTGCAACAACTGACTAGTCGGTTGGTCATGGAGGTGATTCATCTCGCTTTACTGCACTGACAGTTGTTCTTACCACTCTAAAGGTCTCAAACAGACAAGCTGTATTATAGAATGCGCACTGCATCTTCATGGCAATCAAGCAAGATTCACCAACCACCACCTCCGCTAATCCTAAGAGAGGTGAGACGCTCTATCTTTACATATATTTGAGCCACAGCCGCATGCGCCACTAAAAGATCTAACACCTAAGCGTAAGCCCATATTCATCAGGGCAAGTCCCGTCTACGCGTAAACTGACATACCGCTCAGCAAAGCGACATTGTTCGGGTTGTTGTAGTCCATCCGTCATCCCAACAACATTCACAACCCATGTGCCATCAACCATGTCGAATGGCTCGGCTGGCAATCGAACTATGAGTTCTGGTATTCAATATAAACCTCGCATGGTGTTAAAGGGATAGGTGTTACCGATTCTTTTTACTCATAAATCTTCAACAGAAATGGAGCCAAACGGCCTGCCGGTGGACTCTCGAATGTGGATGGCGCTTCTACGCATCGTGGTCGGGTCATATCGCAACTTAAAGTCTGACCGGGGAAATTATAAAGTAGGTCATGGATTTCCCCACTTCCAACAACGAGGTCGACACGGTTTCATCATAGCCTGACGACCCCTTGCAATCGGTGGTCCTCATAAAAATAAACATAAGAAGGACTCCTCAATTGGTGGTAAGGTAAATGGAGAACATGAAACAAAGGACCGCCATGACTACATAAGTCCGGTCACCCCACGATCAGAAACCTTTATGGCTTAGCGACTAGAGCACGTCTCGCAGATTCAAATAAAAGGCAGACAAGCCAGCCATGGCCGTATCCCTACTAATAAAAAGAAACAAAGGTTTCGCCATCTTCACAGATACTGTCCGATTACTTCCAACCGAGTAAATGAAATGGGACGGCCATGTCCTTCGATGACCCAATAGTTCGCCATTTGAGATAGGGCGAACTCATTGACATCAGGCTAAAGGCCCATACATCTAGGTCCGCTTTACCGATTCTTACTCGTGAATGGCCAACTATACAAATGGTCTCTAGACGGGCCCTACCTTAAGTGCCTCACTCACCAGCAAGGGCAATATGTTTTAGCAGAGTTCCACGATGGGGTATGTGGAAATCATCTAAGAGGTAAGACGTTGGCCCATAGGGCCTACACCTAGGGCTACTATTGGCCAACCATGAGCGCATATGCAGTTGCCTATGTCAGGAAGTGTGACCGTTGCTAATGGCAAGCCCCCGTGTCAAAAGTGTCGGCTCAAGACCTAAAGATCATAACGGCCCCCGCCCTTGCCTGCTGGGGATGACATCGTAGTGGCCAGCCGCTCTACCTCCTTGCCTAAGAAGCTTATCACGGTCGCTACCAATTATTTTAGTAAATGGATAGAAGTCAAAGCCTTCGCGTCCATCAAAGATAAAAAGGTTATTCAAATCATATGAAGTTGTCTGAATGTAGGCAGTTCAAAATAATTTTAAATTGATTGTAACCAACAATGGCCACTTGATAACCGAGATACAGAAATTTGCCGAACAAAAATCAAAACCTACTCAACCCTAATAGCATCTACAAAGCAACAAATTTTTGCATAAGCATCAAATAAGACTCTCCTATCAGCTTTTAAAAACGCCACAGCTTAAAAAGAAAATGGTTAGAGAATTCTAAGCCATGGGCCTATAGAACCACCAAAGCCAAAACCCACATATCGTCGTCACACGTATGGGAAGGAAGCCATCATCCTACGGTGAATCGATACCCACCATTCAACGTAAATTCCCGAGAAAGCAAATGTCGAGTGTCATGGTTAAAGACCTAGACATTAAACGACAAAACTTCTAGTGCTAAGAATCAAGCATAGCGCATAAATTTAGAGTTATAAAAAATTGCGACAACCAACTAGTAAAGCCAATGCATTTTCCAACCCGGGGATCTAGTATTAAGACGGGTCTTTGAAAACACGAACAACCTAGCGGACGGGAAATTCTAACCCAACTGGGAAGGACCATACATGGTAGTTCGAGTAGGAGCAGTCGGATCTTATGCGTTAAACAGGCCAGATGAGACTATTGTGCCCAAGATGTGGAACACTATGCACCTTAAGAAGTATCATCGGTAATGTTTTCATTGAGGACTCTATCATCAATAAAGATTATAGTTTAGACATCTCCTCTGAAAGACAATGAATGCTCCTTTCTAAAAAAAGACCAGATATTGTTGATGTCCTGCTGACACCTAAAAAAGTCCAAATATGGTTGATATCCTGTTAGCACCTAAAAAAGTCAAGATATGGTTGATGTCTTGCTGGCACCTAAAAAAGTCCAGATATGGTTAGATGGTCCCGCCGCACCTAAAAAGTCCAGATACGCTGATGTCCTGCTGGCACCTAAAAAGTCATGATATGGTTAATGTCCTGCTGGCACCTAAAAAAAGTCCAAACGTGGTCGATGTCCTACTGGCACCTAGAGAAAGTCCTGGGTTATGGTTTCGTCATCTCACCGGCATTTTAGATGAAGAAAAAGGAAAGCCTTACATGGTTGTTGTCATAGAGATTTATCAAACATGACTCATATTCGTTGGTACCTTCACATTTGGCTAAATACGCTGTAGGGAGCTTAAGGATTATAAGGAGGATATGTTCGTGGCAAACGCACCTCAAAAAAATATCCAAAAACAATCCAAACTAAGAGAGAGGAATAAGTGTCTCAAGCCTCTGCTAGAACAAAGCCTCCACCGATCCTTTCTGCCGCCTTGACCGATATACCTCCAAATTTCTGTCAACCCACTATTAAATGAGGGCACCCCGTATTCGCAGAAAACTCGGAAGAATGGGCTTGCAGAGTCACATGCCTTCCGGAATCCTTGTTTGTCATCATGATGCTATGTTTGAACACACACATCTCGTGAGCTACGCGAAATCATCTCCGTGGTTTTCGTAGTCTTCACCATGGCTCGTTTTCGCTACCTAGGAGCAGGGAAGAGTGACACCTCATCTCCTCGACGCCGAGCCCACAAGAGCGACTCGCTTCAACCTTCAAACAAGCAACCCGCCAACCCTAGCCCGTCTTCCTCGTAGCCGCTAAGGTATCTCTTGCCCCAGTCGTCATCCTCTACCCTTGCCTCGTCCTCGCCCTCGCCGCGCATGGTCGCCGCACGAGGCACCCAGCCTCCCCGGCTAGCCCCATCCTTCTTTTTCCACCCGCTCAATCTTCAAGACCGTACTTTAGCTCTCGCTCCAATGTTTCGACTGGATTTTGCCTCATAAAGAAGGCTCAAGGCCCATGTCGGGAACGGTCAGATTAGGGCATAAAGTCGCAATCTCTAAGATCATCTAACTAGACTGGAATTTTATGTCATGTGTCATATTCTATGGTCAGTCACAACCTGCAAAGGAAAAATTAGAATGAAATTGCTACTCAAAACTAATGACCAAGTAAAGTAGCGCGTACTAGTTTAGCTTATCAGTGAAAGTCATGGTTACGGGTGAACATCCCGTCCTCGACCATCTATTGGAAAGCCTCCTTATTCATATAGATCGAATGGGATGGTAATGCTCCATGCAGTTTCATTGGTACCAAGTGTAATTAGGGATAGAGGTTGCGCATATGCAACCTGATACTCCCACCGTTGCTGGGCTCCAATAATGGATGATATCTCGAGCACCCTCTAAATCTGGGGCAACCATGTCACGGTGGATCCTCTTATGGAGGGAAAGTAAGTCCTCAACAGACATGGTCGTGGCTCTTTCTCGCAAATACCAGATTCACAACTCGGACGGGTGTGGCCTGAGTCGTATAATCCCTCAAGGGGGACCTCCCACTTTCGTTGACATTAGAGGGCCCCCCCAGCTGGGGTCCCCTTTTCCAAAGGCACACCGACCTCATTGGGAACGCCTTCCAAAACCGGCTGATCACTGGGAGCTCAGTCAAGGGAAACTACTTGGATTATTGCCCAATCCTTCTAGGCCTCTTCATCTAGTGAAAACCGCTTTGGACGCTTCCCATAAGATATGGGGGTGGACTCACCCTCCGAGTCCGCAATTCGTTTACGCATCTGTTCGGAAAACCTGGCGACAAGCATAGACATTTCCTCCTCCTCAATAGGCTCACTGGAAATTATGGGCACCCAATCCATGAAGCCTTCCAGCCCGGTGCCGACTACTTTAGTTTGTCGGGCCCTCTTCTTATCTCCTTCATTTTTTTTTAGGCCAAGGGGCAGGTCGTGGACATTGGGGTTGAGTGACCTGTGGAAAAACCTCACTAAGGCCCCTATAGTAGCCTCCACTTGAACTTCCTAGGCAGCAATTGCCCTAAAGGAGCTACCCGAGCTGGACTTACAGAGGTCAGTGAGAACGAAGTGCTCTCCCTCAATGAGCTCTATGGGGAACGACGGGGATGATATAGGGAAAGGCGCAGGCGGCCAACTCCCATAAGTTCCTCGCCGTCAACAAAAGCTCATGATTACGCTCTACCTCTGTTATCTTCGATAGCCGTCTAATGTTCTCCAGGCCAGCCTTCTCAATCCAGTTGACTAGCCGGCTGCTTCACGATACTAATAGCATCGTAAAACGGATGAGTGCGTCAACTCATGCACCATCTGGGCCAGACTGAAAGCTGGGCAACCGAACTAAGACCAACATGGGAACACAAGAGACTGATTCATGTCAAAAGGAAGCCCCTAAGAGCCGGACGTCTAGTACCACGGGCCCCTAACCAGGACAACCCCCTTTGCCTCCGTCTTAGGGGAATCAGGGAGCCTAGTTACACATTGTAGCCGCGAACTATTGGCCGACATAAACAACCAGCCCCCAGTCCCCACCTTCAACGTATAGACAAAACATATCTCTATCAACAAGATATCCAGCTGGTAGAGAGAGTTAAGCACACCGCAACCCATTAAAATCCGAAAAACGTTAGAATGAATAAGTGTAGGAGGAGCCCAATTGAAGTGCAAGAATTGCTTCACCAACGACGAAACGGGGAAGTGGTTCGCCACAAACTCGTCTCTTGGGTGAAGAAGACAAATAAGTATCCGCCATCCAACAAGCAGAAAGTCGTATGTCCGACAATTCTAGGCTAACGCCAACGGGGACTCGGTAGAAGGACCTCAGTTCCTCCATGAACATGTGGCCACAAGGATGTCAGAGGTAGGCTTAATTCCGACTGAACCCCTCCCACGCCTTAACCTCGAATAGGGCAGTTCCATCGACCCACATTCTACATGAAAATAAAATAAAAGTGGATCAACTGAGATCTCTTTGAAGCAAATCATAACAAACAGATTCAAAACCCTAGTTGAAGAGCTTTCCGAAAACTATTTGGGCGCACCCAAGAATGAGTGCATCCCAAAACGCTATGTACAATTCCATCATCGGAACCCTACCGACGACTGAAAAACGCAAGGCGAGTCTGGAACAAAACCAATGCATAAAAACAATCCATACAAGAAAAATCGAAAGCAAAGCAGAGCAAAAACCCACCAGGATTTCGAAAATGGTCGGAAACCTTCAACTGGTACTTATCCAAAATCTTCAAAAGTATCACAGATGCTCAGAGGATTTTTGGGCGAGAGGCTTCTAAGTGACGATCAATAAATTAGCTTTGATCCCCACTTTATATAGGAAGGAAAGTAACAAGTGCATTAAATGCCGACAACCGAATCCAGACGAGAAATGCGCCCTCACCCCACGCTGCGTTCACATGTGTTTCATCTACGGTGGCTTCTAAACCACGTATAAGCTTGCTACTTATAAGAGCCCAGCCCTTTAGGGCTATCAATCACCGAGCCCACAACTCAATGGGCCTGGGTCCGCCAGGCTGTCAGGCCTCTCGATGAGCATTTCGAGACGGCCCGAGCCCATTAGACAAACCCATGAGAAGTCCATGTTCGAAAAAAAAATTCGAAACACATTAACAACCAATAGTGTCAGAAGTCGTCTTCTAGCCGGTTGTTCCCCTAGCCGGCATACACAAAAAGAATGCAAGATAAAAATTTCGGAGCATAACTATGACCAAAAACCAAATCATATTAAAATACAGCAATAGGCATCAGGGGTTACACAAAACAAAAACAAATGTGTCCAAACAACCATAACAGACCCATTACAAATCCATCCAAGTAGCCATACCCGACTAATTATCAAAAGGAAACAAAGACAAAGAGAAAGGAAAAAGTGGAAGAAAAAGAAGAATCTTGAATATTCTGTTTGAGGACTCCTCTCGTCTCAACAACAAACCTCAAACACTGCGACTCTAGAGGGCGCCGAGACAGGGAGGTGCCTAGCCCTTGCAAGAACCCTAGAAGAGGGGAATGAGCACCATCGGGCTCCACACCTAGAACATCTAGTAGGTCAACAAAGATGTCGTTCTCAAACACAATATCCATTAGCGACAAGCAGTTGCAGAAATTTCTAAAAGCCTACCTTCATAACTTCTCCAACTCTACCGACCTATGGATGCGAGTGAGAGAGGAAATCACAATGGGGGCAACGCTTTGTGCAGCGGAAGAGGAGTCTCATTGGAATCTTCATGGACCTCGAAGATTCACCCCGATATATATACAAGGGAGGGGCCTCAAGAGACGCAATGAATGAATCATCGGAATATCACACGCATTGGAAAATATGCGCATTAATAACCTAAGGTTCTTCATACTTTAGGTCTTGAACACAAGATATTTCTCACTGGCTAAGATAATCTTCCAAATAAAGAAAAAGGGTATGAGAGTACCGATACTTTCGGGCTCAGGCTCACTGACCTATGCAGCCCGCTCGCCCGACCTGGCCATGTAGTGGGCCTGCCGATCTTCCATATTAAACCATATGAAACAAACCAGACGGGAGAGTTTTAAACCCCGTCTGGGGTTCCGAGTCCCCCAACCTACCATCCTACTGTATATGAGAAGTTGGTTGTGGATAATATAAAAAATGTGTTTATCCACGAATCTCCTAGTATCCAAATCCGATACGTCTCAAAAGCATGAGTCCTTAATAATGGAGAATTAGTCCTTAATAAGGAAAGAAATATCTCATCACCAAAATTACTAGATTATATTTCCTATAATCAAGAAGAAATTCGAGTATAAAGGGAAGACTCCCCACGAGAGAAATGTATGCAATGCCAACTATGCTGACTTCCTTTTTTCTCTTCTCTACCCTTTTGTTGACTTCATCATCGAAGAGGCGACCGACACACTGCCGCCGGACCCCCTTTTTTTTGTAGGTTTACACCGCGTCGCTAATGCCCCGAAGGTCAAACGATCAAAGTAACAACACACTTAAGTTTGAAAACTAATATTTAAGGCAGGGGGCAAAAGTAAAGTTAGTATATGGGTAGTGGGCTTAATCTTTGGTATCATTGCCTTTGTTCACCATCATTATGAGTTCTTATCATTATAATAATAACATCCCATAATTGTAAAGATGAAGTAAGAATTTAAGAACATTATACAATTGAATTAATGGAAATAAAATATAAGTTAATTAATGTCATTATGACTATTTTATTGAATCTTAAGCACTAAATTATGCTCAATTAAATTGAGTCAAGCTTTATGAGTACATGGTCCTCTTTTAATTCGAAGGTGCATGGATGGAGCTATCAAATGAAATTTAAAATAATAATAATAATAATAAGAGAATCAAATTTCTTATTATATATTTCTTATTATCACATGTACATTTTTGGATTCATACTTTCATATTCGGGTTCTATTCATTTATAATAAAAGTGTTAGTATTTAATTTAAAAATATATATATATATATATATATATATATATATATATATATATATATATATATATATATATTCTTCTCCTTTCTCATTTTAGGATTGTGGTCGTTCTCTCAGGCGAAGTTGCATACAAGATTTCTTATACATTTTTAGGTACTCAGAAACAAGTGGTGGTGGAAGACGATTGATCGTTTCAATCCTTGCTTGGAGCGTCTTGCTACTCTAGTGATAGATCAAGGCAGCTAGTGAAGATGAGATTGATTTTTTTTTTCTTTCTTCTTACGATTGGTTCATGTTGAGGATTTGTGCTAGTTTTTTTGTCTTTATTATTATGGTGATTTTGTATGATTTTTGATTTGGATCAAAAGATTTATTTTGATATTAAGAATTAATCTCGATCTCCTATTTTAACTTTTTGAGAATTGTTGGCTTTTATCATCTTTTTTAAGGAAAAAAAAATAATGTTTGATTGCTAAGAAAATAAAGGATAGAGGGGAAAGGGAAAAACACAGATCTAGGTCGGGACGGGATATAGATGAAATCTTAATTTTGATTTTATAATGGGAATAGGAAACCCATAATCTGCCTTGACTTGAGTTTGGGATGACTGTGAAACGATCATATATTGTAGGACAAGAATGTGATAGTGGTGCTCCATCTCAAACTCATCCCGTGACCAACATTGATTCAATTAAATATAGGAAATAATTCTAAAAAGTTACTTATAATATTAAAAAAAAAAAAAAAAAAGAGCAGCTTATAGTGTCCTTAAAAGGGAAAAAAAAACTTCATGATCTCTTAAAAGTTCTCCCCAAGAAAATACTTACAGTAAAAATACTTCCAGTTTCAAAATATTTTCTTCCTTATATTACCGACTCATTTAATTTTATCAATCTCAAACCAATCATATTAGATTTAGTGATTGAGACAAATACCAGAAAAAAAAACTAATCCTCATAGGATCCACGTACCAACAATAATGATGGATAAAATAATGTATAGTCTCACATGTGTAATTGAAGATTCTTGACATAGCTGGGTGGATACCTAATTCCAATTACGTGGAAAAATCAACCTCTTACTCTTGAATACAGTAAGTCAAAGATTGTTGGTGGCAAGGGTGTAAGAATCCATATTGTTTTCTATAATCGAATAATTTTCTTTCTTTTCAAATAATAATAATAATAACAGTAATTTTTTTTCATTTTCCATTTACTTTTTTTATTTTTGTTATCTTTATTTTATGTTGAATGCACTTTATCTTACTATCTTGTAGAACTAAGAAGTGTCTCAGGTTCAAGTGGGGAACAACTTATTACGATCTTGAAATTAAAAAAATGTAAATGAAAAATAAAAGAAAATTATTTGAAATGAAAGAAAATTATTCGATTACAGAAAACAATATGGATTCTTACACCCTTGCCACCAACAATCTTTGACTTACAGTATTCAAAAGTAAGAGGTTGATTTTGCCACGTAATTAGGTAACCAAACGCAGCCATGTCAAGAATCTTCAATTACACATGTGAGACTATACATCATTTTCTCCATCATTATTGTTGGTACGTACGTGGATCCTATGAGGATTAGTTTTTTTTTTTTTTTCTGGTATTTGTCTCAATCACTAAATCTAATATAATCGGTTTGAGATTGATAAAATTAAATGAGTCCGTAATATAAGGAAGAAATTTTTTTGAAACTAGACAAGGTTGGACCCATTCCAATATTGCATTCTCTCATTCTATAAATAGTCATGAGTTTTCGTGTCTACTGTCAATTCAATGCATATGAAATCATAGACTTACCGGTTCATCTCATTGGAAGTTTTGCATTTAATTGTATTTCTACTAGAAGTATTTTAAATGTAAGTATTTTCTTCTGGAGAACTTTTAAGAGTATTGATCATGAAGTTTTTTTTTTCCCTTTTAAGAACACTACAAGTTGTTTTTTTTATTTTTCATTTTTAATATTATATGTAACTTTTTAGAATTTTAGAATTATTTCCTAGATTTAATTGAATCAAGGTTGGCCACAGGACGAGTTTGAGACGGAACAGCCCTTTCACATTCTTGTCCTATGGTATATTATCGTTTCACATAGTCATCTCAAACCCAAGTCGAGGAGGAATATGGGTTTCCCATTCCCATTACGAAATCAAAATTAAGATCTCATCCACATCCTCTGCCGACCTAGATCTATGTTTTTCCCTTTCCCCTCTTTCCTTTATTTTCTTAGCAATCAAACATGATTTTTTTTCCTTAAAAAAGATGATAAAAGACAACTTCACCTGTGAGAACGACCACAATCCTAAAATGAGAAAGGAGAAGAATATATATATATATATTTTTAAATTAAATACTAACACTTTTATTATAAATGAATAGAACCCGAATATGAAAGTATGAATCCAAAAATGTACATGTGATAATAAGAAATATATAATAAGAAATTTGATTCTCTTATTATTATTATTATTATTTTAAATTTCGTTTGATTGCTTCATCCACCTTCGAATTAAAAGAGGGCCATGTGCTCATAATGCTTGACTCGAGCATAATTTAGTACCGTGTTTGCTTAAGATTCAATAAAATAGTCATAATAGTAGTAATTAACTATATTTCATTTCCATTCATTAATTATATAATGTTCTTAAATTCTTGTAATCTTTCAGGTATGGGATGTTATTATTATAAGGATAAGAACTCATAATAATGGTGAACAAAGGCAATGATACTACGAAAGATTAAGTATACAGATACCTAACTCTGCTTTTTCTTTATATAATATTACTTTTGCCCTCATAATGGTGCGCGCTGTTGCTATGTTGCATCCTCTTTATTGAATCGTGCTTTTTTCTATCTGGACACCTTAGCTTGATCGTTTCACATTATAAATAGCCGGTCACGATCTTTGTTTCTTTGCATCTGTCTTGCTTGCTCTTTCGAACTGCTTCTGTAGCCCGGCTAATGAACTAGTGATCTTGGTGACCAGATCCGCCGTTGCTGATCATTGCTTGTGTCAGCGAATGAATAATGGGTAGGAGAATCGCCAGGCTCTTGGTGGCGAAAGGGCTACTAGATAGGTGTCGGGGGCGAGAGCCCTGCATGCGTCGTAATGGGAACTTTGTTCGATTCCCGCCGGCGAAACTGGTGGTTGTTACTGGATCGTATGACTCGGGTATCAACGACGTGGTGTCTTGCAAAAAGGGTCAAGGCAGCTGGTGTGTGACCGCCTCTCACGATAATTAAGTCGGCCAAAGGCGAGAAAAAAAAGTCGGCGCGGATGAGATTTACATACATTCTCGTGGGAGTCTTCACTATACTGAATTTCTCTTTGTGGAAATATAATCTCATAATTTTGGTGAATTTGATGTTTAACCCTTATCGAGACTAATTCTCTGTGAGACAATTAACTTTTTAAGATCATGTAGTTTGGATCTTGGGAGATCTACATGTAAATATTTTTTATATTATCCACAATCAACTTCCCATATCTGTTAGTGCCAGTGGGCTCAAGACCATCTGGGGTTTAAACTCTCATTAGTTGATTCTTATGATTTTAATATAATGGGGACCGGCTTGAGCCACTACATGATGCGGGACCAGAGGCGACCAGGCCTCACATGCGGATGAGCTGTGAGAGTAGTGGGCCTGGGTGAAGATGCGGTATCTGAGAGTTATCAATTTTAGCAAAGAAGATCCCAATGGTTAACTTCAGGAGGAGATTCAGATTATGATGATGAGCATCTTTTGAATTTGCGATCATATTCACACTAAAAAAATACAGGCTACAAATTCATTTCTATAAAAAAATTCTTAGTTTCAAAGATAAAAATTAAAATAATGATATAGAATAAAATTTTAAGCAGTTATACGGGCCTCCAACTGTGTTTTTCATTTGTCAGAAGTTATATTTGAATCTTTTTATTCTTATATAGTAGGAGCACGATTAGATATTGATTTCAAAAAAAAAAGATATTGAAGAGAATGTTTGGTACCATACATAAAAATATATCATCCAATGACAAATTATTTCATGGTTTTGAGAAAAACTCTGGTTGCTTAGTACCTTTGAAATAAATTATCCTCTTTTTTGTAATCGTTTTTCTCATTTGTTTGCTGTTATGATTTATAATTTTTATCACAGAATGCTTTGTTTATGTTTTCATTCTATATCTCTTTGTCATATAACTGACCATCATTTCCATTTTTGGATTTAGCAGTATAAAATTGGTTTGATATTATAATTTTCTTATAAACCAAACTTTTTACTATTTATAACTTAACCTCAAGTTTGCAGTGAGATAAAAATGAAGAATTATCACAGATGAGTTAAATGTGAGTTTTATAAGATTCTAAGTGGCTTTTTTTGAAAGTTCAGCTTTTGTTTTTAAAAATTGAGGTTTAAAGTGATAACCTTTAAGGAAGCATTACCCTTCATCAGTTCTGAATGGAAGACACTATATAAAGGTCCCTCTCTTACTGTTCTACTTATAAAAAAAAAAAATCGTTCTATTCTTTGAGAATTCATATAGATGGAGAGAGCAAGTAAGGAAAAACAAAGGTTGTCTAAGTTAAGTTCTTTGAGTCGTTTTAGACTCAGAAAATCAATGTAGAAGATGTATGAATATATTCTGCTTTTAAGTGTTTATATTTAGAAGTATGTTTGAGGATGACATATACAACTATGTTTGGTATCAAAGCATGATTTGAACCTCACTTTGAGATATTTATTCACCACCTGATTGGGTTCTAAAAAAAAAAATTTTGTGGATACCATTTTTGAAATTCAGATCATGGTTTTTTGGTTTTTTAATTTAGTTTAGATCAGTATTTAAATCACTTCACATATTTGATTCAAATGTATTTATCTGTGATTATATATGTTATTTAGAAATAGAGAAAAAAGAATTCATGTTTAATGGATTCTAATGGTCCTAAGTCCTATAAGATAAACAACATAAAAAATAATAATAAGTAAATAAGTGTTTGGCTATATGAAAGACTTTTGTTCTTGAGCTCTAAGCATCTTTAGGAAAGCCTTCAGGTTTGGAACATGGTTTTGATCAGACCATGAGTGGCAAGATCAAAAATATGTGGATTATAAGATTTGAGATTATGATAAAGTTCAACTAAAGAGCCAAACTCTTCCATAAACTAACTTATTATGTATTTCTATGTTTATTTTTATACACTATTATTCATTATGTAATAACACTGTTATTAGTATAAATCTATGTTAATTTAAGAATAATATAATAAATTTAGTTTTAAGGTTTCTCGTACATGAATGTATTAATTTGTCTTTGTTTAACATATCAGATCAAATTAGTGTGTGAATAGTATGGATTAATTATACAATTTACATAAATAATAGGATGGTTTAATTATATATTGTAAGTGATCTTATACATAAAACCTAAAGTTTAGATCTTTAGTTCCAGAAAGCACAATAAATACTTATAAAATGTCATGTGATCAATATAATTTGATTTAGTTAAGGAATGGCATATCAATCTTTAATTAGTAAAAATTGTTTACAAATGGATCTAAGATCACATGAGAATGAGACATAAACTTGTAATTAATTATGTTATATTAAAATTTATCCATAGTTATTATATTTATATAATGTTAAGGATAAAAATCTTGAGATTATTTGTATTCTATAATTATAATTGTTCTGTATTTATTGAATTTATCTTAGGGATATAATCTAAAACTATATAGTGGTTTTGAAACCTTGAAACATTAGCGCATTGCCGTGGATATACATGTCTAGAGAGGAGTCCTAGCAAAAGGCGATAAGCTTGAAGAAATTTAGTGGTTATGGGGGAGCGTTGTGACCTCCACTTCACCAGGACTTTGCTGGGTAATATCATCGTGTACACATTCATTTCTAGATTCATGATTACCCATCAAAATTAAATAATTTGAAATTTCTATCATAAATTTAGAGAACTAATTAAATAAAGATTTTTCCTGTATTTATTAGTCAGATATAGTTTAGTCTTTGTCATTTACATTGTTTTTTATGCAATTAGTGATATAAGACTGAATCTAACATGGCACACACTGGACTTTTAAATGTCTAAACTGCTAGTTACCTTTGATATACCTAGACATTCATTCAGGTGACAGCTGTAAATCATGGAAAGAAAATAATTCCTCTTGTTTAAGATATATGGTTGTGATTATACCGTGAGAAGTAGGAACCTAGAGCTGACAGAAGAAAACACACTTCTTTGAGTTGGGCTATTTGAGCGGTAGGAGAATCAATCGACTCAGGCGTAATGTTCAAGTAGACAAAATCACCCTCTTTGGTGGCCAGGTTCACATTTGACATCTGATAAGGTCAGATTTACCTTCAAAGAAACCAAACTAATGAACCACGATTTCTCTTCAAGACAAAGCTTTGGCGATACCTGCTCAATGAGAGGTGTCTTCAGTCGTGTCCTGGCGGTTGGGGTGTGTGAGCGTAATGCGAGATAGGGGCATTGCGACTCAACTTAGAAACTGGGATAGATATGTAGGAGTCCTTCTGGTACTTTAGTAGAACACTCTTCCTCATCCATCCTGGACCTTTAAGATCTCATATAATACGCATAGGGCAATGGTCATCAGAATTAGTGACCATGTGTTTCAAGAAGAAGAGAGGCTCATTGATGGAATGGTGAAATAGATGTTATTTACAGCTTTGAGACAATAAGGAATATTACATCTGAACCACTTCTAGTCAATCAAAAGGGGAAAGGTAGAATACCACCCTCAAGCTGATGTCAAGAAGGAAAATAAGTGTTTAACTGTAAAGGAAGGGACAGTGAAGAAAGGTGTCCTAAGTTCAAGAAATTGGCTTGAGAAGAGGGTGATCATATCCATACTGTTTGTTATGAATCTAATGGTTAATGTTAATATTAACACACAGTGGTTGATTGGTTTCTACAATCCATATTGCAAACTCTTTGCATGGATTGCAAACTCTTTGCATGGTATGCAACTTTAAAGGGACTTGATGGGAGTGAGCTAAGCATCTTCAGTGACAGGTGACCACATGTGGAGCTATGGGGTTATTACACATTAACCTTTAAGTAATGGCTTTGTTTAGTTTTGATGTTTTTTATACTTATAAGTTTCCTCAAGAAACTTGATTTCTATTTATAGACTTGTTCACATTAGGTTTTTCTTTTACTTTCAATTCAGTGTTTAACTTGTTATAAATCCGTCATATTAAGAACAATGGCCCCAGTAAAAATGGTCTATAAAGGTACAACTGAGAATGAAGCCACTGTATTCTTTGCATGTTCATATTGGTACTGGGGTGTAATATTAATAGAAGTTCTTCCTATATTATGGCATCGGATTAGGTCATCCATAGATAAAATTAGAGATTAGTAAAAGATGAATATAAAATGCTGAATTATCTTTTGATCTTAGAACTTTAATATGGCACATTAAAGGAAGCCAGTTAAAACTAGTCTAAGAGAATGCCAATAGGGTTCAAACATATTAGAAATCATACATACAGAACCATGTTGCGTAGAAAAATGGATATGCCCTAGTAAAGAAATAATTTTATCACTTTGATTGATGATTACTGTGATATATGTATCGTATTTGCTTCATAACAAATGTAAGAGCGATGATGCTCTTCAAAGTCTTTAAGATTGAAGTTTGAGAACCAATGCGAAGCAAATACGAAATGATGAGATACGATAAAGATTAATTGAATACTATGATGAATTTTGCGCGGTGGTTGGCTTTGATCTTTTGCAAAGTTTCCCCAGTGCATGGGGATGATTCCCTTACTATATACTCTAGTTCTCAGGACCAAAATGGTGTGGCCATGGAAAGAAGAAATCGAACTAGTGGACATGAAATCCAGGGTATGTACTGGCAATCTTCTATGTGGTACGTGAATTTGACTTTTAAGGCGACGATTATATATATTAAGCAGTGTTCCTAACTAAGGTTGTTCCAGCTCACACCTTTAGTTATGGAAAGTGAGCCAGTTTATATTTATCTGCGTTTTGGGTTTGTCGTGCGAGGTCTTGAATATATAATCCACATGAAAATTGGACGGACAACCAGGGTTCTTGTGACTCTATTGGAAACGTCTAAAGTTGATTCCCTCTTGTCATCTCATTGAAACGGATTGTGGAATCAAGGAGCATCAGTTTTGCTGAAAATGACATGAGTCTGGTGGATGATCGATTCGGGTTCAATTCTGTGCATGATCATATAGAAACTCAACCTTCCATGTCATATATTTGACCGTTGGATTATCAGTTCCATGCTTTTCATAGAGTTCCGGTGGTGATGAACAACGATCATTGAGTTCACCCAGTGATGAGAACCTTCAGGAGGATGAACAAGTTAAAAATAACCATAATCTTGAACAAACATTTTGAACCCCAGCTCCTCAAAGGTAAAGATGGATTTAACAATAAGGCGATCTACTGGTAGCCAGTGGCGTTCCCTAGTGCCTACATGAATTAATTTTACAAGAGGAGTGATATATTTGAGCCGAAAGTGAATCTAAACATTTCCTGCAGGCCTTAAGTTGCAAAATTATGATCCCAGCGACAATGCTATGAAGGGGATCAGTTGATTCATGAGAGAACAAACCCAGTACGAGATTTGTGAGGTTGCACCAAAGTGAAGGCCATTGGTTGTAAATGGTTATAAGACCTAAAGAGACTCATTAAGGCAACGTGAAAGATAAGGCAGGGCTTTGTTTGCTAAAGGGATTCACTCCAAAGAAGGAATGATTACCACAGGTGCTTGCGTATCTAGAAGATTCTCGTTGTATTATTTTAGCATTGGTGCATTTAGGCGCAGTTCTGACTGATGGATGTTGGCAGTGACTCATAAGGTGATCTGAAGATGGGTATACATGAAACAACCACAGAGTTTTCTCTTTACAAAGGGA
Source organism: Tetrastigma voinierianum (assembly GCA_016808115.1). NCBI lineage: Eukaryota > Viridiplantae > Streptophyta > Magnoliopsida > Vitales > Vitaceae > Tetrastigma > Tetrastigma voinierianum. The sequence goes on from JAEQBH010004632.1 coordinate 268,746, forward strand.
AGTGAGCGCGTTTTGCTCAAAAATCCTCTCAGTTTAGAAACAACCTCCATTGTTATAAATTCATAGAATGAGTTATTTATTTAGTTTTATTGAAAACCTATGGTTAATGCATATACAAAGAGAAAGGTCAATGGAGGTAAACTTGTTTCCTTGTTTTATCTGCATTGGATGACATTTTACTTGCAACTAAGCAGTAAAGGGGGCCGATATTGATGTGGCGATTACTCTCTAAAGCATTGATATGAAGATATGGGTGAGGCATCATGTCATTGGCATTAAGATCCCATAGATATAGATCATGATATTTTGGGTTCTCCAAACCTATATTAACAAAAAGTTTTGGAGATTTAGAATGAAGAATTATTCTTAAGTGTTTTCCACATTATGAATGAAATAGAGTTAAGTCCTAAATCATTACTGAAAAACTGATTTAGAAAAAAGAATCATGAAGAATATTCCATATGTCATTGTTTATTGATTGGCGATATATAAACTCAGTTTGTCAGACACGATGTATGTGTAGTTGGGTGTTGGAGCCAATATCAAAGTATTTAATTATGGAATACATTTGGAACAAAGAAAGGAGTCATAAGTATCTACGAGAAACTAAGATTCTGCGCCTTGTAGTAGCAGACAGGACAACGGATACGGTTTGGCTATTTTGATGCGAGACTTGCTGGCGTGTTGATTCTGTCAGTCAACTTTTTATGAATACATTTCATTATGGCTGGGGTGGAGCTATTTCTTGGAAGTAATCAAACAAACTGGGTGCCACTTCTACATGAATCTGAGATCGATCTATTTTGGGGCCACCACAAGGTGTATGGCAGGTTTCATTTCACGTGAGTTATGGATTCATTTAGGCCATTGAGGATTTTTGGCGACAACTCAAGCTGCGGTGTTCTTGGCTGAACTAACAAAGTGAGTAAGGCAAACCACATCGACATCAATCTTAGCCAGTGAAGGCATATTATAAGGAAAGCAGTAGTCACTGAGCATATTAATCTTTGGAGTTGATGATAGTTGATCCTTTTCCACTAAGAATACCACCCGTGAAATTCAGAATGTGTAGACAAAATAAGGATTGTTTCCTACTTCTAGCGTATACATTTAGTTCATGAAATTCTGCTCATACATTTATTTTCTCATTTCATGTGCATGATTCATTTGAAAGTATATTTCATTGGACCTAGAATGTATAAGGGTTTATTATTAAGTTTTAATTGCATTAAGTATTAAAAATGAAATAAATTGTGATACATGATTGATAAATTCTGTTATTTGGAGGATTTATCTCTACTGATTCATGTATTTTGTTAACTCAAGGTTTTATTAATAGTTGCAAATTGGGAGAATGGAAGGTTTATAGTGCAGTAATTTGACCCTTTTGGTTAAACTTTTAACTTTGAAATTTAAAAGGATTTAAGTGGTAACCTTGAAATAGCCTGGCGCAGCTCTTGATGGAAGAGCTTTACTATATAAAGGGTCCTCTCTTACATAAAAATAAAAATAAAAAATCATTCATTCTTTTGAGAATTCCATCAATCAATAGAGCAAAGTAGCTTAAAACAAAAGCGCTTATACGGCTGGTTCTTCGCGATCCGCTTTAGGCTTTCGTAAATCACGACCAGGGAGGTATAAAAAGATTTTATTTCTTTTCATGTTTCCATATTATAAACTTGTTTAGGATAACGTATACACAACTATCATTCAAAATATATGAAAATGAAGCTTAAAAAATACAAATTATATGAAACATGTGACATCTATTATGACGATAGATTAATAAGATATACGAGAGAATTAAATATTGAAATCTTTTAAGCATATTTTTTAATTATAAAGTAACTGAAGATAGTTCTCTATTAGAAGTGTATTAACATTTTAAATTTTAAATAGACATTAAAAAATTTTACTTTTTGTATTGAGAAAAAGTATACAAGTAATATTTTTATCTATTAGAAGTGTATTAGCAGCATTTTAAATTTTAGGTAGACATTAAAATTTCTTACTTCTTGTATTGAGAAAAAGTATATAGAAGTAATATTTAAAATTTAACTTAATCGGTATTAAAACTTTTGAAACCCTTTTAAGAATCTAGATCAAAAAAGACAAATAAGACATCAATTATCTATTAGAAGTGTTTTTAATAAAAGCATTGTCTCTAGAAATATGTTTAATATAATCGTCGAAAAGTGTGATTTTATGAAGTATTTCTATTTGTTTTTTTAGTACTGAAAACATTTTTTGATACTTGAAAATTATAAAGTTTCAAACGTTAAAAGGTTGAAGGCACTTCATAAATCACTACAAAGAGAAACATTTCTTCAAAAAACATTATTAGTGACTTTTTAAAATCTTAAAAGCATTTCCTAAATTTTATTACATTTTTTTATAGTATTTCAGACTAAAAAATGGCTCCAAAAATCATTATTGAATGGATTGTTAGTTAGTTTGTGGAGATAACCCCTTAAAAAATGATGCAGACGTTAAATCAAATCAATCAAAATCCTTATTTTGGTTGTTTTGAGATATTATCTTTATTTTTTTTATATTATTTTATTTTCTTTTAAACTCATATTATGTCGAGGGTATAAATAGATGTTTTAGAATTTATTTTAAGGACTTTTATTGCTTTTATCAATTTATCAATAAATTCAAAACTTTTTCTTTGTTCTCTAGATTGAGACGTTTTATTCTTGTTGATCAATTATGTGTTGATCAATCACGCTACACACTGCGTCAGGTGGTATCAGAGCGGGTTTCTCCTAATCGATGGCTAATACTGGTGCAAGTGATGACAACCAATCCCAAGACGGTGATCGAGGATTGCAAACTGTTTGGAGATCAATTAACAAGCAGCAACAATCGATCCAAAATTGAACTCATCAGTTGGAAACAATACAACCCCAATTGCAAGCATTATTGAGGATCAATAGACAAGGGCGTAGGAATGACAATGAGGAACAAGGCGGAGGAATTGGCCCCGCTAGACCCACCTTTAATCACATTCCAAAAATACGAAATCAAAGAAGGCCAACCGTAGGATTTTATGAAACTTTATATGAGGATCCCGACTTTGGTGAATTTGCGAATCCACGTGGTAGACAAAGAGAAGGAAGACAGTGGCAACCAAACTACAGAGGAGACGATGAATGCAAACTAAAGGTAGATATCCCTAACTTCAGTGGTGATCTTGATATTGAGAGTTTTTTCGATTAGTTGACTGAGGTAGGCAAATTATTTGAATATACTGAGTTTCCCAATGACAGAAATGTTAAATTTATTGCTTATAAGTTAAAAGGGAGAGCATCAATACGGTGGGATAGATTGAGGGAGATGAGGATGAGAGAGGAACGAAGTCCGGTGCAAACATGGCATAGGATGAAGAAATTATTATGAGATAGATTTGGGGCTCCGGACTATGAACAATATATTTCTTATGCTTATCGGATATGTACACGTGGTAGTAGGAGGGTAAATGAATATACTACTAAATTTTTTAGACTGGTAGAGAGGAATCAGTTACCAAAAAGTGATAACCAACCCAAGACTTTACAAGCGGAGGGAAGAAACTTTCTAACTATTGTTCATGACCTATCCTCACTTATGGACGAGTGTAAGGAGACCCAAGCTACCCATTTGATGGTTGTGAAGGGAGAAGTTGAAAGTAGAAATTTAGTTGTGGCTCAAACTCTGGTGGAGGTGCAAACTTTGTTGAAAGAGTTTGATGATGTGATTCCTGAGGATCTATAGACAGATTTACCTCTTATGCGTAACATTCAACACCATATAGATTTGATTCAAAGTGCTTATCTTCTTAAAGTGCCTTGTTATAGGATGAGTTCCAAGGAGAACAAAATCTTAAGGGAGAATGTAAAAGAGTTGCTAAGGGGCATATTCAAGCTAGCATGAGCACATGTGAGATACCAACTTTTGCTGGACAAGAAAAGATTTTTCGAATTGGTGGATGTGTGTTTGATTGTAGGAATATCAACAAAATTATCGTTGGATATAGATTTCCTATTTGAAGGTTGGATGATATGTTTGATCAATTAAGTGGGGCAGTTATGTTTAGCAAGATTAAATTGAGGGGTGGCTATCATCAAATTAGAATCCGCCTATATGATTGGTGGAAGACAACATTCAAGACAAGGGATGACTATAGCAAGCTTCAACAAAGAAAGTATGGATCGCACTTATCAATAAAAATCAACAACAATGCTTATGTGGACTGACTACTGCTGGATGCGATTTCGTTATCTTCACGTGCTACTAATCCTACCTCGTTACAACCACATATGAGTCTTGGATATCCAAAAGCAACTCCGATAATTTGTGCCCCCTTTCGCTGTGTTTTGAGGTGTCTGACGTTAGGCGTATTAATCAAATCAACCAAAATCCTTATTTTGGTTGTTTTAAGATATTATCTTTATTTTTTTGGGATATTATTTTTATTTTTCATTATTGTTTGGGGAGTATTATTTTCTTTCCATTATTGTCTTGGGAGTATTATTTTCTTTTTTATTATTATTTTGAGATATTATTTTATTTCTTTTTATACTCATATTAGTTCTAAGATAAATGTAATGCTTGCAGCTCGTTATAATGACTCTTATTGCTTTTATCAGTTTATTAATAAATTCAAAACTTTTGCTTTACTTTGTTTTCTAGATTAAGAATTGGTATCTGGATTTAGACGTTTTATTCTTATTGATTAATCATGTGTTGATCAATCACATTAAAGTTCATATGAATATGGAAAGTGTGAAAAGTTTCTCTTCAAAATACATGTGCAATTTTTGTTCAACTTCAATTTTTAAAATATTGTTCAAATCATCAAAGGTGTCTATTAAGAGTACAACTTTAATTTATGAATTTTGTGGAATTTTGAAATTATCTTTCCAAAAGTCACTTCTGTCAATGTATATAGAAAGAAAATTATTTATATTTTGAGAAATGAATAAAGTGGCCAATGAGAAACGAGTGCTTTGGGGAAAAAAGATCCCTAATTGATACACTGCAATAGTAACATATTGCTAATGTCTAAAATGCCCTTTCACAACTATGTAATGTGGGTCCACACAACTAATTTAAGTCAGACAAAAGCTACTCACTGCCAAATTGAGATATTTGAATTTGAATTTCGGAATTTTGGGATTTATAGAATTTTGGGATTTTGAGATATTTGAATTTGATTTTCGGAATCTTGAAGTATAAATAATTGGGAGAATTTTGCTTTGATGTACTTATTTCAATCATAATTCATAATTCAAATTATTTTTTTATCCTTCCTTTCTCATTCCTTGTCAACGATTTTTTAAATTAAACAAAATCAGTACATCAAAGCAAAATTCTCCCAATTATTAATTCACATTCATGATGAATTATGTGTAAAACCTAATACAAATTATTTTTTAAATGAAGTAACATATTTTTTTGAATAAAAAATCATTTGTATTAGGTTTTACACATGTGGGAGGCATACTATCTTCCAAAGATGTCATCTTCACGATTGAGAAATAAAAAAAAGGTTAATTATATAAATAGTATTTCTATTTTTTTATTTTTTCTATTTTGATGCCTAAACTTTATTTTTGTTTAATCAAATATCTAAATTTTCGTATTTTTTCTATTTTTGTGTATCAATTTAATTTTTATTCAATTAAGTATATAACTTGGGACTTATAACGAAAGACTACAAGTGTTTTATTGAGAGCGTTATTGGTTCCCCTCATATAAATCCAATTTTTATTTATTCTGAAATTATGTAAAATGTCTTTTCAAAAAACAATTTTAGTAAACACCAATTTTTAAAATCACGATCCACTTAAATTTCTTTCTTTATCATATATTATGAATTTGAAAAATTTTAAATGCTTGTGATATTTAAGGACCAAAACACCAAAATTTTGGAAATATTTTTTAATATACCGTATTTAGAAAATCAAATTTAAATTTGTTGCATTTTTGTAGACTCACATTTTTTACGTGTGTCCCCACACTCAATGGTGAGACTTGCTTTTTTTTTCTTTTTTTTTTCTTTGAAAAACCATTTTAAAAAATTATTTTTGAGTCACTTATTTTAGCTTTTTTTTTGCTTAAAACAAAATGCAAATAAAAAAAAACCCTTAAATGCGCGACTTCGTTTATGTTACGCCTACAAACCAAATTCAAATTTATACATGCTACCTATCAGGCGCACGATAACGGAACAGAAGACTTCTCTGCCCTCAAAATAGCCTTACTAATTTGATTATGGAAGTTATGGTCATTGATTGATTAACTAATAGATACAAAAAATTATCTTTCATAATTACATAAGTGTACATCAAAACATCATCAAATAAATAAATAAATAAATAAAATAAACAAGTAAAGTCAACAGAAAGCATGCACTCGACAAGACATCATGCTCTATTAATGTAAAACAACGTAAGCATAATAACAAATACTTTAATTATTCTTGATCGAATTATAAAAATAAATTATAAATCCAATATCAAGGTTATTTAATAAATGATACATAAGATGTTGGGCTATACCCAAGCCTATTTATATGTTATATAAATTAACTCCACAATATTCAATTTTATAGAAACTATAGAATTAATAGTGTTTGGAATTTTTGAAAACTGATTTGAAATTGAGGTTTTGAAAATTGAAAGTTTGAAATTTTGGAAATTGAGAATTTTTGAAATGAATTTGAAGTTTGAGAATTTTGAATTTGGATTTTGGAAATTGAATTTTTAAATTAAGAACTTGAATTTTATAAATTTGAGATTTTGAATGTAGAAATTTGAAATTAAAAATTGAGATATTTGAATTTTGAGATTGGGAAATTGTAAATTTGAAAATGGAAACTTTAAAATTGGAAATTGGAAATTAGGAGACTTCGAATTTTTAGATTACGACACTTAAATTTTTTAAATTGAGAATTTTGTGAATTGAAAAAAATGAAAACTTGGAAAAAAAAAATGAAATTGAAAATTAAGGGGATTGAATTTTAGAGTTGAAAATTTGAATTTTAGAAGATGAGAAAATGTGAATTTGAATTTTTCAAAATTGGATATTTAAATTTAAAAAAATAAGGAATGAAAATTTAGTTCTTGAATTTTTGGAAGACTTGAATTTTAAGATTAAATTGAAAAAAAATGAATTTTAGAAAATAAGAAATTGAATAAATTAAGGATGGAAACGGAATGGTATACAAAGTCAACAGATCTCAATGAATACAATAGGATTTATGGCTACAAAAACCGTTGAGGGTAGTTCTAGATCTCATTCCAAAACCACTATCAGAGGAGTTATTAAAACCGTTGAATTCGGAATATGGGAAAGTAGCTCCTGGATGGGGAACTACTCCTTTAATGGGTGTCGTAATGGCTCTATTTCTGTATTCTTATCTATTATTTTGAAGATTTATAATTCTTCTCGTTTTATTGACTGAATTTCGTTCTGATGACTCCACAAGAACCACAGTCCCTAGCTTTTCATCACAAAAGAGACCTAGCTTTCTAGGCCCATTCTATTTTGCAGTTCGATCATGGAATCTCTTTTATTTCAGATTTTATCATGAGTGTGTGACTTGTTATAATTGGATCCTATTGAGAGGCTGTATAATGGGTCTCGCATCTTTGATCGACGGCAAAAGAAATTATCGAATTCATGGCCAAAGGCTTGGTCAAATGACCTAGTGGACTGTAAGAAACTAACCTATGGATCGGGCTTGTATGGGTTATACTTAATGCTGCCAGTCAAGTGTTTTCGTCAGAATAAATTGGGCTTATGTATGTTGAGCCTAGACTAATGGATTGTGCCTAATTTGATGGACCTAAGATATCGCTGTAATTAACCATCAGCCTAACATGCCACAAGTAGCCTGAAATTTAAACTAACAGATCGTTCCCACTTGGATTTCATTTAAGCTCATGGGCCTAGACTAACAAAGCTGAGTCTAATATGTTCGGTCTAAGTAAGTCGACTTAAACTAACGAATTTGACTTAATTTGATAAAGCAAGATGTCGCCAGAGGCCGCAGCCTCCAATATACCGGCCTAAGTAGTTGGGCTTAAACCGATGGCCGGTTAAGACAAGCCGGTTTAGACTAATGGGCCCAAATTAATAGATAAGTTATCATTGTCATAAGTCCATAGTCTCAAATTAGTGATTAATATACATATCCAATTTGATAAATTCCACAAATACAAATTTCATACTAATTAATAAGTCTCTTTCAATATAAGTCCACAACTTCAAATTACTAATCAATATATGAACCAAATTTATAAATTTCAATAACAAACAAAATTTTCTAGCAATTAACAAGCCCAATTTAAATATTTAGCTAATTTAACCCTCTAATTCAAAATAAAAATTATAACATTTAATCATACTAAATTAAATAAAAATTATGTCAATTAACAATCTAAAAGTGATAACTTAGAGTAAATTCAAATATTACAAAATTTAATCTTCCCTTATTCAAGACCACTGCGGACGCCCGATCCGGTAGTCCCGCTGACTACCTGGGTCAACTCTGCGAACTGCGCATCTCAAGTATCGCGAGCATCACATGAGCGAAAAATGACCCAATCGGGTCCATTATCCATACTCGTGAAAATGTATATTTTATAACAAAAGGAATTTATTTACAATTTGTTTTATTTACAAATTATCCAAAACTGGGTCTTTTACCTAGATTTTTACAAAAATACATAATAAAGCCACATATGGTCATCTCTTCGTCTCTAAGACCTCGGATGCGTCCCATCCCCTGGTGCGCCTTCGATACTTGAAATAATTTTCCCTCGACAAGGTGAGCAATGCCCAGTAGTTGAATTCCCCTACATGGATTACTCTTCACCTAAGTGCACATGTAATGGCAACCAAACACATTCAAGCAAATGCATGATCCTACTAATGTCTATACGCTCACACGCCCCGAGTCCTCACCGACTCCCTTACACACGTAACTTGTCATGTATGAGAATTTATTTTCAAAACAAAAATATTTGTTTTACATTTGAAATCCTTTGGACATCCTTCGAAACCCTAGGACACACTCCGACCTTGGGAAACCTCTGAATCTAGACATCCTCCGAACACCGATTATCCTCCGAGCACCGGGACACACCCGAACACTAGACAATTCTCCTAACACCGGACGCCCCTCCAAGCACTGGACACCCTCCGAATATTGGACAATTCCTACAAAACTTTTATCTTTACATCGATTATCTTCCGATTACTTTAAAATCATACTACCGATCGATGTCCCATGCTACCGAGCCCACCATCGATACCAACCAATGTCGATCTTACCATGTCCCCACGACAATTTATCGAACACCAAACACATTGCCGATTTACCATGGTCAACACTAAATCTAGAATCGACCCAAACCATGCACTCACACCTAATGTCATGCTATGTTCTTGTGCATACAAATGCATGATGCTAATGCATTTATTTTATGTCACATGAATATTTATAAACTACATGCAACATAAACAATCTATAGATGGTTATACTTCCTACACACAATTTGCATGTTATTCAAATATCAAGCTACAACACAAAAATTAAGCACACAATGACCATTTTCAAATTAAATCAATCCGGACTGCCTAAAATGGGTTCCAAAATTCTAAAGATTCACCTAAGTTTTGGGATCGACCAAATACCACTCACGGGCCTCACACCATTCAAACCATTTTAAACTACTTCCTGGGGTTCAAAATAAACCAAGTAAGAAAATACTATACCTCTGAGTTTGTCAAAACTCCACAACGGCACACACGTGTAGCCTTGGCAAGGGGGACCAACTTTACTTCGCTCTCGCTGGATTTTGACTAAGACGATCACCGAAAAATTTAGAGAGAAGTTGGAGTCTCTCTCTCTAAAAATCCTCTCTCTTTCTCTCTCTTTTCTCTATCGAAATTACCGTTTTATCCTTCCTCAGAATTCTGGATTTTCCGGGGTTTCACAAATTTCACATATTAAAGTCTAAATTACATCTAAAAAAACTTCTAATTTAATATTTGACAACTTAAAGTCTATGCAAGTTTTTTCAAGTTAACTATTAACACACAAAAATATAATTACACATAAATGACACAAAATTAAACTTAAATACAATAAATTAAGATAAAAATGCAAGATTCAAGCTAATTACATAAGTTTCACCAATAATAATTTTTCATATCAACATACATAAATCTCATAATAGCCCATAAAAGAAAAATCTAATCCCAAAAATATACACATATGTGAATTTCATGCTAAAAAAAATGTGTGATAGGTGTTGACAAAATGAGAAGAAAAAAATAAATAAATAAAGAAGGTTTGAGTGTTTTACCTTTATGGGGGATGGGTGGAGAAAGAAAATAGGGGGTGTGGGGGTAGAAAAAATAAAATAAAATAATAATAATAATAAGAAGCAAAATCAAAAAGTAAAAATAATATGTGATCTAATTTTAGGGTCTACAACTTTGTAGGTAAAAAAAATCAAAGATGGGGTCTAACCCATGTTGCTTCACTGCGAACAAAGCCCCCTCAATTAATACCCAACTAAAATTTCTCTAGTCCATATTTATATTAGCTCGGAAGATTTTATTACTATTTTTTATTCTTTTGAATTAATAAATAGAAACTTTCGATATACAACAACTATTATTCTATAGTCAAATGAATAATGATTAAAAAAAAACTATTTCTTTTCATTTTATATCTTGTATTAAAATTTAATAAATCTTACTCTTTTTTTCACATCTATTCACTTTCCATTAGATCATAGTATTTTATTCTTCATAAATAATTATCTTCACTGAAACTCGAACATTAGGCCCCTCCCCTCCGTATGCTAACTTGAGCTCTTAGCTATTGGAGCTAGGTCTTATTGACTTGTACTCTTTTTTCTAAGAAATGGTTTTTAAATCAAAAACGAAATTGTTAAATTTTAAGTTGAAATTAAGAACCTGATGAGGGTGTTTATTTATATTTTTTTTTGTTAAAAGAAATTCCCATTCAAATTTTAAATTGCTTATTTTTATTGAATTTTTTTATCGTTTATTATTGAATATTTGAAAATTTTATTGAATAAAAAAGTCAAAATTTTAAAATTCTTAAAATAAAAATATGAAAAGATCTATATGTCATGATCCAATTGTTTGTAACAAAAGAAGGAAAAGTCATTTACTTTAAAAGTGGCAGAATTCTGTATATTAAAAAATGAAACCATAGTGAGATTTAATCTTTTCAAGTTTTAAATAAGTTAAATGTGTAATATTATTTATTTTCTGAATATGAAACTAATACTTTATTGATTCAACCAAAAAAAACGAGATTGATAGGAAAAGATATAACTAAAATGTTAAAAATCATGGAGTGATAAATAAATGTCCCGGATGATACACGAAGGCAATGAATCAACTCAAACTATACATTTGATATTATCCTACATGATCTGAGTATGTCTGAGTCATGACACCCAGAATTCTCATGACTTAATATACTTCATATCATTTAATCACTTCATTTCATTGAATGTTATACTAATCCTCTCCTTTTTTTCTTATGGAGATAGTATAGAATTTGCAATTCCAAATCCCACAGCAACAATCCATGCACAAGATTATTTTCACAAATGAAACATACACTTTAAGATCTAATATAAATCATATCTTCTGCCCAGACTACTTTAATGAAAATAGAAACTTCTCTGCAACAAAGTCCTGGATCCATAAACACCATGTTTATAAATGAAAACTGAAGTAAAGATGAGCTTTAACAATGGCGATAAGGAGATCATCCTTTGAAGCTGTAAGAAAACATATTGGGAGAAAGTTAGAGAAAAACGGTTTCAGAAACAATTATATCTAAGAAATAATATAATTTGATCTAAATAAAAAAATTATTATGGAACAAGAACAGATATAGTTCATCCTTGTTATGTTTATAGGAATAAATCCTTCCAAGAAGCAAAACAATGCTACCTTTGGTTTCTCCTCTACTTCAACCGCCATACCTTGTTTATGCCGACTTTTGAATATCATCCAATCAAATGTATTACCAATCTTTACCGTATCTGTGTCTTAACTTTGGTCTCACCCAGCTTTGTCAGGTTCTAGTGCTTTATTTGTTGTTTATTTGAATAATTTTCTTGCAAGTGTCTTAATAAAATTATGTGATCAAAGAGCTTATGTGCACTGAGATTCTTAGCCCAAGCCCAAGCCAATGAAAGTCCAAAACAGGCCTGTCCATCTAGCAAGTCATAAAAGTCCTGGGCAGTCGTGTATCTTAGTACTTGAAAGTCAACTAAATATCATCAGGCAAAGGAAATCAGATTATGCGCCGATGTTTTAATAGCTCTTGTCAGTCTCCTGATAGTATGGAAGAATTCTGAGATCAAAACCCGCCACGGAAGATATGAGGTGAATTCGAGAAAACAAGCTTCCTAATGGTGGCATACAGATGCGAATGATTTAAAGCCGAGAGAGCGAGAAACAAGACTCGCAGCTTCCTCCACGCTCATATCAACAAAACAGATGATCAAAGATGCCTCATCCATCCACACTCCAATCCACCCAATGTCAAGCTCACTGCCAACCACCTTCAACAAAGCCAACAACCAAGCCAACAAAACCTCATCACCTCAAAGATTCTGTTTATTTCCTGTTTTAGCCAAGTTCGTTGGAAAATAAATAATGCTATTTGATTCATCAGTGAAATCAAATATTTTTCTGGCAATTCTCGCACTGCCAAAGTTCTGTATTCACTTTTATTGCTTTAAAGCAATAAATATTTAGTTTCTCACAACAAACCAACAACATCACTTCAAAGATTCTGCCGTGCAATATCCAAGTCTATCAACCTCACTATCATGTTGGTCATTCTCCTAAGGAAACCAATACTTTCTTCAACACCATTCCACGATACCCATTCAGGTGTTCTCTCCACGCATTGTAGAACCCGCGCATAAACCACAAGGAAACATTCTATTAGAAGTTTATTTCCACAATCATTCAGCTTAGAAACATTTCAATCTCCCAGCAACAAATTCACTTATTTTGAAGGTCTTAGTGAGATCAAAAAACACTTAGCAACATAGCTGATATGGTTCTGGGAAACCCATCTTTGTGAAACAAAGCTCGATGGATGCATCTAGAAACATCACCGCATGGACCAAAGCTACCAAAATGAAGTAAACTATTCTGAAGTCTTTAGACTAATATCCGATATTCAACAAGATCAGATGACCTCATCCCACCACGTGAACGCTTAAGTGCACATGTCAGATTTTCTTCAAGAGCACCTGCATTGCACAACCCACCGGTAGCAGCCATATGAAGTACATGGGATGATGATGATATTCACGGTTCCTAATGTTGAGTTGAGTAGTGCAATGATTCCAGTAGAACTATAGAGAGTTGAAACTGCGCTGGCCTGACAATAGCCTTGAAGAAAAATAGTTTAGCAGAAAGTAGAGGTCGAGTCTTAAACAACCCGGGGCCTCTGCCGAAACCAAAGCCACATGCTGAGTGCGTACAAGCCTCAGATAGAACAGTCGACGAACACACCAAAAAGCATCCAGCAACTGCGCCGTGCCACGACATAGAAAAACAAGCCGTTAAAGAGATCATCCCAAGCAACCAAAGATGCCCGGTAACATGGGAAGCTCCACTCACTCTTCATCATCAAAAAGGCAAGCTAATGAACCCAGAAGAGGCCATCACCGACTCGAAAAGCCCCAGTTAGCCTCGTAGAGCGATCTTGGCCACTCCTAAATAGTCGGGGGTCGGATCTTCCTCCCTAAGGTAGAAGAGAAAGCTTGAGTGGCCTCACTGAATGAACCTAATCCCGCAGATATCCACTCAGCAGGGAGGCACACACCCAAGCATACAATTAGAAGTTTATATCGGTCACTTTGGCCAGTACGTGAGAGCAGCAAACAAAAACCGTATCCTCGTGGATGCTTCCTCATTCATCCGATCCTGCCGCCAAATGCAGAAAAACTGCTGATCTGGAGCTACTGGACATGATAAAGATACAAACCGATTTCTTTGAACTGGAGAGCATCGATGCGGATCAATACACCGATCTAAACTGTATCGCGTCCCATAATCCCAAACGAAAAAGGGTCATTTGAATGAATATCTGAACACGTTGAGGCAATATCCGGCTGCCGGCCTGAACCAATCACCCGAGGCCAGTCATCAGTAAGGCATGGTCATGATACAAGCGATCCTCACACACACAACCAAACACCACCTCGTCATATTTTTTAAAACCTAATTGATAAAGTCAGAAATGAATGTCAAAAACAGGAATAATGTAAAATCCCAAACCAATAATGTAATATTGTAAAATTATAAATCTAGTCCCACTGTAATTAAATCCACCTAACATGCCAACATTGGGAAACCACCCCAACACTGAAATTCCAAACCCAGTAACACCACAAACCACTGCTGACAAGCCCCACATATACATATCGATCCACGCCTCTCATCATCCTCCCCAGCCGTGATCCGACATGTCCTCCCCCTTCCAAATATTCAGCTCAAACTCCCGAATCCCCGTGACCTGATCATCGCTTGATAAATTCCAAGAAGCCCTCCGTTGGCAAGAATTAAAACTTATGATTCTTGAACTCCCTCAATGACCTGCTCCATCAGGCTTCCCGCAGAGCCAGCTTCAGACAATCTCCTCAGCAGAAGTCCCACGCCACGATCTTCCACCCGTTGATTTTTAGTCCTCTTAAACCCTGAATCCACACACCACAATTTTGACCCCACATTAAATTTTAATTTAACACTAAAGTCCAACCCAAAACATCAACCCTGCAATCCCCACAATGCCAAGTATAAATCTTAATCTAATATAAAGGAGAAAGGAGGAAGAAAGAAGGGAAGAGATCGAGTGTTTGCGAAGATAGCTCCCCGCGCTTTTGATGAAACAGCCTATAACAGTTGTCGGCAAGGGCAAAGGCACCACCAAAATATCTCGAAAAAAAACCACTTAGATCAGTAAAAGAAAAACACCCACCTCTGATCCGTTGAAACGTGAATCTCAAAACAAGTCGAATTCATCACGCCGCACAAAGCACCTTAGATCTATTCCTCATAACATTCGACGGTTAAGATTTGTACTCGCTTTTCTTTGTTTTAGATCAGTAATATCAGATAATCTATCAACGTACACAGTTGTAATATCGAATATTACCACCCAAAACAGATGTCATGTTCTAATATTGAGATCGATTCATCATGCTTGTGCTTAAACGTTGATTTTATCATGCTCAGGTTTAAAATAAAGTTGAGACTTGAACGCTGCTTCAGTAGTCACGTCTAAAGGCCGGTTCATGAGCGGAATTAAAACACAATACACACACAATTATGCGTGCACCGGTGAGAATAAGTCGAGTTTTTTGGTTGTTTGTAAAGAATAAAAATACATCAGATTGTAAGGGAAATATTTGCTGCTGCACATGATAATAATTTTATTTGTAAAATGGTAATGATGGTTCGTAATTAAACCAAATAGTGCAAAAATAAAGAAAAGGGAAAGACTGGTTTTGTAAAGTAAATTAAGGGGATATAAACATTCCAGCCATGTGTGAAGTGAAATGTGATTTTTCTGTAATTTTTATTTTCAACTCACCCATTTGATCGATTTAGACCAAAATTTGATTTTGATCCGTTGTAATATTTTTTTAATTTCCAATAATTTTATACTATTCTGGGATTTTTTTACTCATTGCTTTTAAAGTAAATTGTAGAGGAAAAAACAATCAAAGTTTTGAAGTCCCAAAATACCCAGCTCAAGATCAGAGAGGTGTTTTGTTGGAAAAACAAATTGTTAAAACGACGTAGAACAAACTCCAATGATTTTTCTCCGTGATTCTGTATCATCATTTAAATGACCTTACGTTAGTTAAAATGCTGAGATATTCTTCTTTTAGCATGAGGCGATTTTCTCAAGTTACAATCCATTCAGCTGGATCGATTCCTATCTTGCTTAATCACTTCTACATTATTTCTTTTACTTGTTTTATTTTGTTTTAGTTTTATTTTCTCATTCTTTCAGTTTCAATTAAAATTCAACGCTTTTATTTTTCACTTTTTTTTGGCCTTGTTTTGTATGAACTCACTATAATAGTTCTAGTACCCTCATATGTCGAAATACTTACAAAAGTATTGATTTCCAGATGTTTTATTAACTTTAGACTTAGTTTCATATTCCCAAATTCCAGTGAATCATGAAGAAAATTATGTCAGAAGTTGGCAAAATATGTCTAGTGCCCATGGATAAATCCCATAAGGTCCGTGGAGAATATCCAAATCCATGGAGGGGATGTGATTTAGATTTTTTTGTCTCGTAGTATGTTGAGCAAGTGGAGCAGTGATATTACTTTTGTTTAGAGAATGGAGAGATTCAGTGTCCCATCCAAACCATCCGACGCCATCCTCCAAATAGCACTGAGCTCACCATCCTGGGAGGTGGTCAATGCAGACTTGTCATAACCCACGCTCCAACAGATGCAAACCACCCTGGGCCAACACCAAACTCGAGGTCAGCAGCTTGCAGCATGAACTATATGCCCTGCCTTATAAAGGTCACCACTCGATAAGTTGTCTGGAGGTGCTGGGATAGAGGCAATCTCACCAAAAGTGCTACATAGTGTTCTAATTCTCTTTATCTACCGGAAAAGATAGAATATTTACCTTGAGAGAGTGCACAGTCCCACAATGTGGACTCAATAACTAGTTAAAATCTTTCCCTATCTGGTCAGTAATATTTCCAACTACTAACATAGATTGATTTTGAATCTGCAGAACCATTTGTCATAAGAATTTGCTATCGATATTATCAGCTGAGAGAGGCACTCCATGTTACGCTGTAATGAACGTGGATTTAATGATGGTCAGCTCAGAATAAGGTACTAGTGGGTAGAACGCTCCACTGATTTTATTCAATTGTCAAGAATTGAGGAATGATGAAACCACTCCGGTCGAAAATAAGAAGACAGCATAAAAGTGGACTGCATAGCTTCCAGAAAGTTCTAGCGCGAGTTCAAAAGTCCTTAGTAAGTTATCATAAGGTAATGAAAAACACTCACCCAGAAGAAAGCCCAATTTGAGAAGATCTGTTAATACATATCATGAGTTTAATAATCCCACAGAAATTGAAGTGTTATGATCTCCAAGCATAAAAAAGTCCTTCATTATATCCCCACGGTGAATAGTTACCCAACTTTATATCACAGCCTCCAACACAAGTACAAAGATACTTTGATAAGTGTTAACTAGTGAAACCTTGATTTCTCTTCCGAAGGATAGTTCATCAGTTGTTTTCCCAAGATCACCAACTCCCCAACAAACAGTGAACTCCGGGAAAGACAAATATCATAACTCCTGAAATCACGGCTAATTCTGTCGGAGTTCTAATGTTTGGTCCCCGGTTGGGATCGCACGGAATATACGAAGTTCCCCAGTGAAAGCGCTATGTGGGTTGATGAAGATCATTTCCTACCAAGATCTTAATAATATACTGTTACGATTTAGAAAGCGCTTTACCTTAAAAGAATGAGAGCTTCCTCCAATGTCAGACAGCGCTGGTCCCTAAACAATATCTCGTCGAGTATGATTGAATCGGCAAAGGAAAAGTGGTCTGATAAACCCAAAGAGAAAAAGTGGAAAAATGGAAGGTCCATGTCGTCATTCAAAATAGAAACAGAAGGAGAAACCCCTCAAAAGAAAGAATGCCGGGCTCAAAAGAGAGATAAGGGTTTTCCAAAGAGAAGAAGAATAACATGTTTCTCCCGTCTCCATCATATGAACGGTATAGAGTCAGATCGGACCGGACTTTTATTTCTTTTTTAAGCACAGGCCCAGTCTTGCAATCTATCAAAATAGTCGAGTAAAAACATGCAATAAACTACCAATCGTGGTGGTGTTTTCGTGTCAACACACAGTCCCTCGAGTCCCATTTACTTATACATATACAAAAACTTGGCTTACTTACATTTATATTCGTAGCGTGAAACTGTTACGGTAAAATCCCACATAGTGGTCAAATAGCCTAAAGTGAGTGCGAAGAGATCCTGACGCCCTCGTGTTCAAGATTTAGCTGAAACTGGGAGTTAGCTTTTACTGCCAATGAAACATATGCACTGAGGCACATAGTTATATCGGGCATTTCCTTGCGGAAATCATATAAAAATGCAGCCTCAATAGTGGTGACATCAATTATCCAATCATATGGTCAAAACTTATACACATACTGGTTTACTTAAGGTTTGATCTCGTAGAGAGTTCACCTATCTTGTGCCAGAGGGGTGGAAGTACCTAGGGGTGTCAGCAACTTACTTATAATGTTCTATTCCATGGAGTTATAGAGTTTATACTTGTACAGAGGTACTCATAGGTACATTCAGAGCAAAACAATGTACATTACTTTCCTCTTATTCATTATTCAAAACCTTATCATATAAATGTTAGATTACCTGTGGCTTAGTAATAAAGAAATGAGAGTAGACACAATACACACACAAGGCCTAAGGAGGTGCGCATCAAACATACAGCAGAGTGCCGGCACGTATAGGAAAATGCTGTATCAATCAAGAGTACCAGGCACAAACAAAGAGAGTGTCGTTACCAAATGCAGTGCCTGGTACTAAATGCCAAAAAGCACATCGAGAGCGTCGCCGCATTTCAATCAGAGTGCCGAAGCGCATTGGCACGGCTTCGCCCACGGAATGTAGGTGCCGGTCAGGCTCCATATCCGGTCTCAGTGTCCTGCTACCAGGCGTGTTCGCAACCTGAGCCATCGCGCTCAGCCATTAAGTTTTTTGCCCATGCACCCGCCGCCGTGTGCGAAGTAATTTTTCCTTATTTTGCCCAGCAAATATACGGATCATCTCTTTCACATTTAAGGTCCCTATTGTCCATTAGACAAGTCTCTGAATAATCTGAAAACAAATGAGAAACAAAAACAGTTATGATTTTCCATGCCAGAATATGGTTTCACACTTATGGAACCCAAGGTCCCATATCCTCTGCTCGGTCATGCTGGGATCCTTTCATTGCTAGAGATCTTCCTGCCGCTAAGGACCCCAAGAACCGCTCCCAGATTTTCTATTTTCAACCTTTTCCAAAACAAAGGGATATTCATATATTCTTCAGATACAATATCCCCCAATTGTGTTTTAATTCCACCAAAACCAAAGATAGTAACTAGGTTTTTTCTCAAACCCAATCAAACCTTGAAGTGTTAGTTAACTCCCAACACCAAACATAGTGCCTAGTTATGTTCATACAATATCCATATAATCCATCTATCCGTATAACTGGGATTTTACCAAATCTAACTCAACAAATCTAGTTATGATGGATTCTGGTCCAAACTTAGAAATGGAACCACTAATATCCATATGTGTCATATGGTTTCTCTCATACTCTGGGCTCCATGTCTATGGAAATCCATACCAAAGTCACAAACAGAGTAAGTATCCATAATCTTCCCTTATTCTTCTCTTCTTCTTCTCTTCTTCTCTTTCTTCACGCTTGTTCTGTGTCAAACAAAATGAGTATATCAAATCATCTCTATTCGTCCCATTTCCTATACTCCCCCATCAGGCCACAAGAATGTGAGCACACTGACTGCTCTCTGGCTGTACTTTGGTCCTTCAACCCTTTACTGTCTACAAGTCATGTTATTTCATACTCCCACATCTTTGTCTTCTATGACTTCTATAACCATTTTAACAATCATAAATTTGGTCTCGCTTATTTCTAAGCTTTCGATATTTTCTCATATTTTGAATTAAATTTAAAATTTTTAAATTGAGATCAAGGAAATATTCAACAGTGCTGAAAAACGAATAGGTAAGGTTTTAAAAGTTAAGGAACTAAACACTTCATGAGAGAATGGCCTCCAAGGTTTGTCATCCTCCTGCTCCACTAACAAAAGGCATGTAAGTTATGAGAGTGCACTTCAAAAGCTCACCTGTAACTCAAAGAGAAGGATGCATCGAGAGCTATGAAGAAAAGGAAATTGGCCCGAAGAAATGTCTTGAAAACCAAAAGAAGTAAGAGAATTGAAAGAGTTTATGCCTGCTTCCAAATAAAAGCCAAATTCGGAAGGAAGTGTCATGTAAGCATTTAAGAGTCTAGCAAGTATCCATGAAGCAAAGAAACGATCTTGAGCAAACTATTTTGATAATAGATTTTCTTATTTCCGAAATGTAAACACTATTTATTCAATTTCACTATATATTTTCAAGTCAAAGAATGGAGAAAGCTAGAAGTGATATGTAAGGTTGGGAATCACTGTGCGTAGGAAAATCATAATAAAGGGTGATCACCACTGACCCCTGAAGGAGTGAGCTTGGGGAAGGTGGCCACACCGAAAAAAAACCCACATGGAGACACAGTACAAGAATCTCTCATGTAGAGCACATTCTTCATGATGAAACCAATGTCCAAGGTACGTGGATAATGGATCAACTGCCACGGATGTCACTGGAGGATGTCAGAAATTGTAAAGAAGGATCAGATTTGATCAGTCAGGTGTCCATACACTCAGTCCTTCAACTGGAGAAATCCCAAGATTCCATGATCTACATGGGACATCACCATGGTAAGACTCTTGGCACCTGTGATCACCAACGTTAATTGCACGCCTTGCCGCAGCAACGGATCCGCTGTCAACGGTGTCGTCCTCCTCCATTTTATCATTCTGGAGCGTGATTTAGCTAGAAGTGCAGGTGCGGTTTAATAAACAACTTTCATCGCAACTCAAATCCCGTGAATGCAGCCATTGCGCACCGAAGAGTTTGGTCCACACAGCCCCAGAGGCAAAAAGAATGGGGCCGGGGATTCCGGGCAGAATATATGGAGCCGAAGAGATACCGGGGTAGCATATCTCGGGGCACTGCTTCGCCAAACCCCAAGAGCAACCCATGCAGATCAGGCCTCTCGTAATCCATAAAGGTCTACGGCTTCAGGAGGTCGAGCGACCCTCAAGTACCTCATAGAATGCGCCTGCTGCCCACGCCAGTCCACAAATGCATAAAGGCCTAGTGCCAAGCAAGAAATAGCTCACATATTTAAAGAGCTGTATTTATGAAGAAGAACGCTAGATGAAGAGGAGGGAAGAAATTCGGGACAAAGATTTGAGCAGATCCTCCTAAATGAGACCATAAGCCCTCGCACATGATCTTGCGAAGAAGTTAATCTCAGTACTGAGGAAGAGCCAGATTACTTGGCATCTCAAGTTCTCTACTTACCAACTTAAAGGAATCACTATATTATTGGAAAGCCATTAGAATTCAAAGATTGCTTGATTTAATTATGATGAAATTCAAGGATTTGATAGAGTCTCTTCGTGGAATATCGCCTTCCCATCGTCCGAATTCATCACTTCCAACAAATTACCCAGAAGAATGTTCGGGGCTGAAGCAGAGTCAGTGCTGAGCAGAGGTCCAGAAACCCTGAAGCTCAAATTCATCATCCTAAGCGGTGTTTAATGGTTGAAAAATACGTTCATATGAAGAAAAATAGAAAAATCTTAAAAGGATTTTACAACCAAATGCTGTTATTCATAAGATAATAGTGATGTTCACTGCAGTACATGTTACTGGGATTATATTACACAATGAACTTATCGCCTTGGCTGATTTACTTCAAAGTCACAACCAAAGATCTCCACAGTAGTAAGACAGCACCAAGACGTCTTTGGGATAACTCAGTCTATAGTGAGTTACTAGCCATCACATACCTTTAGTCTGGAAAATAACCCATCTCACTAAAGGGCAATGAATGTCATTTTCCACGATACAGTCACCACGCGAATTATAAGCCGATGATATCGTGGTTAAATCCGCAGCCACTACTACAGATCATCCACTAAAAATATGCCTTAAGAGGACAAGACATCATCACGTTCCTAAACCACTAAATAAGTACTGAGTCGTAATGTAATTCGATCTCCGTCACCAAATGTGAAGAAGTGGATCATAATAAAAGGGGGAAGTTATTGCTTCGTTGAATGTTTGCCAAATGTTGAAGAACCTAAAAGTTCTAGAAATAGCAAATTATTTACAAGACGGTCATAACCCAGCTGTTAAACGTGGGGAATTTTCACTCGTGAATCAGTTGAGTGGAAGAGTTGTGAGTAGAAACCATCAAGTAGCCTTTAACAAAATCAAAAGAGTACTCTGTTTAATGCTCCTATATGTCAACCCATCGAATTATATTTCATCAACTCGTAAATGAGTCAACGGGCTGTCTTTATCACCCAACTGTAAAACAGCACATATATATTATTTTGATAGGGTCTCAACCAAAGAAAACAAGAGAGGTTCAATTGAAAATTTATGTTTATTCTAAATTTTGTACGTACCAAACCTAGAGGTTAGTCGTATCAATTTTCAGTTTATGGTTTCAATCACCCTAGAGAAGCGTTATGTTTAATCTATATATTATGAAAGGAGAACAAATAAGCCTGTTTATTGCATTCATCTGTTTATCTAAATCAGTCAGTTATATTAAGGATTTCTCTAGCTGGTCATCCTTCCTTAGATCGGGAGTTAAGTGGAGTCAACTTGTTGAAAGGTAAAGAGCCTTGATACTCAAATTTTGGATGGTTCGCGGTTAGGCACCAGTCACGAATAAGAGATCATAGTCAAGAGAGTAAATGATATCAGACAGCCTCATCTGGGCTCGATGTACCAAATAATCAGCCGAGTAAAGGAAGTCTTTTGTAGATCGCTTGAGATGTCCCTCCCACCAAGATGCTCTGAGCGAAGAAGACTAATGAAAGTTTCGATAATAATGTGAAAGGAAAATACTTATTAATACCTTATTTTTACCGTGCCACATTGTTCAATTAAAGCAATCCTTTACTAATATGGAATTTGAAATATGCCTAGGAAATCAAATCAGAGAAGGATTTAGTTTATTCGGTCAAATTTCTTAAAATAAAAAAATAACTCATGTCTCATCATGATAGAAGAAGAAATCACCCTCTGTGGATCGACTCCAGACATCTTCAATAAACATACATCAATACAGCTGTAGATTGGGAACAGCCCGAGAGGTTCTCCTGGAGAACCAAACAAGAAGGTTCCTTGGCAACCAAGGCCCAGCCCCCACACTTGTCCTGTCAAGCAGCCTCCATGGCAGCCTGATAAGTCATTACCGCAGTGCTTATCTCTTCCTGGCGCGGTAGTTGCACGGTGCCAAAGTTCATGAAGTTATTCGTGGAGCTTCAACTGAGTATATACGACGGTTAATTGTAAAGATACCATTGTTTTCGCCAATTATCACAGCAGAACGCACCCAAGGCCGCAATAAAGTCACAGTGCCGAGGGCGGTGCTTATAAGTAAAGGATTCCAAATATGTTGAAATTACATCCACAGAGGAAGCAATGGTCGCCCAAAAGGGGCACAAGGATTCACTCTGGAAGATCATCCAAAGATCATCAAAAGGCGCGCCTCCATCCAGCTGCCAGAAGGTTATTTATCACAAAAGTGAGGCATTAAATGAAGAAAGCGTAACAAAAGATGATCCCAATTCATCAAGGAGTAGATTAACTGAAGCCTGAATTCCAATCTATTTACTACCGACAAAGGAACACAAAATCACTAGGTGATGAATTTTTTGCTGGTGGATTATAAATACAACCCACTATATCAACTCCTTTTGCTTCTCGCTGGGTTTGACATAGGAAGCATCCATCAAAATGATAGAATCAATAGAAATGCTTCGAGAGATCTCCAAAGATCAAAACATGATTTTAGATGAGATATTACGGCATATAAAACTTCCAAAGGAAGCTCTATAAGGGTGAAAGTCCTTTTTCTAACCCAAGTGAGCAAGATTTATTCCACGGAAAGCAGTAATGCTCTCCAATAGTCTCCATGAAATATGTCTGCTCCTCGCAGGAGTAGTCGCGACGACGGAACCCACTATGTGATGAAGAACAGCAAGCTTCCATCATATGCTGATCGTAAAAATAAATTGACCATTTGCGGGCCAAAGAGAACCAAGAAAAAGCCGTAGTTAAAATAGAGCCATGAAAGCCTGAAGAGCTGAGTTCAAGCAGGTGCACTGGCAACGTCTCCTGGCCCGGGAGGGAATCTTCTGCGTACCGCGTCATCGAAATATGAAGGCCGGTGAAAACCAGGCGCGAGGTCAAGAGGTCTCATCACCAGCAGCCACTGTGCCAGCTACCCACGCACGCAAACTGAAAACCCAAAAGAATTAGGTCAGATTCCACTGTCTTAAAAGCGTGGTTTGAGAATGCTCCCATGCCTTGGAATAAAGTAGGCCTTTAGCCTACCATGTTCAAGCATTCAAGCTCTCTAGCAGATCTTTTCTACTCCCATGCTGGAGAGTAGGCTTCAGCCACTATTTCAAGGTCTAAAAGCTTCTAGTATAAACAGCCTTGTCTTAAGTGTTTCTCGGGGAGAAAAAGCAGTGTCTGGGGTGAAGCTTTAGGTCACATCTCAAACATACACCTGTCCAACACATGCAATCAATGACATCACCCACTTTCATAAATTAGTCATGTTCTTCCAATCTCCAATGTTGTCTACTGATATGGGGTCATAGAGCTCAAATAAAGAATCCCAAAGACTCATTTTTAATCAAAATAGAAGGCAACATCTTTTCCTTACAAATATCGGGTCACAACAAAAGCGTATCTGAGTTACATACTGAACTACTACACGCAATGAGTCAAGGAAAACAGCAGTGTCGATAAAGTATGCTGTGTTTGCGGTGGTTATTAAGTCCAAAAGAAAATTGCCTCTCGTTTCCATCAGCAGTTGGACCAGAAACCTGTAAAATAGGAAGTCAGGTAAGGGGGTGGGAAAAGAAAAAATAGCCAAGGCAAGTCAAGAAGTGTAAAAGAACTGGAACCCAGTAGAAGAGTTCAAGAAGAAACATAATATTAGCCTTATTCACGGTGGTGCCCCTTTCATCCAGTGAGATCTCTGTTTTTATCCTCAAAGGGATCTCTAATTCCTTTCCGATCTAAATAATCATCAATAAAGTGTTACATAGGTAAATCAACTGATAAGCTGGTTCATTGATGACGCTATAGTTGAAGAATTCCTCACATCACAAAGATAAGAATCAAGCTCGATTTTGCCGATTATTGAAGTGTTTTCTTCCATTATTTAGTTTTTTTGTAGCCTGGTCAGAGAAGAAGTCAATCTTGTAAAAATAAAAGTAAATAGTATATATGGATGATATAAATAAAACTAATAAATGACTTTTAATTCTGGAAGGCTAGTAAGAACCCAGTCAAGTCAAATATGAGCAATTCCACCAAGTAGAATGATGAAAGCCGCTTAGGGATAGAGGTCCCAATGGAAAGCTAGAAAGAAGTTCAATAGCTCTCACCACGCCAAAACTCCACGGTAATACGAGCAAAAGGCAAAAGAAGGAAGCGTAATGAACGCAAACCAAACGGCAACAGTATGACAGCGGAAGGAATGGGACAATGAGATATGCATATCGGGCGTAAAGCGCAACCTCTTGAAAGGTATTTCACAATGGAAAACAAAGCAAGAACAAAGAACCTTCAGTCTCAGGAAGAGGTCAGATGGTGCCTAATTCGATCAAAGAGCAGAGCGCGGTAATCGCCTCGCAGCGTACCAATGCCTGACTTACTTAATCCCGCAGCGTTACAGCATCATCGGTGTGTCGCGCACAGAGAAAACACCACGCAAGTCCCGTGTTCGCATCCGAAGTCGCCAGTAAAATAACATGAAAGAATCAATGCTCTGACAATGTAACATGCATCATCGTTTTATGGTACTATCAGAAGATTACTCGCCGCTCGAGTAAACCGGCGTCAAAGAGTGGCGTTTGCTGCGGCAGGCGTTTAACTGGCGCAAGCCACCAGCCAAATCCACGAGTCAGAAAAACACACGACAGAAGAAAACTGATAAACTGAATAAGAGGCTCGGCGAGTTGGTTAACCCGGTGAAGAAATGCAACAGCCTCCCGGCAATATAGAACGCTTAAGTTTATGGTGAGCAAACCCGAACGCATAAAATAGTTTCTTAGTTGTCATGCACATGGCGTGATCAAACACCTGGGTCGTGGTGTCCTCCAGTATATAACATCCCATTACAGTGAACAAGTGTCACGCAAGGGACATGAAAGATTGAATAATTCCTGACTGTGACTGAAGAACACTCTCATCAATCTCACGCCATAATGGGTTAAGAAGGTAACATGGGAATGAAACCGCTCAACTCCACATTCAACCCTCAGAAACGAGATAACTAGTAATCCATGACAACTATCCTTCAAAGCCCTGAACGCATTTCCGAACTAAAGCCTACCAGTGGAAAATGAACTCTTCCAGTATTCAATCGCTGATCTGAACTAAAGTGGAAATTGTGGAGAAGATTATTCCCCAATAGACTGGGCCCCGGAACTAAAGTGAAACAAGAATATACCGTCGGCAAGGAAAAAATGATGTCGTAGGTTCAAGGCCAATTACAGGCAAAAATAGCATATACTCAATACTCCAGCTCCTCATGAAGATGGAATCGAAGCTAGAAGCCATAGGACCACCACAAAGAAGCCTCAAAGAAATCAAGGTTATGTCACATATAGAAATCTTAGGCTATACAAGTCGAAACATTCAATAGGGCAGAAATCTATATACGTAAAGCCATTCCTTTAAATGCTTCCTGATAAATTTAATTAAATTTTTGCAGTTATTCATGGCCCACAAAGAAAAACTGGTTTTAGTTCTATTCACCTTGTGTTGCTGAAAATCCAGTTCAATATAAAATTTAAAAGGTTTCAAACAGTCAAAACTGATTATGGTTTTTTCAAAATTCTGTATTCTTCAGTCTGCTACCCAAGAAAATTCGCATGTCGTAAAAGTTTCACACGAATTTTCTAAGGTATTTGCGGATATTTTCAAAATATAAGACCCTGAAAATAAATCAAATAATGAAACAGATCAAGGTGAAATTCTTCAAGGTGGTTTTAGAAAGCTCCTTTTAAAGTAAGACTTCAAGTACTAATAAGCCAAACAATCCTCAACGAATTTTGCAAGGTGGCCATGTCGATTTCAACATAATCTTAAAATGTCTTCAAAATGTTAAACGCTTCAGGTTGTTTTTCAGCGCTTATCTGGGGACCCTTTTAGTTCAGACCTGAAGAAGTGCCTCAGAATGAGTTTAAAAGATCCAAAAGAATTTTTTCTGTACCATGATTATGTTCGAAACCCATCCCAACAAACCACAGCCGTAGTCAATGATTTTTCAATGGTGTGTGTAATTACTGCCTTATTTCAAACATAATGAAATCTAAAGTGTTCTGACAACAAACAGTTCTGAACCTTCAGCAGACTCAACTCCTTTCGAAGCCTGTACCCAATATAAAAACTAGCTTAAACCCACGCCAATGAAATTTTCTAAAGGTACCATGTTTATTTTCAAACTATATATCCTGAAAAGCGTTCTAACAAATAAACAAAGCCAGAGAATCTTGAACTGTAAAGTATCTACAATTTTCTAGTCACACTTGAAGAAAACTTTTCGTTTATAAGCTACAAGCTTCGCTGATTTTTTTCTATGTACTCATATTATAGTCTTCAACTGTTATCTTCCTGAACTGAAAGCCGTCGAAAAAGCTCAAATACTCTTAAGAACATATTCAAGAAGATTCTTCAAAAATATCCATCTGCGAAAGTTTCAAACAAATGCCAAGGAAAAAATTTCAATACTTTGAAATAATAAAGAAAGTTCGAAAATTGTATCCAAAGCGCTTTCAAGAAGAATTCCAATCGCACCATTGTCGAAGAAAACAGATAAGTCTCTCATCAATGCCCACAACGCGTGAGAGGAACAATAAATACTCTTATAGCGCGAACGACAGATGATTCTGGAAGAGCCCAGTCGTAACTTACTATCTTTGCAAAGGTGATCCGTTGGTGTTACAATCGTCGAGTGGCAAATCGAATAGCGTTTTATTCAGATACGCCGCCGCGTCAGAGCTCGATGAAAACACTACCCAGCCGTGTGCAGTGCTTCTGGATCTCGCCAAAGAAATTGACAGCGTTACCATAAACACGGCCGCTGATCTACCGCGCCTAAATCCATACCACCCATCCAGACGCAGACAACCATGAACACAGTAGCACACGCCGCACGCGGGAGATCCACCGTCGTTTTCTCCAACAGCGCCACAATTGAATAACATCGGTTAACGAGAGATCGTCGCCACGCGACGGTAATTTACAAGTAAATATAATGATCACATGAGTATGTGCTAAAGAAGAAGATGCATGTAAAGTAAAGGGTTTCCTTTCTATCCAAACAAGTGAAGTTGCTTTGAAGAGTCAAATCTCGTGGTTAAAGAAAACCTGAAGTTTCCTTCGATGTAGAAGTTCGATATTGTTTTTCACAAATAACAATATCCTTCGTGGAAGAATGCTTCCTGAGCTTTCTAAACCTGATGACATCGGAAACTTTTCTCGGGAATCACAATCAAGCTTTATTCATTTCGAATTTGAACTCAAGTTTCCAATGCCAATCCAACATCATGGATTCCAAAGTTGAAGCTTGTCTATGGTTGGTGCCATCCCATAAGGCTATTAGTTTTGTCAAATATGCTAATAAGGGCTCATGGCCACAATGTTCGTGGGCAATCAGGCGACCCAAAATTGAGCCTTGGCCTGATTCAGTGATAATGGTTAGCCCAAGCACAGCCCATGAATAAAAAGTCCAAAAACGCGGGGTCCAGATCCATTGCAGGCCCAGCAAAAGAAGTCCAAAGATATTTCTAAATTTTTAATTTTTTTTGGAAAGTCAAAACAAAAAGTTACTACTCAGAGTATAGAGAAATTAAGTGCCAGCAAAGCAATGGAATATTTCAGGAACAAGTCGTAATGGAGATGAAAAATTCTAGGGGATCTGTAAGACCCACACGTGGAGACGTGGAGGAAAGTTCATGGGAACAAGCTTCCACTGGAAGATATGGAACATTTCCGTAGCTTTGAGAGCGAGTAAATGAAGACTTAGAGGCGTCTCTACGTCTATAGTGAGAGAAGCATTGAAGCAAAGACAATCAATCAACCACCACAAATCAATACCTCCCAATCACCAATAACCTAATCACTTCCAATGTGTCAGCAGAGCCAAAGAAATCCAAGCCATGCCTTCGTAATCTCACATTATTTCCCAATTCTGCCAAGTTTCCCAATATCTAACGCAATAGTTTCATTCACTGGGAGAAACAAATATTTCCTCTACCACTTCAGCATTCTGCCGTAAAGTTTTATGCTTATCAAGCTGCTGCCAATAATGTTCAAACATTCAACAAATATTTCTCGCACATCAGCATTCTGGTCGTAAATAATATTATTCCAAGTATCAATCCTCAGCACATGTTATTTATCTCTTCCTAAGGAAATCAGCCTTTTCTTCATACCATTCTTTCCAGATACTCATTCTACGCTTCTTTCCACTTCGACATGAACCTGCCATAACCTGTTAACCTATGGGTCAAGTAGTTGATTTTGACAGGTTTGGGGAAATACTTAATTTCCTCTACATACCCACACGCTGAGCTGGTAATATGGATTCGCAACAATACAAATATGGAATATCGGGTGAGCAGCCTGATTTTTTATGTTTGATGCCTTGGCTTTATTACATTTTATTGTTGGGGAGTAAAAATAGTAGATTTTAGTGGTATATATCTAGCCTTATCTATACAGTAGTGCAATTACTTAAAAAAAGTTCACGCCCTCAAGTGCCTTTGTACCTCACATCTAAAGCCATGCCTAAATAACTGGCTTAGTCATTAACAATGTTCACTTATACAAATATTCAAAAAGATCTTACCAAAGAAAACTTAGAATATTTAGTTTTTATATCTTGATGCATATGAATAAAGAAAGTGACTAATGTTCAATAGTTGTTTTTATATTAAATATTATATTTGAATGATAAATGTTTCAACAAATGAAACAATTTTTTATTTTTAGAGTTTTAATTTTCATCATATTCTGTTATGAGCATACAAAATATATATATATATATATAAATATATTAATTTTAGTTCTTACTCCTTTTATTTCCTTTAGTTTTAATTTTCAAAAATTAGAAGATAAGCAAACAGATTATCTCAAATATTTAATCTATAAAGTACCTTATATATTATTCTTTTCTCAAAGACTCTCATCATATTCAAGTTTCAGTATTTCAGTCTTAAGAATTTTGTCTGCACTTAAAATTATATGTGGGAGTTTATTTATCCAAACAATGAATTTTACAGGCAATATGATATTTTGTAATCCGTCAAAGAAAGGTTGCTTTTGATATCCCCAAATGATTCTAAAAGTTAATTACAGTCTTTAAAAAAAGATATCAACAATAAAGTGTTTGATTTGAATGCAAATGATCACAGAATATGCTTCCCGGCTCAATAAAGCCTCTACAATAATAATCATTAACAAATATGTCACCTCAAGATATTCTCTTATCGGAATATTCTTGGTGCAATATCACAGTTTAGATTATTTAATATCACTTCTGTCATAGCTTTCTGTTATGCCAAAAAGTGTACCCCAACAGTGTTCAAACATAGAAAAATTCAATAAGAACATGATGAGCCAAATATAGTATTTGATTTGGATAAATGTTTAATTTTTTAAGAAACATTATTTTTTAACAAATTACACTTTGTTACAACGAATAAACTAGTCCCTACATTAATTAACCCAAAGACCCCTACCTAAATTGTCATTTTAAATTTTCACATTTCTTTTTTTTTCTAATTAGTTTAAGACACAAAACAAGCTATATACATCAATTTTTAGGTAATTCAAAATAAACAAATCTTGTCTTCAACTCATGAAAACAAAAATAAAATAAAAAACTAAAAATCCTAGTGATTCAAATGCACACTCCTGACACTTCCACTCCGTCCCACTGGGCTTTGACCCTAGTATGTTATAAAAATAAAAATCTCACGAAAGAAGTATCAAAGTTTCAGCATTCCTAAATCTAAGTAGTAGCTCATCGCGTGAGTGTCTGTGGAGATATACTTCGTATCTTCAAGGGACACAAAAAATTTGAAAATTTTATAAGTTGCCTTTCGGACATACTTTAAAATTTCAATTTAATCCGAACGTTCTGAATAAACATTCTTTAAATTAAAAACTAAAAACATTCAAGATATTTCTCTAAACATGTCAAATTTATAACAAAAAATGTTCTTAAAAACATCTCATGCTTCAAAGCCAATAACTGTGTTGACTGACATACACTTTCTATAATTTTAAAATTTTTGTATTTAAGTTAAAAATGTTCTAAAATAAGTATTAACTTTCTAATCACTGAACGTTATAAATAAAATTATATTAAAGAGACATTTTCTATAATTTTAAAATTTTTGTATTCAAGCTGAAAGTGTTTTTTGGAGAGACGTTTTCTAAATTGTTGAAATGTTATGTTTGAAGAGACACTTTCTATTTTAAAATTTTTTAATCTAAGTTGAAAGTATCTTTTAAAAAAACACTTTCTAAAAATTCAAAAAAGTGAAAGTGTCAAAACCCCACTTTTTGAATCTTTAATATTACGTGTGTGTTGAGAAAACTGCATTATATTTAGGATTATTTTTTAAACCAAATTTTTTTAAGATTTGTTTTTTTAATTTCTTTATTATCTTTGGGAAAGTAAATGGATAAATCCATAATATTTACAAATCTAACCCCATTCTTTAAAATCCAAAAGGAGGTAAAAAAAACACCTTTTTGGCTAAAAATATATCTGGGGACCGTTATAATGTAGGACAAAATATCTTGAGATTTGAATATCATGTGGGGATTTATTTTTTACATTTTTAGGATATTTTTGTCTCAAATATAACATTTTCAAGATTACTTGTCCTAGGTAAAAAAAAAAAATTACTTAGTGTTAGTTTTATAAATAATTTTTAGATTTTTACAACTAACCACTTTGTTATAATTTTTATTTTTTTTCATAATTTTAAAGCTTTGAACGTTTTATCGACCTAATAAACAAATAATTTTAAGATTTATTCATTTTAGACCAAATTTTCCATATTTAAAACTACTTCTAACCTTGTTTAGGACTATAAAAAAGAGATTTACGGGAGCATTAAGTTAGATTTCTTGTCGTTAATTCTTAATCGCTTTAAGATTAAGAGTCAGGTGCGTACGAGACACGTGAAAATATATATATATATATATTTATAGCACTCTCCAAGGTTGCCAATTCACAACATACACAAGCTTGTAATAACTTGAGCTGTTTCACTCCACACGTCTCTTTCCACTCCCTACTTAAATTCCCATTTGGGTAAACTCTCTCTACACCTCTGTTCCTTTCTGTTTCACAAATTATATAATAATAAAAATAAAAATGTAAACACATTCTGGGCTTGCAAATGTTTCTTTCAAGTGAACGGAAAACAGTTGGGTACAGGTATTGGTAAGGGAAGGCGGCCTACGCGCGTTAAGGCGGTAAAAGTCTCTTATTCTGAAGTTCTCTCTCTTCTATAAAAAGGGTGCTCGGGATATTGCATTCTTACGTTGTTGGCTTTCTGCTCAGACCCAGGTGGTGTCTGAAACGACTCTCCCATGCCTGCCTTTCCCCTTCTTTTCAACTTCTTTTTCTTCGTTTTGATTATTTCAGGTTTGGTCTTTTTCACGCCCCCCATTCCTTTGTTTTCTCTTTTAAGGCTATGACTGGTTCTTCCTTTATAATCCAATTCTTGAGTTGGGTTTCTGTTAGTTTGTGACAAAAAATTTGTGATTATGGATTTGGAGACTGGAACTCACTTAAGGCATTCAATTTTTTTGTTATTGTACATTATTTGGTTCTGTAGTTGTTGAGTATGTTGTTTTATACAGGTTTCTAAGCACTAATTTGTTTGATTCTGTACCTGTTTGTTTGAAAATCTTGGGTTTCTGTTGTATGTTTGTTCTGGGTTTTCAACCATTCTTTCTGGGTGGGTGTTTGATTTTTTTTTTTTTTTTTTCTTTTGAATTGTCTGTTTTCAGATTCAATTGGGCTAATCCATGGCATTGGAGTAGGAATCAACTATGGTCAGATCGCCAACAACCTGCCATCTCCCTCCCGTGTGGCGGTGCTCCTGAGATCACTGAACATCAGCAGAGTAAAGCTGTATGATGCTGATCCGAATGTTCTACGAGCATTCTCGAATACTGATGTTGAGTTCATCATTGGGCTTCCTAATGACAACCTTGCAGCCATGACTGATTCCACCAAAGCTCAAGCTTGGATTCAGCAGAATGTTCAGCCATTTCTTCCCCAAACCAAGATCACCTGCATTTCAGTTGGGAATGAGGTCTTATCCGGGACCGATAAGCAGTTAATGTTGAATCTCCTGCCTGCAATGCAGTCTGTTCATAGTGCCCTCGTGAGCTTGGGATTAGATGACCAAGTGGGTATTGTGACTGCTCATTCACTGGCTATAATGGCTGAATCATTCCCTCCTTCGTCCGGGAGTTTTAGGCCGGATCTTGCTGAATACCTGCAGCCCCTTCTCAATTTCCATTCTCAGATCAATTCCCCATTTTTCATTAATGCATATCCCTATTTTGCATACAAGGATAACCCAGGTGAAGTGTCATTGGACTATGTCCTTTTCAATACTAACCAGGGGACAACAGATCCAGTCACAAATTTGAAGTATGACAATATGTTGTATGCTCAGATTGATGCTGTTTATTCAGCAATCAAAGCAATGGGGCATACCGATCTCGTGGTTAGGATATCCGAAACCGGTTGGCCATCGAAAGGGGACACCAATGAGGCTGGAGCCACAAGGGAGAATGCAGGAATATATACTAGAAATTTGTTGCAGAGAATAGCAGCCAACCAAGGCACTCCTGCTAGACCATCTCTCCCAATTGACATCTATGTGTTTGCTCTTTTCAATGAGGATCTCAAGCCTGGCCCAACATCAGAAAGGAATTTTGGATTGTACTACCCTGATGTTACCCCAGTTTACGAGATTGGATTGCAAAGTCAGCTCCCACAGATAGCTTCTGCAGCTTTTGATATCGATTCAGCCTCCACCATAAATGTAATAACCCCCTTTTCCTAAATCATTCCATATTTCAGTAGATTCCAAACTCTCTCATGTTTTACTAATGCCATTGCCTCTGCTTTCTCCTATTTTACAGGCAGTGTCGATCGTCAGTCTTCTAATCTTTGTTGCATTATCTTTGATCATTGTCCAAGAGGGCCTTTGAATTGAAATCAAATACACAAAACAAAGGCAATGGTGGTTTGTGGGAGACTATTTAAATCTCCCTATTGCTATAAGAGGGGGAGATTTTAGAAGGTCAGAAGCTCGATTCTTTTGTAGTTCCATCACATAAGAAGTTACATTTTTTAACTATTAGAACACAGAACATAGAAGCAATCAGATGAGTGGAAAAATTCATAATTTTTTTTTTTTTACTTCTATCAAAATTGGAAACTAGGATGAGGAGTTTGAAATCTGTCGAGATGAGACAGAAAAGCTATCGATATGTACACTAGATATGCTTTGAATTGTGCAAGAGATATCAAATGAAAACAGAGCAAAGTATGGCAGACATATGGCTTGTCACTGTTAACTTATGTGTGAATGCTGGGCCTCCATACTTTTTTATCACAACTTGTCATCATGCATATGAATCTTTCTGTGATCAAAATTCTTCAATGTCTTCAACCATACAAAAGTTCAAAATAGCTACTATCAGGAAAAAGAACCCCTCAAAGTGTCTTTCTCCCTATTTCCCCTTTTTTTTTTTACTCCTTTTTCTCC
The DNA here is from genome assembly GCA_016808115.1 of Tetrastigma voinierianum. Lineage (NCBI taxonomy): Eukaryota > Viridiplantae > Streptophyta > Magnoliopsida > Vitales > Vitaceae > Tetrastigma > Tetrastigma voinierianum. The sequence goes on from JAEQBH010004632.1 coordinate 303,598, forward strand.
CATGGGGGCTGAGCATATATCAGACCCCATTAATTCTGGTCAATTGTGATGAGCCCCCCACCATTAAAGGGGGATTTCCTCTGTCCCTTTGCATTTTTCTTGCCTATCGTTGAATGAGGGAATTTGCAGCATCTTCCACCACAAAAGGGGTTGTGGAGTCATCCCCATGCCGACCTCACATCCTTGTTATCTTACACAAAAAGCCACCTATGATTGATTAATCTAGCCTTCTGAAATTGAAATGTCTTTGTAGAGTATCACCGGCATCTTTCTTGGCTTTTTCGCTTTTCAAGTATTTGGTCACTGCCTAATGGGGCACTTTGTTCTCCTCCATTGATGCCCCCACCATGACTGAGATACCACTAAAAACATAAAATGAAGCTGTTGCTTCCTGTGCATTCACACCTCTCAAGCCAAGTTGATCAGATCAGCCTGCAATCTCGTTTGCTTTCACAACATTATTTGAGTATGAATAGAGATGGGATGGACATCGATTTCTTGTAGTATAGTGAAATTATTGAACTTGTAGCCACAAAGATTGAATGACCCACCCAACAGCCGAAGTGAATAAATTTTTCATCAAGGAGAAGTTAGATTCAAAAATCGTGGAGTTGCATAAGATTAAGTCGGAAAATCAAATCTCCTATCAATCATACTCATCTTTTTTGGACGAGTTGGGTAAATATGATATCTATGCACTAACTTGAAGGGGAGTGTAGAGTATTTTGAAAAGTTTTCAAAACATGGTTCTCGTTCTTTCCATATCCTTTTCTTAGTTTGATTGCAATTATAATTGAAAAGAATATAGAAAATCCTCCCCTATAAATTTGATTGCTCTTTCTCATAAAAATATCAATTAAAAATATGATTATCCCTTTGAGCACCAACTTGGTCGGCCCAACGATGATTTCGTTTTTGGCCTTAGAATCCTGCATGGTCCACTGAGGATAAGATTGCCAGCAAGATGATTCAGCATACAGTGACTGCCTAGCTACCTCCATTTTTGATCCCCAGTTGCTACTCTTAAATCTTAACTAACATTTCTTTAACCACCCAACTAATCAAATTGTCTTCATGCCCAGCTTCATTGTGATTAATACATTCCACTGTGGTTGCAAGGAGAGGGAAAAAAACAGATTGAGAAATAGAAAACAAATATTGGAGTAATAATAAAGTGAAGATCCCCCCATGGGTGGAGGAAGTGTGAAAAGGGAAAGACACCTAATAATGAAGGAATGCTCAAGAACTTAAGACTCTGATCCATGGCCTTTGCACACTGCTTTTTGAGTTTGTTTTAAAGCATTTGTACATTATTAAAAGACAAAAGAGAAATAGTTTCTTGTTTTTATTTTTTAAAACATTTTTGGTGTTTAGTAGCCAATTAGCAATTGAATTTTGTGAATATAGACCAAACAAAGAAGGCATTTATCTCTGGCTCTGATATGGGAAGATGTGGACAGACAATGGGGGGTTCATGAACCTAATTCACAAAAAGAGAATGATATTTTATGAATCATAGGCCAAGCCTATTCTTTAACCTGAGATTGTTGCCAACTTTGACTGTAAAGTTAGGTGTGGGGTCTGCCTCATATTGGACTATTGTTTGGCTGCTGAAAATAAAAAAAACATGGCCAGCCCAAATAAAAAGCCCTTATCCCTAAGATTGGTTGGGGTTGGTGGATTTCGTCCAACTTTACTTTTATTAATTGAATAAAGCAGGGTTGACAAGGATATATTGATATTGACATTGATGTGAAAAAAATAACTCATTATATTTCTAAAGAGGTAAGATTGATTTACAAAAATCCAATGCTGGATATGGGCTCGTCTGGCCCAAAATGGAAATGGGGGTTAGGGTTATGATCTCATAATCTATAATCTATTGATCAATTGATTCTCTATCTCATAAAACAAGCCTTGGAAAAGGCGTTTGTTCCAACAATATAATCATATTTGAGTCAAATCCATAGTGACCCACATAACCTGTTAAATAAAGCGGATTATATTCGTATCGATCATGTGAATTTATTCGGTTTAATTATTACGTTCGTTAATATTTAACTCATTCAATATATTATTTACATTAAATACTATAATTATAATTTATATTATTTTAAATTACCAAATTAATTAATGGGTTATACATGTCATATATTCACTAAAATTACATTAAATTAGTATTTGAATTTATTATTTTCTGCTTATTATTTGGGTCAACAAATATAATAGAATACTGTTATTGACACGACCTTGAACACGAATTGCCACCCCTTAGGCCAAACCCCAAAATTTGCATGGCTAAAAATGAAAGTTGAATCCAAGAGCCTGCAGCATCAAGGCCTGTTTGGCATGCGAGATTTGTTGCGAAACCCACATAAAAAAAGAGGAATCAATTCCTATTCAAAATGGTATATGATTTTCAATAACAATGAACTTTTCTCACTATTTACATTCTCAAAAACAATCCAAACACATTAATAAATAAAAATGAACTTGACTTTTCCTCCTGTTCTAGCATTTCCAACATGACCCAAATGATAAAACAGCATCTATCTCAGTATGCAACATGTTATTCTCACCATGAAGAAGATCAAACAATTAATACAAACCCATATATAGCACAACTCTACACATATTATATTTGGAAGTGTTATTACATACATTCACAATAACATAAAACTTAAAGATCATCAGTAATCTTAAAGTTTTGAAAGCATATTTGTTATAATTTGTAACACCTAATATAATCAGCACTAATTTGAACAAATTAAAGCAATTTGTGAGAAAAAAGAGAGAGAAGTCTGCTCCCAGACTACAGTAGGAAACACCTAAAAGTACCTTTTTATTTTTGGGCAGTCCATGTTGGGGAAACAGCTACAGTATGGAAGAGAAGCCAAGCCATCTGAGGACCTGATCATATTTTTCAAACAAAACTGATCCTACCAAAGAAATAGAGAGTAATAATCCTTGTAATTTGGAAATAATAATCGCAAACCCATCAACGCTTGACCCATTGGAAGCTCTTCCTTGCTTTTGCTTTTCCAGGTTTTTTCCTTTCTACCACCCTGGGATCCCTTGTTAAGAAACCAGCTGGCAAGACACAAGACATGTTTAACATGAAATGGCACAAGGGAAGAAGCTCACAGTTCTATGTAAGGCTCCCGATTGAAACCCGGAAAATACTAGGGAAAAGAAAAATATACTAAGAAAATGGTTTTCTCATGTTTGGTTTACCGTAGAAAATATAAAAGAAAAGCGAATATAATCAAAATTCGTCAAAATTTTATATATTTTTAAATTTCTTAGTTCTTATATTAAAGAGAGAAACAAATCAAATGAGTTTAAATAGACATATAGAATTAACTTGTTAAGTTTAAACCTATTTTTTATTTTCCTCCAAATTTTCTTTCCTTAGTACTTTCCGGGTTCCAAATAGAGCCTAAATGAATCAAAGAGAAATTTAGCATATGTTCCATTCGTAGAAAGCACCAAGAAAAATAGGTAAAAAAAATTGTAATAAAACTTATTTTCTCATGTTTGGTTTACCATGAAAAATACAAAAGAGAATCAACTATAATTTAATAACTTCAAACCTTCTGTTTTTTCATTTTTACTTTCTTTTCTTTCCCTTGTATTTTCTCGCAAATTTCCAAAAACCAAACATATTGTTAGATTAATGAGCAAATTTATTAGTCTCATCAAAAAACTCCTATGCAAACCATAATGATGCACACACATTTCTGGAAGATGTAGATACCATTGTATGTGTTGTTGATGCACGGAAAATAACCAAAGCAAAGAGGAGAACAAGAAGAAAATGAAATAATTTGCTTTCACGGTTTGTACCTTCTTTGAGCGGAGGACGTAATCCTGGTTCCCAGTTTTGCAAAGCCCTGCTGATCCCCAGACGAATTGCTCCAACTTGACCTGTTGTTTCATTCATGAATTCTAAAAGTTCAGGAATACACAGAACAACAGAAAAAGGCAGTTTAAAGTTAAAAACAAAATCAACAAAACGAGCTTCTTAAGCTCCAACAGTTGCTCAAGTTACACTATTGTTACTAACAATTATTCATGGAATTAGGAATATGGATCATATAATCCCTCTGTTGAAGGTTTTTGTTCACCAAAGAAAACGTGAGTATTTTAAAGGACATGCACCAAAGGTGATAATAACCACAGAGAAAAGTCATTTGGGAAGCAAAAAGTTCTCTACTATATTACTTTAATATCAAGGCAAAGCAAATGTTCAATATCTGATCTCCAAAGCTGTTGATGCGGGTCGTTTGCACAAATTACTGCATGAAGGAACAGATGGTGGATTCGGCTGCATTGATCTTTATAAAGTTTCCTTAATATAATTACAGATACAACTTTCATGTTGGAGGTGGGAGGAGAGAGAGAGAGAGAGAGAGAGAGAGAGAGAGAGAGAGAGAGAGAGATCCTAGTGCTTCATGAGTGGGACTGGATGGAGAAAGCCAGAACATATTATTTTGGTTCAAAGAAACTGAGGTCTCCATGAATCTGACAGCTTAGAATGGAGAAATAGGCTTTATATTTCAAACCCTGAGGTTCTTTTTTCTCTGTTCAATAGGCAAGCATGTACAATACAAGATTACGATTGTTTGAAAAATCAAATAAGTTCATCCCTCTTAAGTGGATGACAGGATACCAAGTGGAAACTAGAAATCATAACAGTATATATGCCATCAAATTCAATTCCATGTATATAGATAAACAAATAGTGTAATCCCACAAGGGATGGGAGATACAGAAGGAGGGGTTTAAAAGAAGTATTCGAGTTTTTAACAACCATTAGAGCCAGAAAAAATGAATGCCGAAGAACAGAATAACACTACATTAACACGGTCAATATATTTGTTCGCAACATCATATTTCACCAAAAAACAAAGTACAGATATAGAGCCGATTATGCAATTTTCAGTCTCTTTAATGAGCATATCCATATTTAACCAACAATAACACATGTTCAAACCAAAAACATAAATTTTCCAAAGCAGCAATCAAGACAAAAAGGAGAAAAAAAAGAGTGAATTTAGGGAAGATAAGCAATGATAAGGCCCATACTAGATATGGATAATGAGAAAAGTGACCAAAAACAGTTATTCTCACCTGAGAGACCACCTCCCTTCACAGTACAATTGACATCCCAAAGACCCAGTGTCTTTGTTTCAGTGAAAGGTCGAAGAAGAGCAGCACGGTGATCAAGCATTGGGAAATAAACATCAAATTGCTTGTCATTAATCATAAATTTTCCATCACCAGGCTGAACCCAAACACGAGCTATGCTGCATTTCCTTCTTCCTGTTCCATAAGCCCTTCCCTTTTCATCTACTTGTCTAACTCGAGTTTTTGCAACTTCCTCCTGCTTCAGGCGCTCAATCTCAGCCCTTGTGGATTTTCTTGTATTTTTTTCATAACGCATGTCTTCAATTTCGCTTAATGGGGGCAATCCCTCAACCCCTTCCAAGTCTTTCAGGGCAATCAAACTGTCTAGCATGGCATCAGTGATTCCAGATGCGGCAATGAGGTCACCAAATGCACGATTTGGACCTGCAAAAAGCATTGATCAATAAAACATTCAGTGATTAATTAAATAGACAACATAATAACGGGAAGTGAATCAATAAAGATAATTAAATAGACAACATACTAAAGGGAAGTGACAATCATTCGCTTACCATGACTGGATATGCTAGCTTTGGTTAAATTTAGCAAATATGTCCCAATCTGTACCTAATCTTTTACAGACTTGCAAATCTAATAAAAGAATAGCCACACATCAAAATTTTCATGGGTGCCTAGAGGGCGATCCCACACTTATAAAGCTTAATCAATCCTGGATTTTGATCAATTTCAGTTCTTCCATAAATTTAATTCATCATGCCATTATATAAAAAGAGGAAACACAACGATAATTTCCTTTCACAAGGCTTATAATTTCAAGCAGTTACCAATAAAGCCCCTGCAAATTAATTATAGTAGCAGCACTTTTACTAAGCAACATGGATAAAAATGTCATTCACTGCATTGATATATCCATCACATAGTGTGTCAGGGGAAAATATATGGTTTTTCCATCCAGGTCAAAATCACAAGCCCTGTCTCATAAATAAAGATATCAGATATCAAAGTCACCAAATGTTTACCAAGTCAACCAAGAGATATCAATTCCCCAATGTATAAAACTTTTATGCACCATTCATGGTTCAAAGTTGTGGTATCAGTTATTGGCTTGGAAGTTCCCAAGGTACAACAAATATTAGTACCAGATAATACACAAAATATACACAATTAAATATATTAAAAGTTATAAAACAAAACTCTTTTGATAAGTAAGCAAGAAGTATCATTCTAAAGGGGGCCAAAGAGGCTGCCCTAAAACATATACAGGTTGTATACACGGCATAGTTTTAAAAGGCACAATGCGCACCTAGGCGCAAAAGCCTCTTGGGGCTTAGGCGCAGGCCGAAACACAAGCTCTCACCTAAGTGAAGTGAAATGTAACCTCGGATGCATATTAATGTTATAACTATGATACACAGGGCACCAAACAATAGCTTGTACAAAAGAGGCAAAAAAAGCTTACCAGCCCCCAGAACCATCCAAGCCCTATACAACAAAGGCATGTTTCTTACAAAAACAGAATCAGACTTTAAAACCAGAGAAGCCCAAGCCCAAAAGGAGCAAACAAAGGAGTTTTTCAGCCTGAGTAAGGAGAGATCTTCGTCCTCAAAAACTATTTTATTTCTTTCCTTCCAGATTGCCCAAAAAAGACAAGAGGGGCAGCCAACCAAACCATCTTTTCGTCTCTTCTAACCCTAATTTCTTTCCAGCCAAGGAGAAGGTCTGTCACTGAGAAAGGGATCACCCATACCACACCCAAAGCAACCAATATAGAGGTCCACAGCACCCACACCAAAGGGCAGTGGATTAAAAGGTGCTCCAAACTTTCTTCTGCCTCACCACACAGATAGTACCTATTGGCCAAAGATACACCCCTTCTCTTAAGTTGTTCCATAGTCATTGCTTTACCCCACCACACTTTCCAAGCAAAGAACGCCACCTTTGTTGGGATACATGGATTCCAAATCAACTTTTTTGGGAAGAAGACTGCAACCCCCCTCCAGCTCATCAAAAGAGGATCTTACGGAAAAACGCCATCTGTTTTTTTTCTGCATCAACCTTTTTTTTTTAAGGATTTTTTTCAGCATCAACCTATCCTTTACAGTGGGACATAAATTTTTATTCCGGACTGTACAAAAAAATCCGCCCACCAACTCCATCTCCCAATCATTAAAGTGTCTAAAAAAGTGTGGATTCCATTCTCCCTCCTCCCCATATTGTTCCCACACCTCCGCCACCCACACCCTATGTTGCTTGGACTTGGGTGCGGGTGTCGGATACCAATACATATCTAAGAGTCGGATTCGTCAATTCTCAAAATTTAAAATACAGGGACACGGATGATAAGTGTCCAAATTTTGGATACGGGTGCGGGGGTGTGTTTGAAAAAAATAAAGAAATTTTATACAATTTTATAGCTTCATATGAATCATATCTATGGACAAATATTAACTACATAATAATAAATGGTTTTATTATTTAATGACAATTAACAATATAATGAATGATAATTGACAAGTGACAATTTAATATTTCTTATTATTTAATAAAGTAGCATATTATAATATTTTTTATTATTTAATAAAATAGCATATTATATTTAAAAAATGTTTTAAATTAAATTATTATTTGAATATTTTAGATAAAATATTTATTAAGTTAAAATATATTTATTATATATATTTAGATAAAATATATAAGTTATTATCCGTATATTTTAATTAGTATTTATTTAATAAAGTAGCACAATATATTTAGATAATGACATTGGACATAGTAGATGGGCATATTGAACAAATTGCTTCTAATGAGAGTAATTTTGCCCCCTTTAGAGATAAATTCTCTTCCATAAGGCTAGCTTCCTTCAAAATCTCTCCTCAACACTATCCCAAACAGTAGTAGAGTTATGCTTTGCCAATGATGACCTTCCAAAAAGTATTATTCTCAACTGAAAATCTCCAATTCCATTTGCATAGGAGAGCATTGTTGAGAATGGACAGCCTACAAACCCCCAAACATCCCTTAACTCAATTCAAGTACAAAGTCCTCCAATTCACATTGTGGATCTTCCTCTCCAAAGCACCCCCTCCCCATAAAAGTCCCTTTGAATTTTTTCCAGCCTCAAACTTATCGCCTTAGGTATTCTAAGCAAAGACAAAAGGAAGATGGGCATATTGGACATAGTGCTTCTAATGAGAGTAATTTTACCCCCTTTAGAGATAAATTCTCTTCCATAAGGCTAGCTTCCTTCGGAATCTCTCCTCAACACCATCCCAAACCGTCGTAGAGTTATGCTTTGCCCCTAGAGGAAGTCCTAGGTAATTAGCTAGGAGCGAGTCTACTTGGCACCCCATCTCCAAAGCCAAAGAATTAAGATCCATCACCCTTCCAACTAACAAGATCTTTTCTCCGAATTAATTATCAATCCAAAAAGGGCTTCAAACCACTCATATGCTCTAGAGAGTCCTCATTGAAAACAAAAGTATCATCAGTAAAGAGAAGGCATGTGACCCGTCGAATCTCTTCCCCAAACCAACACCCCCACCCACACCCACACACTTACACTTCAATTGCCTTATTTATCATAAGAGAGAAAGTCTTCATCCCAAGCACAAAAAGGTAGGGAGAGAGGGGATCCCCTTGTCTTATAGACCTCTTGAACTTTGAAAAAAACAAGTTGGGTTTCCATTAACCAACACTGAAAAAGACGTTGTGGAGATAACCATTTTATCCATCTAATCCACTCTGCCCCAAACCCCATTCTTTGCAAAACCAGCATAGGTAGTTCCAATTAAAGGGTCGTATGCCTTCTCTAGGTCCAGTTTACACAGCTGCCCCCTTTCCCCTCTCTTTTGCATTGAGTCTATCTCTTCATTGGCTATCAAGGAATCATCCAACATTTGTCTCTCGTCAACGAACGCATTCTAAGCTGAATTCACTAATTTTCCTTTAACTTCCATTAGTTTGTTGGCAAGTGTGAAATGAGAGAAGAAAAGAATACTTTTCTTACCTCCTGAAGAAGCTGTTTTAGCCATATGAGTTCATAAGTTGTCAAAGTCATAACTCGATACTCAGCTTCAGCACTAGACCTAGCCACTATATCTTGTTTCTTAGTCCTCCAGGATATTAAATTGCCTCTAATAAATACATAATATCCAAAAGTGGAGTATCTATCTACGGACGAGCGTGCCCAGCATGCATCACAATATCCAACAATCTGGGTGTGACCTCTGTTTTCATATAACACCCTCGGACCCAGTGTTCTTTTGATATAATAGAAGATACAGATCACAGCATCCCGATGACTATCACATGGTGACTGTAGGAATTGACAAACTACGCTCACAAGAAAGAAAATGTCCAATCGAGTGATGGTGAGATAGTTCAGTCTCCCGCTGGTCGTCAGTATCTCACCGATATCTTGTAGAACCACACACTGTCAAATGCAAACGACATTGAGATGCATAGAAGTGTCTACGGGTTTGATCCTAGCATACCAGTTTCTTCCAATATATCCAAGACATACTTCCTCTTAGACATAACCACACTAGATTTAGACTAAGCTATCTCAATCCTAAGAAAGTATTTGAGTTTCCCCAAGTCTTTTGTCTGAAAGTGGCTAAAGCGAAGTTGTTTAAGTTTTCAAATATCATCTAATCGTTTATGCATTTATAACATTAGTCATATCGATCAAATGGTACCTTCATCCTAAGGATGTATGATGATAGAAAGGCAATTTATACGATGTGCTCGATTCATACCAAACTCTTTGTCTGACGAAGGCAAAGTGTGGCCAAGGCTCCGAGGGATTGCTTTAGGCCGTATAAGAGACGGCGTGGCGCGCATCTGTGCCGACTCTACGAGCAACAAATCCAGGTGATTACTCCATATATAACTCCTCAGCGAGGTCGCCATGGAGAAATGCATTCTTAATGTCCAGTTGATCTGAGGGCCGGATCTCATGCGACCATAGATAAGAGAAGGCAGAGCGTAAGTCATGCGACGCGGGAGAAAAGTATCATAGTAGTGAACCATATATCTAAGTATGCCCCTTGACCTTCTACTTGAGCCTTAAGGCGGTCCACCGGCCATCGGGACCAATCTTAACAATATAAACTCACTTGTGACCAACGGGGAGACTTGTCGAGGTAAGGTGACTGGGTCCCCTGCCATCAATGCCTAGTAGAATGCGAGGCACGACCATTTCTTCAATCATTGCATGTTTCCAGCCCGGATGAGAGAGGACCTCATGCACAATTGTAGGAAGAGAAACAAAAGACAATGTGGAAATAAAAGCAGAATATGGTGAAGATATAGCGTGTGGGTAGAAATTATAAATAGGATGGGGTTACGGGAGGAGCAAGTACCTTCGAGATGACGATGGGAAGATCGGCGAGGCGGCAAGACGGCGTTGTGGAGAAGCGCCATGCAGAGGAATGGTCATTTGGAGGTACTAGTGTCGATGCAGGTAATGAGTATAAACGCAGTAGTCGAGGTGGAGTAGCGGAGTCATGGATAAAGGTATCAAGACAGGATAAGAAGGATAGAATCATGACATGAAGCCGGGAAGGTGGGTGGTAGGAACAGAGGTTCTGAAAATGTGACGTAAAGAGAATAGTATCCCATGTATATCGGAGAATATGTGATAACCTCGTTGAAGACGGGGAATAACAGGAAAGACTAACAACTTTATATTCAGAAGCTTGTCTTATCCAGTAAAAGAATATAGACAAAGCGGACACAACGAAGACCACAGGGAGGCAAAGAGTTGGTTTGGAAAAATGATGAATAAGAGTTTGATCATATGAAACGGATGGTAAACATCGATTAAGTCAAAAATAACCAATACGGCTAGAATGACATCCACACTAAGCGTTAGAGATTATATGATGAATGAAAATTTGGCCGAGTTCCGCTAATCAAACCAGTTCTGCCTCGATATCATTATTGGCGTAACGCCGAGGATCGAGTAGAATCGAGGACATAAATGGGAAGAATGATCAAGAATATTGTTGGCATTATCGCTGTGGGATCTGAATTGAAATATTAGTGGAGTTGAACTTCAAACATGGTTCAGGAAAATGAGAATCTTTGTTTCCAGTTTTGATAAAATAGCTAAATAGTAAGAATAATCCATCTATAAAAGTGACATAAACTATAGACAGGAGTGACTGGTGAAGGATTTGGCTGTGGTGTGACAGATCAAGGAGTGCGTAGTTGATCCAGGCATATGAATGGGTTGATATGTTTACAGTGAAGAACATGATCCCTCAGTTGAGTGGCTAAAACGAACCATTATCCAAAACTTGGAAATATTCGAATGACCAATGCGACTGTGAATAAGGAGAGGAGTATCCATGGAAGTGCAAGTAGTGGAAGATGAAGATGAGCTGAGAAAAAAGGGCCCATGTGACTCACGTCCTATTCCAATCGTCCTCCCTGTACTCCGATCATGCAATGTGACAAAGTTATCAGAAAGGTGATCAAACAATTAAGGTCACGAGTCAACTTACTGATGGAAATCATATTAAAAGGAGAATCAAGAACATTTAGGACATAAGTAAGGGGTAAGGAAGGAAGAAGGCATGCTGAACCAATTCCTTTAACTATGGTTTGAGATCCATTAGCTAAAACAACCATGGGTGGAGAAGTAAGAGTAAGGGAAGAAAAAATGTCCTTATTACCAAAAAGATGATAAGAGGCTCCAAAATCAAGAATCCAGAGTCTAGATGAATGTGAAGGCAGCCGAGGAAGCATTACCGGTCTGAAGCGTAAATAAATCGGATTTAGTTTGTTGCACAGTGATGAAGTACTTATACTCGTTGTGAAACGACTCCCGTATGTGTGGATAAGCTACCTTTTTAACATGAAAAACATTAAGTGCTGAATCGACAAGAGAGAGCATGATCTTAAGCACGTGGAGTGCTTTAAGGCTCGAAAGAAGGGCGACCAACGTGAGGTGGAGAATCGCGAGAATCTACGAAATCTGGGTTTCCAAAGGAATTTGTAAGAGAGAAAAATGGCAAAAAGGAACAGATGCAAGCCTCAAATGGAGAAATTGAGGGGCTATGAGTGACTATCGGCGACCGGCAAGCTAGCTGGAAGAAGGAGGTCATGGGAAAGTCAGTGACGCATCATCTGCGGCACCAGCGCTGCGCGTGGTGGATCTTGCGAGATGGAAAGTCACGCCGTGAGGGGCGATTGTGTTGAGGTTTTACGTGATGTGTGAATCGGCGTGTGAACCTAATGGTAAGGTCGTTGGCCGGATAAAGAAGCGTCTTGAAAAGTGAACTAGAATTTTAGGCAATGAGGAGGTAAAAGCGGCGGTGGAGGGTTTTGGAGCTCTTTGGGGCCGAAGGTGGGAGTGACGAGGCGAACCTGACCATTAGGTGGTTTGCCAGAATTGAGAACATGGCGAAACCCTAACCCGTACCTTCCATTGCTCTAATACCATGTGAAATGAGAGAAGAAAATAATATTTTTCTTTATTGAATGAGCGAGTAAAATAAAGCATAGGTCCTACCTATTTATATACATTAGGAAGAGACAAAAAGAAAACAAATAAAGTACAAAAATAAAGGAAAATAATGTACAAGAAATGAAGGAGATAAACCAGATAATATCCTAAAAATATCCTATGATTCTCAACAGCAAGCACTTTAGCTAACAGCTTGTAGAGGTGTAATAAAACAAAACTTTGAGTCTAATTATATTTGTTAGCATTTGAATTACTATAAAAATATGTTTGATTGGTTTATAATACTAAAAATTCTTTTTTTTTTTTTATCGATAAAAGTAGTATATTGACCAATAAGGAGAGAGAGTATGCGGGCGTATCTGATAGAGACCCACGAATGGCAGCCAAAAAGAGGCAAAGAGAAAGAGTCAAAACGAACCATCCCGAAAAAAATACACTGGCGTAGCCATGGAACTTATACAAAACAATCTAACAAAGTTGATATGCGCGCTGGAATAAATCGGCCTGCGTAAACAGCATTCGGATAAGCGGCTTTAGTCTCGGCGGGGAAAAAGTAGAGTCTTGAAATAAAATTTTGTTCCCTCTCTTTAAGATAGCCGAAAATAAAAGAAGGGCTTGACTCTCCAAATAGCCTTAGCTTTTTCCTAACGGGTGCATCGGCTTTGGATCATGCGCCCCTTCCTTCTTTGGAACCATCACTATGAGCACGTGGGTTAAGACTTTTCACAAATTTGCGGCTCGAAAATCCTTGAATCTGACCATCACCTCACCTTTGTGTAGTCTCAGTTGAAATGCAACTGTCAGTATATTTGTGAGGCTTTCTCCCATTTAGCTCATGAAGAGCGAAAAAAACTTCCTCTTCCAAAAAAGGCTTCTCCAACCTTTTTAAAATTCTTAAATTTAATAGCTTAATAATAATTTGAATCATGAAATTTGTAAAATTGTCTATCACCATTTGATTTAATATTAAGACAAGTATTTGTTAACTTTTTAGGAATATGTCATCAAATAAAATTAAATTTATACTCCTTATGCAATTATATTAAAAAATTATAACTAATTTACTAATCAATTATATACACATTTCCTATATCTCTATCCATCTCGCTATATTTATTACCCATTATGTAAATACCCATTGGGTAAAATATAACAACCCATCACCCTATTACCCATTTCTTCTTTCTCACTTGTTCTACCTTCTTTCCTTTCAAACCCCATTTCTTATTTTCGACGATTAAGTGGAATGAAACCACCTTCCTAGCTCCAAAAAATGCAGATTCCACAACTAAATCAAACATCCTTCCTTTCCCACAAGATCTTGGCTCCTTCTACTCCTATCCTTCAAAGCAATCCACACCACACCAACACCTCAATTTTCTCTCCTCATTTTACTAGCAAACCTCAATGAGATCTAACCTTTAAACAATGCTCCCAACAAAAAAAATGAAAGGAAAAAAAAAGTATCAAAGAATGAGAGGTTTAGCATTTTTTTCCCCTTGGAATTGAGTCATTTTTTATTGTTCCCTTGGACAACTAGACTCTCTTTGACTCCGACTTGGATATTGGCACCTTTATGGGTTTGGCTAAGTGGGATATGACTTGGAATCATCTTAGCCCTTTTTCAATAACATTTTTATAACACTATAGAAACATCAAGAGATGTTCAAAACTTCAAAGTATTATCAAAAAAACCTCAGCAAATGTTCAAAGATTTTCTTTCTACTTTTTTTTTCCTACTAGATTCACCATTCGTCTCTCCATATTCCTCACTCTGTGCCAAAACATTCTGTACAGTGGCAAGTAACATAGATTAAAAAAAGAGGCCAGCAAAAAGTGAGAAGCAACCCATTTATTCAAAGCACTAAGAGAGGAAAAACAAGAAGGTAAAGAAGAGGAGATGTTACAAGGTCTGTACACTAGCTTGCACCCAACCATCAGTGCACTCCAACAAAAATGGATTATCTACCCCTAAGGGCAACCTAAGCAATTTGATATGATTTTTTTTTATGAGTAACTAAACAATTAAAGATGATTATACATTTTAAAGCAAAGATGTGTATAAACAGCTTGGTCTTCCCTTGTTAAACGGCTCAAATGCTATTCAAAATGGACAAGTTTAAGCATCAGTTTCAAGCTCATTTGCCTACTATGGCAAGCTTGGGCAACACCAACCTGAGTTCGACTGGCTCACAATAGTTGTTGTAGGCATCAAAAAGGGCCCACAATACAGCTATAAGACAAATAGAAACAAAAGAAACTAATAAAATAATAAATAAAATGAAAAAGAAAAAAGACACTGCCAAATGAAAACAAGCTCAAAAAGAGTTGACCAAGAAATATAAGGTGAAAGAAGCCTTATAGGATGTGAGCGGAACTTCTGGAATATTTTACAACAGCAAATTTGAATTGGAACCCACATAGGTATTGGATTCCAACACAAAATTGCATGTTAGACTAGGCCAATGAACAAGTTCTTCAACTTTAACTTGTCAAGAATAAACCAAGTTTGAACACCAAAAGCTAGATTCACTAAGGGAATTGTTTAAAGAACAAGATCTTTATTCTCAAGTTGCTTATGCACTTTGTTGGCTTGATAAAACATGTACTCAGATCATAATGACTTAAGCTTTTAGGCAAATTGATAACTTAACACCATATCATGGATAAAGATCTCATGTTCAAGCATCAATGCTACTACTTCCCCATCAAATTTTCTACTACTGCAATCTCCTCCTGTCCTTTCAATGCTCAACATCCATTGATAACATCAATAATTTTCTTCGTTCCTAACATTTTTTTCTTCATGTCTTTTTTAGGGAGGGGGTAGGTAGTGTAAGTTCAAAAATGTGGGTCGCAACCTACTTCTAGGAATGTTTGGTAATTCAACACACTTCATCCCTCCCTCGTTTTAAATACTCAATTATCCATAGCCAAAACTTATAATATTCTCCATGCCCCATCCCATCAGCACACCAATAATGCACCACCATGGGAACACTATTAACTCCAAATCTGATAGAAAACTATCATTAAGAAGATCATTGTCCCACTTCCACAAACATCATGCACAAAACTTAGCTCCATTACCAACTTCAACACTGATAAACACATCAAACCCAGGCCAATCACTATAAACACAATTATAAAGCCCCTTTTTCTATATTTATTTCAAATTAATTTGTCATGAACAGCCTAGAATCAGATAGAACCCAACACAAACCAAGCATGAAGGGCTACTTGAGCTTAAGGAACCATTTGATCTACATTCTACCAAGCCAAGCTTGAAATTTTCACCACTCAGCTTGCTCAGATAGCTTGAAACCCTAGGGAAATGGCATCAAGGTGACATCAAATCTAATGCTATACACCCAATAATTAGAACAAGGAACTTCTGGACTTAATCCCTCCATTTTCTCTAGATCTTTCCAGATATTCTTCTGGATATTATTCACCACCCAGCTATTACCTTGTTCTCAGAGCATTATAGTCTAGGAGTTCTTTTACAATTTACTTTAATCTTCAGATTAATGGAAAATGGCTTCCTTTCCTATCTCAGGGAAGCCATTTTTAGAAAAAATAAACTCTTCATAGCATGGATAGGTATTATGACAAAGGCGAGCTACCCCCATTACACAAATATTTTTCTTCCCTTGATTTTCCTACCCCCCTAAAGGGAGACTAAGAATGGTGCTTTATATGAAGTAGATTGGCTGAAATATAGCATTCAAATCACGCTGCAAAACATAAAAATGACCCTCATTGCGACCAGAATTGTCACATTTCACTAACATTTTTTGAGATCCAAAAGTTATAATCTGAGAGATTGAATGCTAAACATTCAACCCGATGCACATACATGATAACGCATAAGAATTTCGGAAGCTTACCTTTGAGCACAGCAGAGAGCTCTTGCTTTTCCTTATCAAGCAGCTCCTTCTTCCGGTCACTCTCAATGCTACTCTCACCTCCCACATCAAAAACCTCCCCCTGCAACTCCTTGCCAACGTCGAACACATCATCTTTCTCTCCCTCCTCTTCAAAGGTCCATGGCTTATACTCCTCCGCAGTTTCCCACCCACCATCATCCTCCTTTTTCGTTTCAAACTCCCTATCGACCCTTTCAAAGGCATCGCCACTCGATTCCTTCAACCACGACTCATCCTCAGCCGGACCGGCACCGGCACCGTCCTCGTCGGCGAGTCCGGCAAGAGTGTCGTCATCTTTACCAGAGATGGAATCACCATTTCTGTCATATTCATGAGAAACTTTCCAGGAACCCAATGTGGAGCGATCAACGGTGCCATTATTATTGTAATTGTTGTTGTTGTTGCTGTCATTGGTGGAAAAGAATCTTGGGAGAGTGAAATTAGGGTTTGGAGGGTGTGATTGAGATTTGGTGGATAGTAAAGCTAAGAGACGGAAATTAGAGGGTTTGGAAAGGAAGCGAGCGAGCATTGTCGAGAGAAGAGGGAGGGGGAGGGAGGGAGAGTTGATTCTGGTAGGGTTTAAGGGTTGAGATTTAAGGTCTAATTAAACCTTTTTTTCATTTCTCTCGTGTTTCTTCTATGTTTTCATACTCGGACAAGCAATTATCCATAAAAGTTATTGGTTCATGGTAAACTAGTAAGTCAAATCAGTGGTCGAACCAAAATTATGTATGTATTTCTATTCAAATTTTGATAACATCTCCTTGAACTTTTACACAAAATTTTTTTGCGTCTATAAGCCATTATATATATTATATTTTTAACAAAATACATGATGATACAAATTCATAATGTAAACAAATACAATATTATCAAATAATTACCGTCCTATATTCGTATATGAATTATAGTATTAAATCTGAGGAGTAACTTGGTTGTTGGTTGTTGTAAGACATTGGGATGGGGTTTCCCAATTATCAATGGTTCAAGCCCCTTTAAGGTCAACAGAGATTTTAATTTTAGGATCTTGTAGGATTAGTTACGTAAATGAGACATCCACAATTGTCAAAATATATATATATATATAAGTCATGATATTTAATTTACCAAACAATTACTAAATGCCAACCACAAACTTAAATAGGTACTTAAAATACATGGCTTCAAGTTCATCTTAATAAGCATAAAATTCATATGTTCATTCATTTTGAAAAGCAGGATATGGATATTCAAATTGAGTATATAGAAAACTAAAATCCTTCTCATCAACTTCATCTAGAGCCATATCACCATCTTCCTCGTCATCTACAAAAAGAAACAGTTGTTATACTTGAGTTGTGTCCTTTTTTGGTTTTAAGCTTCGTTTGGTTTGAGGATAAATTTGGATAAAATTGAGTTAATTTCGATGGGGAGAAATTGAAGATGTGGATGAGTTGGCTATTGAGATAGGTTGTCAGGTTGGGGGTCTTCCTTCAACATAATTGGGATTGCCTTTGGCGGTGCCAAATAATTCAGTGATTGTAAGGGATGGTGTAGATTAAAGAATGCAAAAAAATCTATGTAAAATAGAATATATCTCTAAGGGAGGGGTAACTCTCATCAAAAGCACTCTAACCAACGTGTCCTTTATAACAAATGTCTTTAGTTAGAATGCCTAAGGTAGTGGTTATCCATCTAGATAAGATAAATAGAGACTTTTTATGGGGGGAGGAGCCTTGAAGAAGAAAATCCACTTAGATTAAATGGGAAGTGTTGTGTTTTGACAAAGGGAAGGGAGGTTTAGGTAATAGAAATCTTCCAAAACTGAACAAAGTTCGTCTTGGTAAATGGGTTTAAAGGTTTGCTAAAGAAGATGATAGTTGTTGAAAAAGGGTGATCAACACTAAATATGGAAAAGAGGTTCATAGGTGGAGATCTGGGGAGGTTCAAGGGTCTTTTAGGGTGAGCTCTTGGAAGGAAATTCTAAAAGAGTTAGGTTGGATCAATAAAAATTGGAAATGGCACTATAATAAGTTTTTACTGATCATTAGTGTAGTTCTTCAGCCTTTAGGCATTCTTTCCCGATGCTATACGAGTTAGTGATTAATAAATAGGAAATAACAATCGAGGTGTGGGATTAGTCTGGGTCTTGGAACATCAAGTTTGTGAGAGCTTTTAATGATTGGGAACTTGAGGGGTTGTGAATCTCCTAAGTAATGTACAAAAAAAACTAGTAAATTTGGAGGTTGATGATGTGTTGTGGAAAGGAGCTAAGGGTGACAGATTTTCAATTAGAGAAACATATAATTATCTTCAATAGAGAACAATTACTCCTTTCCTTGAAAAGGGCATTTGGATTCCATATGTTCCAACCATAATAGCCTATTATGCTTGGGAAAAAGTTTTCACACTTGATAAGCTATAAAGGAGGGGTTGGCAAGTACTCAACAAATGCTTCTCAAGTGGTAGTGTAGAAGAGACAATACACCACATCCTGCTGCATTGTTCAATTGTTAGCTCACTTTGGGAGCTCTTCTTTCCCTAATTGGGGTCCGTTGGCTCTTCCCTAAATATGTAATGGAGGCTTTGACGAGCTGAAGAGATTTTTCTATGGGCAAAAAGAGGAAGAAGACCTGGAAATCTGTTCCTTTGTGCATTTTTTGGACAATTTGGAGGAGAAACCAAATAGCATTTAAAGATGAGATCTTAGTAGTTCTGCGACTATAGTGTAATTTTGTTTATAATTTATGGAGCTGGAATATGATTTATTTAGGGGCTAAGGCCTCCTCTGTAGTTAGCTTCCTCTTGAGGGTTGGTGAGGTTTTTTGTTTGCCCAACTTTTTGTGTTTTTTGAAATCCCTTGTATAATACTGATGTACTTTGTGGGTTTTTTTTTAATATATTATGTTTTTATCTATAAAAAAAACCAATGTCGATTTTGAATTATAAACAAAATCAAATAATTTTCTTATAATTTTTCATAACATATACATGAACTCATCTTAATATAAAACATGAAATTTAAATAACCTTAGATCAAAATTTTAAAAAGCTGGACCGAAATTATGAGAAAAGTTATCGATTACGCGGTTCGTAAATTGGATGAATTGCTCAAACCATGGTCAAACAACTGGCATCATAAATAAATAATTTATACATTATTAAAATTAAAAATAATTATAAAAATGGTAAATTCTTATAAAAAATTTTAACAACATCTCGTCTATTTCTTAAGCATTTTTATAAAAAAAATTTACCTGTATAAGTCACAAGATATCATATTTTAATACAATATAAGAAGTTAAATTTCCATTATGTAAATCAACATAATATTTATCATAACCTTACTATTATAATGAGTAATAAAGTATCAATGACAAAGAATTATTAACATCATCCATAATAGAAATGTCAACCACAATACTTACATTGTTACTCAAAATATAAAATGTCAACATTAAGAGCTTTTCATATTAATAAGTTCATGCACAAAAATATAAATACATGTCTTCATTCATTTTGGAAATTGGGATGTCAAAAGTCACATTGAGTATATGGAAAATTAAAGTTCTCTAAATCAACTACTTCTAAGGTCACGCCACCACCGTTCACATCTTCTACAAAAATAAGGAATATGTATTAATAAGAAATCATTTATAAAGGATAATAACAACAATTTAAAATTGATAAGTTTATAAATTCTATTAACCAATTTGAGTAGCTAAATTTGAGCCTTCAACTTCTATAGGAAGAAACCCTTTCTCATACAAAAGATTTTCCACTTCTTCAAGATCTAGTTCTCTTGGTTCATCTTCATCAATTATCCAAAATTCGGTTTCATCAATACATGCATAATCAATAGGATCATTGCTTATTTTCTTGTTGTAGAACCTAAAAAATAAAAACATGAAACTATTCATAACTATCAAAATAAAATTGATATTCAAAATAACTAACAAAATATTTATACCAATTTTTCAACCATAAATTGTCATGAATGTATACAAGATCATTGAGTCTTTGATATTCCAATATGTTCCTCTTTTTAGTATGTATGCGTTCAAACATGTTCCAATTCCTTTCATAGCCAGAAGATGATGAAGTTTGGCTCAATATTTGAATTGTCAACTTTTGCAAATGTGGGGCACTATATTCATATAGTGTAAGACCCGAGAAAATTCCAATTTTCTGAAAAATGGTAAAATGGTCATTTTGGTAAAAACTCAAAATTTTTCTAGATCTCGGATATTGAAATAGACTTCCATAGTTGGAGGCAGTCTGAAATCCCCAGCTACCACGTCGAATTTCGATCGGGTAAAGACAATTGAAATTTCACGTTTTTAGACTTAAGTAATCGGTCTTTATAAAAAGCGGCTCGTGAAAGACATGTTGTGAAACCCCGAGAAAATCTAATTTCTCGAAATATGGCAAAATTAGCAATTCGGTAAAATCAAATTTCTAGATCTCGGATAGTGGCTCGGCTTGGCCGTTGGAATCGATGCCGTAATCTGCGTGGCGTCGAATTTCGTCGAGATTTGGGAGGACAATGTCAGGAATTTACGTTTTTCGGTATCAGTATACAGTGCGGTGAAGCGGCGTGTGATGTGGCAAAGTCGCACTATCGCGATATCTTTCATGTGACACATGTTGCATGAGTAGAGAGATGATGGAAATGGACGGTCGAGAGTGTGCCAAGTGTCAAAAATCCAAGAGAAGGGACATGGATGACATTTTTGGAATTCTAAATGAGGAAAATGACAAAATGTTGAATAGTGTCATCTCCTTCTTCAAAAAGAAAGGAGAAAACGTGCAGGAGGAAAAGGGAGTTGCGAAAATTTAGGTTTTTATTTTTAGAGAGGAGGTGACTTCTCTCCTAAGATCGAGGCGATCAGATGGATGGATTCGGCGGGCAAGAAGGAAAATTGACCTGCTGTGGCGAGGACAACGCGTGGACATCGGTTTTGAGGAATTTCGACAAAATATGTGAGATATGGGTTTTATCCTACTTGTTTTACTCTTGATTTAAGTGTTTTGTGATGTTTGGGTTGATTTGAGCCGTGAGTGACCGTTTGATCGGTCCCAAAACTTGGACCAAAGTATGAAAATTTTTAGGGTCGTGTGGGCAGTCCGTGACAGGGTGTGTGGACTGTTTGGGAGTCTTGGATCATAATTTATTCCTTAAATTATGTTGTGGAGTGCATGAGGCCGGAAATGACCATGGGTCGGGTTCTGAAGTGGGCAGATATTGGATGAGTAAGTGATAAGGTAGACTGACCAACATTCTGTTTTAGGACTGTTAAAAACAATCCCGAGCTTGTGCAAATTGGACCAAAATCGTCCATGTGTTGTGCGCATGAATTTTGTGGAAATTGTGTTAACTCAAGTGAGTTAACTTTGATGTTATTGATTAAAATAGAGTAACATGTTGTTGTGATTTAATTTATGTCAATATATGCATGGTAATGTATTGGCATGTGTTGTATAAATTGAGTTGGAATGGCATAATGCATTTAATATGCACCGGGGTAACCTAGAAATTAGGTGTGTGTGTGTGCATGACATGAACAATTGAAAGAAAAACAAATATGGTTGCGAAAGGAATTTTAATGGATGATTTTCCGGAGAATGATGTTGGGAGATGGTCCCTGCAATTGCGTCGGAGGCCCATGTGTGCTGGAAGGTTCTCGACACATTCGCCTCGGAGGGTAGTCCCATATTTTTACCGACATTCGGTAGTGTATTTTCAAGAATAACAAGTTTGTTTGAAATATTTTTCTCATACGTAGTTAAGCGAGTGTGAGGTCGGTGAAGACTGGACATGGGAAGCGGCATTTGAACATTCAAGTAGGATCAATTTACTTGAGTGTGTGTTTACATTGGAGCATTATATGCAAGTGGGGAGTAACCCATTTAGGGTGATTCCACTGCGGGCGATAGCTCACCACAATGGGAATATTGGCTCGAATTACGGGACGTTAGGAGACGGCTCGTCTTAGAGGCCGATTTAGAAGAAACGGGTTGTGGCTGATAGTTATATGTATGTGTTGAAATTTAGAATTTTTAATATGTTTTGTATGAAGTAGTGTGTTAACTCTTGAACCATATGAGATCTACATTGCGTTGGAATATATTTATTTTGTGAGTATCGATGCGGGGGCTAAGTGGCCATTGGCCCCCTTTCGCGTTTGGACCTTGTGTGGTCGTTGTGTATGGATTGGGACCGGAGTTATGTACTTTGGTAGAGCTCCGTACAAAGACTGCTGATTTTCGTGGTTGTGGTTGTCAATAGACCCCGGTTTTGAGGCGTCCTTTGCCTGATGTGACAAAGTCGCTGCTACGTGTCTTCGTGTAGCGCGTATTTGCGTAGTTGAGTGAGAGGATGAGATGGATCAACTGGGTGTGTCCATAGGGACACATTGAGTGCAAATGTTAAATGAATAAAACAAAAAATGGAATAGTCTTCTTCCCCATTTGAGACACAAAATTGACAGTGAGTGTTGGAATTGAGTTTTAGAGAGAGAAGAAGCTTCTTCTCTCTAGATTTTCGGTCATTCGGACCGTCGGTTCTCGACGGAGCAAGAAGCAAAGTCGATCTCATTAGCAAGAACTCGCATGGACACGATTTGGTAGAGTTGAGCAACTCAAGAGGTGGATCTTCTCTTTGTGTTGATAACAGCGAAGTCATGTAAATGGTTGGGGATGTTCTGGGGCTTGGATTAGCCGTGTTTAGATCTCAAAACATTTGACAGGAAAATCCCCATTGTTGTGGCCGTGAGCGATGCCAACCGGGGTTCCCTTTGTTCATGTGAACCTCAGTGGCGTGATTTTGGTGTGAATTTTATGATGTTGAGTGATTCAAATGAATTGCTTGTGCTTGTTGAGTGCTTGTGAGCTAATTTTGGTGTTGTGATTGTGAATTTGCATGCGTGGTTATGTGGATTAATTATGTTAGTATATACATGTTTATATGTGCACCTGAGTTTTATGGATTATCATGCATTCCATATGCCTTAAGGCGCTACTAGAATATTAGGGTGAGTGCATGACATGAAATTGAAATAAACGAAAATGTTTATGAAATGAATTTGAGGAAGATTTTAGAAGAATTGCGCCAGAATGTCCAGCAGATCGCCGGATGAGAATTACATGGCTTGTTTCGGGCGTTATCAGCAATTCGCCTCGAAGGCCGTCGATATATTTCTGAAACTTCAGGTAACAATTTCGAGAACAAAAGTTTTGTTTGGCTTGGATATTTACTCGCATTCGGCTTAGGCATATGTGAGGGAGTCGGTGAGAACTCGGGACATGGGATTGGTCGTACGAGACATTGAGTAGGTTCATGTAATTACTTGGATGTGATTGTTGCCATGACATGCCTGCCAGGTGGGAGTAACCACGTAGGAAATTATCACTCTTGGGCTTTGCTCACCACAGCCGATGGATGCTAGCTGAGGCCTGAGGGAAGCGTCGGAAGACGGTGCTCACTAGAAGCCGCATTTAGAAGAAAGCCGGGTTATGGCTTTGGTAGAGACTTTTGTATAACATGTATTAGAAATTGTACATTTTAATATATGTTGAATTAAGAGTAATTTATTAACTCTTGAACTATTATATAGTTGATGCATTTTGTGAATATTGATGCGGGACCCAGTGGCCATTATTTTGCTGTATGTGGGCCACTTGTGTAGTCGTTGTTAATTGTTAGGACGGGTTTTGTACCTTAGGTACGGCTCCATTAAAAGAGACTCGCCCGATTTTGGTGAGTGGTTTGGGTTACCCGACATTCCAGTACCGAGGTTGACGGGTTGTCAACGGGACCCCCGGGAATGGGGCGTCACATTTAGTCTTTACCATTCATCTAGTTTTCATTACACATAAGAAATGAGACAAAAAAAATTCATTAGTAAGTTTAAAAATATAACAATTTATACTTTAAAGTACATTAGTAAATATTAAAGTATAACTAGTTAAAAATAAGTTAATAGATGAATTTACCAGTTCACGTGAATAATAGGCAAGCTCTCTTTCAAAACTTTCCAATCGTTCACGGTATAACTTTAACTCATCTATCACTTTGTTTTTACCTTTGACAACTTTTTGATCAATGACATTCATCATACCTCCAATAACTTCAGGCTTGTTACAAAAGTTTTCTTGATCACATTGGAAAGATGGATTCAACCAATAAGTTACTGAATGGATGCTTTTGCGAAGTTGTTCATCCCATCGTTGTTTTATGATATTTGTATAAGGCTTGTATAGTCTCTTGTTATGATTAAACAACTTCTTGAAGCCCAAACGAGCCTTATACATGCCTTCATATACATATCCCATGGAAGGCTTCTCAGTATCATCAACAATACGTAATAAACGCAAAATTAGGGCGATGAGTTTCACAATTATGAAATAATCATTTCAAAACTTGTGATCCAAAATGATAGAAACCACGACTCTACTTTTATTATCCTTTGAATATATAGAGTCTGCAAAGAACTTGCTAGTTACTAAAGCTTGCAAATCATGTTTGTGATCATGAAGGCTTTTCAATGCAATGAATGTAGTAGCAAAGCGAGTTGCACTAGGTTGGAGAATATGTCCATCATTATCTTTTTCTTAGCCAACTTAGCAAAGCAACATGATTATACACAAAAATTGTCACTTTTAATACACGTCTTACAAGCTTGTCAATGTGATCTAACTTACAAATATCCTTAAAGATCAAATTAAGGTAATGAACTGCACAAGGTGACTAATTAATGTGTTTATATTCTCAAAAATCAATCTTCATATAGCCACATAATTTGTTGCATTATCAGTGACCATTTGAACCACATTGTTTAGATCAACCCATGCAATAGAAATAGATTGGTTACATCTTTCACAATATCTTAAGCATCAACAGACTTCACAAATGATATTCCTTGGAGACAATAAAACATGAAGTTGATGAGCGTTCTTTGTCTATTATCTGTCCAACCATTACCTATTATTGTACACTCAACTTTTGCCCAAGCTTCACGATAAGAATCCACAAGTAATTGAACTTCCTTCTTTGCATATTTTAGAAGATTAACTCGTAGTTGATAGTAAGTTGGACCCTTATATCCTGGACCAATTGCAGATATAACATCCAACATTGGTTTGAAGTATAATGAATTCATAGCATTGGTAGGAATGTATGCATCATAAAAAAAATCTTCCAATAGCCATGTTTGCTCTGCAAACAACTTCTTTCCTAGCAAATGCAATCATAATGGAAGGTTAAGCCTCTTGAGTAGTTCTTGGTGAAAAGTACTTATCCATTGTTGTTTTTTTTTCTTTTTCCACTTATATGAGGCCTTGTACGATTTTGCATTTGTTGAACCTCTTCTTCACCTTAGTGCTCATTCCCTTCAAATTGTGACACATTGGAACCATATGGATTTTCAAACTCATAAGTTGTTTGAGCTGCTTTTTTGGATTTTACAACTTCTTGTAAGAAATTTTCCATTCGATATTTAACATCGGGAGGAATCGACTTACTAGGTCTAATATCCCCTTTTACTCGAGTAAGATGTGGTTTCATTCGATGGATTCCCCCACCGTTACTAACTTTTTTGCAATACAAACAAGTTAGAGCTTTTCTTCCATTTGAACACATTTCTTCATAAACATGCTCTCGTGTTGGGTCGATCTTGCTTCTAATAGATTGTGATTTAAAGGTTGAATCTTGAGCAGAAGTTGGAGTCATAGTTGATTCCATTTTTCTATCAATTTGTAAAAAAAAAAAAAATTCATATATGCAACAATACAAGTCATCAATTTCCACAAGTTGCAAGTCATAAAACAAATAAGCGGATAATAAATCAATACAAAGATACAAGTCATTAATTTTCTATCAATTTTTCAATGATTCCTCATCACTTATAGAGTATAATATTTCCTCACAAAGATTCATTACAAAATAAAATTGAAACATCATGTGAAAAGAAAAGACATAAAAGAAGTAAATCAAAATTGAACTGAAAGAAGACTAAGAGTAGACATCATCACTTGGGTCTCACTTCCCTTTTTCTAAAAAAAATGGGAGAACTAAGTTATGGGGCCCCTATTTCAATTTATTTGAAAAATTGATATCTGCATATTTGAGCTTGTGGGTGAAAAGGAATTCAAGGTCAATATTTTTCCGATGTAAATCTCTACAAAGTTAAGACCCTAACAACCTATAGAAGAGTGAGTAGTGGTGTAACTCTTCTCAAATTTACTGAATTAAAAGCTCTCTTTATACCATTTGTATCAGTTCCAATCTTCATATTTGTATTTATGTTCAGTACTCTAGTTGAACTAAGCTGATTTTGATTTAAAAATGATAGTTCTTTATTTTATCATAGCAACTAGCGTTGTGGTCATTAGATCAAATCTGGCTAATTATACTATTATGAATACAATTAGCTTGGTGCAATGTAGAATTTGGGATTCTATCCTTTAAGCCTGAAGAACAAAATTTTTACAGAACAAGTACAAAACACATGCATATATCTGGATCTAGTCTCATCCAAAGTCTCATTATTTTTCTTATGAGATATTTCTCTGGATCAGTAGTTTAGAAGTGAAGCAAATAAAGTGACTATAGGAAGAAAAACCATATTCTATCTTTTCCCTTGACATTTTGGGTTACCAAAGAAAAATATCAATTCCAAAATCTCTATCCTACAAACATGAACTAGGCAGCCAAAAAGGAAAAAACATCAACTAAAAAAAACACATTTCAAGACAAACTTGTTTCCATTTTCAAATTGAACACACGGGAATAAAAGTCTGCATTTTCAAATCCAATTCAACCAAATCACTCAAACCTAAGAGGCCATTTTGGCTCGACTCAAATCAAGAAGATCACTAAAATCAAGTTTTATAGGAAATTGATCAAGAGGGAAACAAATCCCATACCTATTGTTGCCGATAAAAATCATCGCTAAGTCGTTGGAAACACACATCCTGCTGGTTCTACTGAAGATGGAGTGACTCACTGATGTTGGAGTTGGAGAGGGAAATGGTCCGAAGATGAGAGAATTTGAAAATAGGTTTAGGAGAAAGCCAAAAGGAATCAAATTTGAAGGGCAACGCAAGAGGTTTATAGCCCTAAGCAAAACGATGTCGTTTCGCTGTAAAAAGCATCAGAACGTTATCATTTTAACTTAAAACAACAACAAAAAATGTGGGAGCAAATCGGTCGGTTCCTTGAGAACCGGTCGGTTCACTGGATTGACCTCTAATTCGAATGGTTCTCACTCTCGATTAACAAACTGTTTTTTGCACTGAATCAGACCCGTTTTATGGCCGATCTGATTTTCAAAATATTGCTTGAGATTATAAAATTACTTTCAAAGCAAAGCAATCTATGATGATAATGTGTAGTAAAATGATTGCAATCAAAATTAAAGTGAGAAAATCCAAATCGGCATATAATCTCATTGTTTAAAACAACTTAGTTATTTTATCAAGGTGGACAATCCTTTTGTAAATCACTCATTTTCTTTCGACAATCTAAGTTTTCCTTTTTTTTAATTTCTACAATCTTAATAATAATTATAATTAAATAGAGAAATCCAAGATTAAAAAATTTAACTTTAATATGATTGGTCAGACTTATAAAATCTTGGTATAACATGTGTTTATGGGAATCAATATGGAAACACTAGCAAAATCGGAGTCAAGAATTGGTTTTAAATGGGTCAAGCAACGCAGAAAAAGTAATTGTGCTTTTGATAAAAAATAATAATGACAAAAAAAAAACCCAAAATATCCTTCAACTACACTTTTCATACTCTTTGGCATTTTAGTCCTCTCATTTCTCTTTTACTACTTTTTGTACCCCAATGGTTTTAGGAAACAATATTTATATCATATCGAACTGGTAATTGACTTGATAATTAAATTAGTAATTAACTTGCATAATATAAGAAACAATATATTTATTTTTACAACGAAATAAGTTAAATTATTTAATTATTTATCATATATATATACATATATTAGGTTTTGAATGTTTTCCTTTTTTAATTTAAAATAAAAGATTTTTAATGATATCAAATATCATTAACATTAATTCAAAAAAATGTATACACAAAAGTAAAAAAAAAATTATTAATTTTAAATAATTTTTAAAATTTTCTTAAATTTTCTTTTTATTGGTATTCCTTCAATCAATCAACATAATTTTAACCTTTTCAATTGTTCGATTATTGTTTTGAAGATATTTTAATGTAATTTGATAACTTAATTAAATATATATTAATGAAAATTAAATAAATATATGATATTTAACTTGTGCCAAATTTTGACTTATCCTATAACGATAATTTTACGTGTCGAAAGATGAAATTAAAATTTTATTTTATAATATATAATATATTTAGTTCATTTATATCTTGTTCTATTAAATATCTAAATATGAAAATTATGACAGACTTTCGTATTAATTACTAGTAATCTATAATATATTTAGTTCATTTATAACTGGTTACATGTCAAATACTTCATACCGATTTTGCTCATATTTTCATATTAATTATCACAAGCACCCTCATCTTCTCCCCCTTATTTTCCCTAAGAAAAACCTTTAATTGCAAATTCATTGTGAAACCAGTACTACCCCATACTACCATAACAAACATTTACCTAAAACCCTATATAAATATGTATAATAAGATTTTATTCTATTCTTAAGTTGTAATTGGTTAAGCAATTAATTAGAATCCATAAGGTCACTAGTTAGCATTCTTTGTTGCATTGGTGCTACCATAATAGATTGGGGGTACTAACATAACATACTGAGGGTATTACAATACTAAGTAATTGTTAAAACCCCATACAAATATGGATAGTGAGTTGTTACTTCATATGCATAGTTGTAATGAGTCAATCAATTGGTTAGAATCCTTGAGGTCACTGGTTAGCATCATTTATTGCATTGGTACTACCATAATCAGACTAAGAGTATTGTCATAACATACTGGGGGTACTACCCGACACTACCATAATAAAAAATTGTTAAAACCCCATACAAATATGGACAGTGGGTTGTTGTTCTATGTGCATGGTAGTATTGAGTGAAGGCGTTGATATGCATCTTTTTTTTCTTTCTTTTTTTTGCAATAGGTATTACCATAACATGTTGGGTGATCTACAAAAACATAATGAGTGTACTACCCGGTACTACCATAACACTTTGGTTATTATTTGATCTATTATGGATGCCTAACAAGTAGTAGTTATTGATTCGTGTCCCAGTAGGGTACTAATCAACAAAATTTATAACCTATACCTTCTACTAGTGTAGCAAAGCTACTATAAGATAAATTTAAGTTTCTAGTGATCATTCACAAAGATGAGTTTTCTTTTGTGGAAATGACTTCATGCTGAGGCTTATAATCGTGGTTTTTCGATATCAAGCTATGGTAAAAAGGGGTTGGTTTTAATTGTTATCACTGAAAATAAAATAGATTAGAATGTGGAAAGAGGTCCTCATATCAGACACTAGGCTTAGGTTCTTGCATGACAAAGAGTAGCAAACGACGTGCGTAAAGCTATGCGACAATCGAAGACGACCTCGAAGTTTGAAATGGGTGATTACATTCCTAATAGTCTCGCCCGTATGGGTATTCGTGATATCGAAGCCGTATGGAAAGTTGGAGTCCACGATATCGTGCCCCTATGAGATAGTAGACAAGGTGGGTGAAGTGGTTTATCGATTGAGGCTACCGAGTTAGTCCTACATCCAGACGCAGTTCACTGTGCCTCCATGCTGTACGAAGTATATACCGACCTTCACATATTCTTAAGGAGCAACTCATTCAAATAATAAAAAACTGAATCTAATGAGAGTATCCAAGAGAAACTTCTAGATCGTGAGATCAAGTGTTGGCAGCAATAAAGTGATTCCGCCTAAAGGAAGGTGCTAAGTGGCGAAATCACGCGTAAGAGGCCATAATGGGAGCCCGGGAAGGCCGTATGCGTGCCCCACACCCTCGCTTGTTTGAATACAGACGCACTTAAATTCCCGAGGATCAAATTTTTATAAGGGTGGAAGAAATTGTAAACCCCTAGCTTCGATCTATAACCTCTTGTGGTTGTTATGGATTAGAGAGGTAAAATAAATCTCACATTAGATTCATCAATTTCATGCATGCTAGAGAATTATCATTTAAGGTTGACGTACTAAATTAGTCAACTATAAAATTTAAGTAACATTACAATAGAACTGGTTAGTGTTAAGCTAAATCGATTCATCGATTGAACGCCATTCTAGAGTTTCACAACAACTAAATTAAAGGAAAAGATCAATGAAGAGTAAAATAATTCATCCATAGATGCGAGGACAAGTTAAAGAAAATAAAAGTTTGAGTGCACGATTAAGAAAAAAAATTTACATTGGTTGTTCAGGAATAATGGACAACTATTGTTTATTTAAATAAGAGATTGATGACAATCAAAATAAGTCAAGGGCCAAGTGAAGAGTGCAAGCTACTCATAAAAATAAAATAAAAATGATTCCCCAGATAGAATAAAGGAGGAGAGAAAATTATGGTCAAACAAGTTAAACATAAGACTTAAGTGCCATTTTCATGAAGGCTAATCATATATTGAAAATTTAGCAAGATTTCAAATAAGAAAAGATGAAAATAGGTGAGAAATAAACAAGAAATGTGCCACCGCAGAGAATAAACAAATCAAGCAAAGAAGGAAAAGGAAAGAGAAATAGAGAGGAAGTTGTGTGAAATTTAAAAGAAATGGGGCAAGAATGCAAATTAGAGAAGTGCAACTAGTATATAAGCAACACTTGGCTAAAAATTTTGAGCAAACAAAAGGCAATTTCGTGCATCCCCTCAGCTGAAACAATGAAGCACTAGAAGAAGACAAATGAAACATGCACACGGTAGGGGCATAAATGGCAAAGAAGGAAAAGTGGACAGAAGACAACCCCTTTCCACCTAATCCATAAGCCTCAAATCTTCTTTAAACCCTCCCAAGTCCTCTCAACTATCTAAGTCAAGAACCAAGTAAGAAATTGGCTTAATCTCCCTTTCTTTGCTGAATTTCCAAATATAGTTGTTTAAATTTCTTTACGTAATTTTTTGTTGTATGTTTGGTTGGGGTTTTGGTACTAGAAATGGTGTCAAAACCTAAGTGATTGTTATATAACCTGTGAGGATGTGCTTGTGGGTGTAAATGGCAGATTAGTTTGATTTATGGGCTGTTATAGGCTTGAGAATCATAGAACGAAAATTTGTTTTTCACACACACAAACTAGTTGATGAAAGTTTTGAGGAATTGTTAGTGTTCAAATGAACAAGTAATGTTTATGTGTGTTATGACCATATTAGATGTAAAATAAGCTCTGAAATTTAGAGGTTTTGAACCCAAGTTTGAGCATAAAAAAAATGATTAGAAAAGGATAGGAAAGCATGTAGGAATAAGAGAAGCTCAAGAGAGCTAGTTTTGACAATATTAGTGATTCCCGTACTCAAATTTGAGCTAGAGGAGACCTGACCATATTGGTTTATTTGGGGATGTTCTACACCTTAAATGATGCCTAGGAACCATAGAAAACCATAGGTTTTGGAACGGATCGAATCCGATTAAAAAATTTGTGCAAGTTATGCACAAAATAGTGCCGTTAAGGCTTTGAGAAGTGAAACGATTATCCTAATGCAATTTTTATTGCATGGTTTGAGTGTGGTTCATCATTATTAGTTAAAATTGTCATTTATGGAATAAAATCTAGCGCCGCTAATCTCAACCAAGAATTTACAAACGGGCACTTAATTGCGCCGAAAGTGTCCAAATGCATCGTTTCTTAGATTTGACCTAGCAAACGATAATATTTTTTCAATGAAATTTTACGTGGTGACTAGAAGGGTGATATAAGTGAACCGTAGAAGAAGAACGAAGGAAAACTGAGCCCCCGGAGCAACATGCCACACCGCTCCTGCTATGGGCTGTCCGCTTGAGTAAAAATGTAATTTTTCGCTCCAAGCCTTCAACAATTAAACGGACCAAGGTGGTGATCCCTATGGTCAAAACTAAAAATTTTACACAAAATCGATTAAAGAGTCTCAGCATGAGAAACAAGTTAGGAGGATATATAGAGAAAATGATCTTAGTTGGAGATTCTTGACCTTATAGTTGAGAATTGGAAATTGTCACTAGTAATGATGAGGAATTTGTGTAGGTGACGAGCATGGAGCGACGTCCACGAGCCTCGTGAGGAGAAGCTCGACGGAGGACGCTGCTTCGAGGTAAGTGGCCCGCCACTTAAGATCTTTTTCCAATTTCATGTAAATGGTTGATGTTTGCAATGAATATGGTAGTTAAGCAATCTAAAAGAAAATAGTTGAAAAGAGAGTTTTTGTAAGTTTAAAAACGAGTTAGATTTCAGGCTTTTGACACTAAGTAAATGTAGTTTTAAAACCCATGTATATTCCTTAAGATATAATGAGATTTAGCGTTATGTGACGACGCAAAGAACTGGGTCCAGAAATAAGCCACAATAGAGAAAAAAAGTTAGCACTATGCGATCGCATGCTTAAAAATTCGTCCGTAGTTGCTCGCTCATATAAAGTATAAGCGCTACGCTATGATGTAGACAATTCCGCACGTAGTCGCTATTTGTATAGTTTGCACTACTACATGCAAATTCAGCTTGAGCTGGCCCAGAGTTTTAGCACTATATAATCGCGATGCAAAGAAATTTCGTAGACGTCAGCATTCGCGATAGTTTTAGCGCCCTACGTGCGATGCAAGAAATTCCAGAATGTAGTGGTTGAGATTGGATTAGTGTTTCACGCATGCTAGTTTTAATCGCCTGATGGTTAAAATACGAAGGATATACATAGAGGTTTTTGAAAGAAATCATAAAACAAATGATAAAATTGTCAGTGTTAGTATATATAGATATTATATCTTCAAGCAGTAATTGCAACTTGTTTGTTTATTTTGTAGCTATTTATACTCCATTGCGTATATCACTTTTGACGACAGACGCCATCATTTATTAGTCAATAGAGGTGTGGGCGATTTATGACATATGATGTAAAACTTTATGTATGAGATGGATATGTAATTGAACAACATATATTCAGATTTTGAAATTGTATATTTGTAAATATTCATGCATTTATATATGATGTATCTAGATATATTCTACTTGGAGTTTGTGTTTGTACTTATAAATTAAGAATCGGTGTGTAGACAAGATGTTTCAGGGAAATATGATAACACTATCGTGTGCTCAACAAAGAAGCTGGAGAATTGAGGCGGTCGAAGTTTAAATTTCGACAAATTTTGGTTTATCAAAATGTCGCGTTATAAGCCGCGAAAATTTTGCAAAATATTTAAACAAAGTTGCGAATAAATTTTATCACTCCCAACTAGTTTAAAAGAAAACTGAATTTCTGAGTTTAAACGAGTAAACCGGTTATAGAGTTGGGGTTCACTTCTGGATTTCTTCGATCCGACTAGCCTGCCAAGGAGTCCGCTGAAGTGTCCGACAGATCCCCTCTGCATAAGAGTTTAGATAAGGTCCGGGAAGGGTTCTGTCAGAACTCACAACTTCGCCCAATCCAGACACAACCCACTACTAACCACCAAGAATGGTGTGTGATGGCACTATTTCATATTCTCGTGAACTGAACTCCTCGCTGAACTTTGTTCAATGAGCCTTTACCCATCAACCACTAAGGATGGTGTGTGTGATGGAACGAGTGCATTTTACACCCATTCAATGATATGTCCCTATGCATATGCAATGTATGCCATTGCCTATTCAGCATCAGCATCACAGGATTGTCGCTTATATGGACAATTTATCAAACATGTCACGCCCCGACATTCCTCGTCCGACTGACGCGATCCAAACGAGTCCGGGCCGGTGACTATATAATGGGACTCTTTAATGACCGGCTTTTCTCGAGCTGAACTCAGACTGTGGTTATACAAACAATTTCTGTAATAACAAAAATCATTTACATATACAAAGGAATTACCACCGGAGTGGTGTCCATTAACATCTATACACATATACTGAGTTCTATTTACTTATACAAACCATTATACGTATACATGTCTAATACAAACATCAGAGATTGCGAAAAGCAAGGGGGAGCACTCATCTCTCTGAAATGGGCCCGCTTCACGATGGGATGTCCGCCCTCTATCCTTGTCTTTCGCTTCCTCTTTAGTACCTCCAATTTTAATTAACACCGCATAAGCTTTACGACAAGGGGAACAGGCTGGCTGACGACCACCAATGGTGACCGCCATGTTTTTATACATATTCATTTATATAACTATACATATTCATATAACTTTTATTACTTATCTTCTACATCTTATTACGTCAATCTTTTCCGTTACATGTTCTATGTCTTTGGCATATCTTCTATCTATACTTAATTATTCCTCAAGTTTATACTTTGCATATTTCCATATTCATTCTAGAACTTATTGCTTTTCATGTTCTTAATACATTCTTCATATACTGTATTTTTATAAACTTTCTATGCTTCATATCATCTTGCATTTTTAATTCTTATTTTCATCTTCAGAATTTTCATATACTATACTTTCCTATGATTTTCATATACTGTACTTTTCATATACTTTATCTATCATATACATTTCGTGTCATTGACACTTTACTTCTTGTACTTGTATACTTGTCATCACATAGCAATGCTATGCTTCTTATATCATGTCATATATTATTTACATGGCATTTTATACTTTAATTTTTCTTTATGTTTCATGTCCCGCATAAACCTTAGAAGTGGATAAGGAAACTATAAGGGCCCGAAGGCGTCAGACCACCGTACGTAAATAGTGGTCTATAAGGTCCATATTGCATCACTGCGGCAACAGTCAATCAGTAAGGTTCATTAGATCAGACCATCGCTACAAACAAAGGGTCTATAAGGGTCCGGCGCTGCGGGTGACCCTTTCTGTGGCCATCGCGGATCCAAATGGGATCGATCTCATCGACCCAAACTAGGCCTCATATCTATTTCGTATGTCGCAAGAATCAGATCTTCCCATAGCATGCCTATCTATTCCTCTTACTAAGTTCTAAGGC
Organism: Tetrastigma voinierianum; assembly: GCA_016808115.1. NCBI lineage: Eukaryota > Viridiplantae > Streptophyta > Magnoliopsida > Vitales > Vitaceae > Tetrastigma > Tetrastigma voinierianum. Next base: position 339,239 of record JAEQBH010004632.1, read on the forward strand.
ATAATCCATGCGTATTTCAAGACATATCTCATATTCCCGAATCATTTTTGTCATTCGGTAATCATATGTGAGATATATACAATCATTTATTCTTAACTTTGCATTTTTTCATATCTCATATCTCACTTTACACATTTACATTTTCTGTACATATCAAATCTACGTCTATTACTATTTCTTGTTCATATCTATCTCTTTCCTTATCATGTATTCCAATTGACTTTACCCAAGCGATTAGTACACTTGGTACAACGATCAAATTTTCATATTTGGTTACCGAATGCCATTAAATAGCATATGGTTAGATTTTAGACTCAATGAGCTTTCCATAAAGTCCAAGAACACCCGAAACGGAGTTCGGACGAAGGAGTTATGACCTTCCGAAGTTGGAGGTCACATGTAGTCACACCCAATCGAGCTGACTCGAATCGCCCGAGCTCGATCCGACACCTCCGTCTGACACCTCTAATATCCTCCTGTGCATATAAATGGATTCCCTCTTCGACCAATGGGCTTTCCATAGAGTCTAATAACACATCCACCGGAGTTCCATCGGCGAGCGGCGAATTCCTTCCGTTGGGGAGGCCATATGTAGTCAACTCGCACGTAGCCGACCCGAATAAATTGAGTTGACCTAACCTTTCGGTGAGCTCGGTCTAACACCTCAGTCTGAAACGACATCCTCCTCAGGCATATTAATGTATTCTCGACTAATGGGCTTTCCATAGAGTCCAAGAACACCCAACCCGAAAGTTCTGACGGCTGAGTTATGACCTTCGGTCGAGGTCATAAGTAACCAACTCGTACGAGCCGACTCAACCGATCGAGAGCCGACCACCCCGGCGTGGAGCTCGGGTCTAACACCTTGGTCTGATACCTAATATCCTCCTCAGGCATATGAATGGATTTTTGACTCAATGGACTTTCCATAGAGTCCAAGAACACCCGAATCAGAGTTCGGACGAAGGAGTTATGACCTCCTCAAGTCGAGTGTCATATCGCAGTCAACTCGACGAGTCGACCTAACCCAGTTGAGGTCCATTCACCCGCTGCGACCGGGCCGAGCCGACCTTAGCAATCGACTTCGCTGTCGACCACGACTTATAGGCCACTCATCACCCTAAATACCGTCGAATTTACAGCCGATTCCTACATGCCTTCACCTCCACAAAGAATCTCCGCGACCTCTTACAGGATGACCTCTACAAGCTGACCTCAATAAAAGGACCATAACTTAGTCTATAAAGGTCTCGAATTGAGAAATTCAAAGCTCCAACATCACTTTCTATCGATGTGGCTAATTTACTGTAGTTAATTGAGCCACCAAATTCCTTTACTTACACAAAACCAGTTTAAGGTCCATAATGTATAGATCAAAATAAAATCTTCTTTGGTTCAACTTTGCAACTAGACCTTTCCCAACACATATATAGGAGCCTTAGAGCTCTTTTCAATTCAAACCTAACAAGAAATGAGTTTGGGAGTTTCCAAACCCAAACCATACTCAAAATAAAGGGTTCCAAACCATGTATCTAAACTTTCTATACCAAAACTAGACAAATTCATACTATTGTACAAAAATTGACACTTTTCCATACGAAACTTAACAAGTTCCATACACACATAGTTTACATACACATATTCATAGTTCCATACTCAAATTTCATAGTTCCTTACCTGTGATCTCCTTCTTCCTTCCTTCTTTCTTCTCTTCTTTTCTCTTCTTCTTCTTCTTCTTCTTCCCTCTTATCTATTTTTGCTCTCCCTTTCTCCAAGACCAAAAATGAGATATTTATTTTGGTCTTATCCTTATTTGATCTTATCCCCTTTTTATTTCACTTTTTCTCTCTTTTGGAGCATCCTTGACCATCCATTCAAAGGAGGAAGCTTCCTCACTCTTTCCTTCAAGCCACTTGTCTCTTCCACAATTTTCTTCCTTATTTGATTTATCAAAATCCTACTTTTATTACTCTTAATTTAACTTATGCATATTCCTACTTTGGCATATGAACTTATTATATTATAACCCTTGAGTCCTGAATTGGTAAATTATTAATTTACCCTTAACTTTTGTATTAATTCCGGGTTCTTATTTATTTTCTTTTTATCTTTATTTTATTCCGCATAAATATACTTTTCCTTTTATTATATCTCTTAAACATGTCCCGAAAACCCATAGGGGTATATTTTGGTGTTACAAAACATGCATATCACTAATGCATCCTGGGCAATTATATCAAACATGCATATAATTTCCCTACATTAACTGATTCATGTCAATGTATCACACAAGCATATATCAACATCATATACAAAGCATTACTTAGTCAAGTAATGAAGCACTTTATCCTCCAGGCTAAATTACGACATAACATGTTCGCAAAATAGCCTACAACATGCCATGTAATGCCATGTCTACACATACAATTCATCACATGTCAATATATTAATACACATAATAACATTTCATCAAACAAGCATGTCATGCCATGCAATTAGTACACTTGGTGTTATGATCAAAATTTCAGCAATGATGTGAGCACCAAATGCCAATCACTGGCATATGGCTAGATTCTAGATTTAAAGAGCTTTTCATAGAATCTAAGAACGTGTGAATTGGAGTTTGGACTAGAAATACATATGTATTGTTCCTCGGGGTTAGAGTGACACTCAAGAGCCACACCATTAAGGGCCGATCCATGCACAGGCCCGAGGGCTGCGTGGAGCATTTTGAAATCCTCCCATAAATGCAAATTTTCAACCCAAATTTGCTCCGGAAGCAGCTCTTTAAACCGACTACAAACCCGTCCCATGCCATGGCACAACACGGTTCCAAAATCAGCCTAAAACAATGCCCAAAGGCTTGAAATAAACCAAAGTAGGAAGAATCCCTACCTCTTGAAGTGTAGCCCCTCGTTGAATCTCCGGACTTTACTCCTTAGTCCAACAAGTTCTGACCATCAAAACGCTAATGAACTGAAGAAGAAACCGCCGGCCTCCTTCCTCTTTGTCTTTTTCTTTTCCTTTTCCTTTTCCTTTCTTTTCTTTCTTTTCTTTCTTTTCTCTCTTTCTTTTCTTTCTTTTCTTTCTTTTCTCTCTTTCTTTTCTCCTTTCCCTTTCTCTCATTTCCTCCCTTTCTCTTTCCCCCCTCCTTCTTCTATGAACACATCCCATTTATACCTAATTACAGATTCCATGCAAGTTGACACATGGCTTGCCATGTGTCACACCCATGGCCTGTCATGTGTCACTCACATGGCTTGCCATGTGTAATCCGACACCCGATATCTCGAAAAACATGAAATTCTGACTATTTCGGAATTTAACGAAATTCGTTTAGGCAACTAAATTTCGTGAGACGAACCCAATGGTGAGGTCCGTTTTGTCATCCTAGATCTAGAAAACTTCCAAGTTTTCAACTTATACTTATCGACAAATCACTATTTTGCCTTTTCTTTTCAAAAAATTTTCAATTTTTTCCCAGGTTTTACAATTACAAAGCCTATTTGGGGTCCTTGAAGAAAAATGCATCAGATGCAAAGCCTATTTAGGTTGTAGTAGGAGTAAGTAACTCATATAAATTAAGTAATATAATTTTTAGTTTCGTTTCTTAATTTGTAATCCAGTACAATATGACTTGCAAATAACTACAAAATATGTATGTATAATGACTTATTTTTATGCATATATTGTCCAGTACAACCAAGCAATGTTGAATGTAGATACTATGTGATGAGATATATAAAAGGTATCATTATTGATCAAGGATGTCTTGCATCAAAGGTATATGATGATTTATTGATTTTCAATATATAAATTTTTACCTTATTTTTCAGTGTAATTGATGAAACTGTTAATTTACTTTTTAATAGTTTCATGGGAAAAAAAAAATTACAACAAAGATGAGTTGAATGAAGTACGATTTGAATAGGTAATGCTGGTTACTCAATTCATTCTTTCTTTTGTTTGATAAGCTTTGGGGACACCTTTTTTGCATGGAAGCATGAATAAATTTTGATATATCAAGCTATCATTTATGACAAGTTTCATATTTTGTCTTTCTCTTTTGAACAAATCTGATGACTGAAGGTAAATTGTTTGATAAAATCACTTAAAAATTCATTTTTTTTTCTTCCACTATCATGATATTTCTCTAATTTTCTAATAACTGAATTAAGTTATTAATTGCATGCATGACTCAGGTATCTAAAGGGAAACTTTCTTTGCTGAAGTTTGAAGATCTTCCAACTTTGCAACAGTTCATAAACTATTGTGATACTAAAGGTATTTTCCATAAGGACATCAACTTCATTATTTTTTTTCATTCCTATTAAATATTTTAAAAGGGGATATGTAGTTGGAACTTTATTATTTTCATATAATCTTTTGGTTTTGTTTTCAATTATAGATTTTTTTTGTTAATGAGTGAGGAAAACATGAAGATTTCTACTTTTGGTTTCAATGTATTATGACAACATTGTAAGTTACAATGTTGCCCTTATAGAACATATTTTTTTTTCTACAACTGTAATTAATTATAGCTAATCTCTTTGCATGTAGGTTGCATTTTTGGGAAATTAACTTTGTCCTTTGTCAAGCTACCATGAAGCAATTTGTTGGAGATCAAGGCACCATTGGTTGGATGTAAAAAAAAAAGAATAGATTGAATGTTAAAGTTAGTTATCTTTTTTATTTTAATCTTTGTTTTTTTATGACATGATCGTGGTTAAGAAATACGAGTTCCCATTTGTAAATAGAAACTAAAATTTTGGCATACATTGAAAAATCATTGTTTTCTCATATGGATGCATTATAATCAACAATGACAAGTTAAAATTTATATGCAATAATTAATAAATTGATATTTAAATTAAATTGTTATCTTCCTTGACTCTTTTACAAAATGTCATTATAATCAAATAATGTGAGATTGCTAGACGATGTCACTTATGGAAAGTGTCATGGTGGATCTACTAATAATGACATTTATTAAAGTAACAATGTTGTTTGATAATGATATTTTTTCCAACTTCAAGATTTCATTTGATGACACTTTTAAAAAACTTCATTGTAGGAAATTGCTAAACAATGACACTTGTAAAAAGTGTCAAGGTCATCTCTACTAAACAATGACGTTTATTTTGAGTGTTAAAGTTTTCTTTAATGACACTTCTAAAAAGTGTCATTAAAGGCAAGTACTTATTACGTTAGGCTAGGGGATGACACTTTCGATAAGTGACATATAATGTTATTCTTTACGTTTTTTAAAAGTCATTGTTAATTGTTTTTCTTACAGTGTTTGACTCTCATGTACAAGCTTAAGGTATTAGATATAAAGGTGATTGACTTTAGTTAAAGTGGAGAATGTTAGCGAAGTGCTCTAAAGGCAATCACCTTTAGCACTTATTATACGTCTTATATTCATTTATAATAAATGCATCTTCATTTCCTTAATATTCATTTAATATATGAATTGATAGCGATCTTAAATCAAAATAATGAAGTATTTGATACATTACATAGCATAAAGGAAATTATGATGGTGATCATGATAATAAAATTCCTATTATGTGTAATTATGTAGTATTTAAACTATTCCTAGTCATATGATCAGCAAGATTGGACATCATTGATCCAAACAAACTAGCACATGTTGTACTCCTTTGCTTGATCAAGCAGTTGGTCTCATAAACTGTGATCATCGTGATGATTAGAGTAGACACGTGGATGCTTGCTAAGAGTAGTCAAGTACATCGGAGACCTGCTATGAGACAACCATATGAATTATCTATTCAAACATTAGTGATAGTCTCATCATAATAATGATGCAAGTATCCTTAGACTTATGGGTCCTTGCGATATCTGGTATTGATTCTATACTGACTTCGATCCTTGTCACCTAAAGAGGTTGCTCGTAGGACGACGACAATATACTTTGTGTATTCAAAGGTAATCGAAAGTGTACCCAATGTGAGGATTCACCACTTCGATCAAATGAGGTATACCCTAGGTTCTTCTTGTAGAGATCACACTTCTAATTTAAATATAGTGATTATGCCATGAAGAGAGTCTTCAGTGACATGCTTTATGAGTAATGAATCTCAGAGAAATGAAAACAAACTCGGGCTAGGTGTGGCATAGCCAGTCTAGTGGGAGTTGATGCATAGTCCATGCTTTGAACTAAGTCGAGTATAGTATGGAGTGAAAGGATAACATTGCACAATATATTGCATATGGAAAGGTTTGCAGTCAAACCCTTGACTCTGCAGTCAATTAGGAGTCATGATGTGTCACAGATACCGCTTCATGACTTACTGATTAACGGTTGATCTGGAAAGTGGCCAACAAAAAACCTAGCCATTAATAGGTCAAATAATTTAGAATAAGGATTGGTCTTGGATTGGATCCAAGTTAAAAGAAAGGTTTTGAATTTGATCCAAATAGAAAGAGAGAGCTTTATAGTTGGACATTCTCGAGATTAGTTTAGTTTTGAGGCCATATGGATGGGTCCAAGAGCCATTGAGCTCACTATTGGGCTCAAAGTCTAAAAGGAGAAAGCCCCATGTGCATGGTTTGCACATGGTCAGTCATCCCTTTAAGTGAGTGGTATCTTGGTCCTTTTGAGTGGTAAGGGGCTAATATAAAAGGTGAGTATCAAATCCTAGTAGCCATAGAACAACACATTGGAACATAAGAGAAATGTGTTCTCCTTTGTGCTCTCTCTCTCTCTCAAAAGTCTCATCTCTGAGAATCAAGGTTTTGGCTAGCACCAAACCTTAATTCAAGCCATCCCTTGGAGGTCTACTTCAACCTTCTTCGCGTGGATGGCTATCAGAGGCGAACCTAGGCTTGGTTCGCTTGGGTTGTTGCACATCTTTTCCAAAGGAGGCGTCATACACTAAGGTAAAGGATTTTTCCTTCCTTTTACTTTATGGATTTTCATTTCGTGAACAAAGGATAGATGTGCCCCAATCCCTCGGGTGTCCCTGACCACCGGCCAACCCCCTCGGACACCCATGTCTCATGTTACGAGACCCATACACGAAGAAACGCCAACGGGCCCATACATCAATACTCACCAAAATCTAGCCAACTATATTACCATACCAAGAAGCTTGATTACATCACTTTTAATACAACATATATTAAATCCTAGAATTTTAATACATGTTTTACAAAATAAATACCCAAAGCCACATGCTCCGCTTTCTTCTCAAAAGCCATTTAATAATGAGCTTCACATCCCGAACACTTCCGTACTTGAAATAATGATCCTCGATAGTGGTGAGCAATGCCCAAGAGAGCGACATAATATCCTACATGGGTTACTCCCACCTAAGTGGACAATGATTCAACATAAACACGCAAATATACGATCCTACTTAAATGTTCATACGATATGGATGAGAATGTGACTCACCTTCCCACTTCGAGCCTCACCGACTCTCACGCATGCCTAAGCCAAATATGAGAAAAAACATCGTTTTTGAAACAAAATATTTTTGTTCTTGAAAACCTCATACCGAGTTTCAAGAATATATCGACTACTCCTCCAAGGCGAATTACCGGATCATTTTTCCGAACAATATCTACACCTCCAAGATGAACCGCTTGACCACTCTAAGGCAATTCTTCTAAAAATCTTCCCTTGAAATTCCTCTGTAGTTCTTCTTTCATTTTTCTTTTCATTGCCACGTGACTCACACACCCACTTTCTAGTCACTCAAGATATGAATGACATGCAATTTCCAAACCACACAATGCCAATATATCAATTATGCATATATTAACAAAATTTACATACATACCACATGTTATTTAATTCATATCAATAACATCAAAATTAGCTCACTTTAGCTAATCAATAATCCATTTTAATTCCAATGGCTCTCACATAATTATATTTTATATAATTCGACCTCACGTTAACATATTAAATTTCATGCATTAACATTTCTTTCACACACCAAGCCATCCAATCTAAGCAATATTTTTCTTACAACACACACGGACCAGTGCTCTTCCTTCCAGCACGATTCCACTTCAGGAACTGAACCCATGGCCATTTCCTACTAACAACACTCAAACCATAGCAATTTATTGCATAAATTATCACACAAACCACCCAAATAAATTCCTTAAACTCGTCCAAAACGAGTTCCTAAATTCCACTTAGTCCCCAAGTTTGATCCAACCAAACGCTACCACAAATTTCAAATCAACCAAATCATTCACAGCGCTCTTAAACCGAAAATAACCGAGCAGGAGAGAAGACCCCACCTCTGGAGCTTGTCAAAACTCCACAAAACCTGGTGACTCCACACGCAGCCCTCACGCGGCAGAATAACTTCTTTGCTTCTGGGTCCGACGCAAACCGACAAATCCTAAAGCCGGAAATCTAGAGAGAAGCTCGCACTCTCTCTCTAAAAACCCCTCCATTTTTTCAAAATCGGCTCTCCTCTCCATCGCCGGATCCAGCGAAATGGAGAAGAAAAGCCTACCCTCTCGCCACACGTCAAGCTCCCAATTTGTTGCAGGATTACCTTATCCATTTAATCCACCAACTTTGATTTCTCTAATTAAAGCACATGTCACCCATCGGGCCCCACACTCGAGCTCAAGTTGACTCATTCTCGCATCTGACATACAAGACACCGCGAGCCACCTCAAACGCGCCTAAACGTCCCACACTACGCCTGCCTCAAAAAGCGCAGTACCACCCAATCTCGATGAAATTGACGCGGGTAGCCAGATTTCCGCGAGACGATTCCAACAAAGGAAGCCCTGGCTTCGCCATCCAAGATCTAGTCTCCGATTTCACCAAAATTACCATTTTGGCCCTTTTTCGTAAAAATTGGGATTTTTCTGAAGCTTACAAGGATCCTTCGCTGGTTTCTCGATCAAAGTTTAAATTTTTCCGCTATGCAATATAATATGATGTTGTATCGAGACCCAACAATAACATCATTAATGTATGTAATTGTAATCAAAAAAAATTTGTAATGCATTCAACAAATTATAATGGTAAATGATGATGTACTAATATTTGTAGGTATGTCATTAATTGATGATGTTGTTAGACAACAACATGCTCGATCCGTTCCATGTGACTTTCAAGTGAGGTAATCTTCTCTTGCATAGTTAGGCAGGTATTCTGGACAACTATTTCCTCTTAAACATGTGTACCACTTTTGATTTGTTGGACAATGAAAGCCTCATCTACATCAAGTTGCTTGTCATCACCATTATCCATGCCTTTTTGTCCTCTATACGACACTACATAATCAACTCACCCACACTCGGCTTACTCACTTTGTTTGCATGTTCAAGACCGTATATACATTGCATTGCCTCTCTTGGTATGAACCCCTCCAGTTGTAGCCATGTCTTCCACTCATAAACACATGCACTAATTGCTAGTATCCCCAATATTTTGCATATCTTGTATGCATTTAATTCGATATCTACCCCTCTAATTGAAGAAGTAATTGACATCATGTCTCCTACTCCAATGAATTTTGCTTTGCAATAGAATAGTTGCACCAAATGTTATGTATACTGGGGTACACAATGATTAGAATATAAAAATGGCTTGTTTAAAAAAAAGAATATAAAAATGGCTATTCGATTTTACGGAACATGACTATCATAACAAATGTGATTAAGATATGAAAATAAGATTAATGTATAACAAAATATGATCAACATATCAAAATGCAATAATCTTAACAAAAATATTTAGGTAAAATTCATGATTCAAATACAAATAATATGATTAAAATTGAAAATAAAAAACCATATAGAATGCAATCAACTAATTAGGGTATTAAAAATATGACTAAGATATTAAATTATGAAAATTAAAACTTACAAATGGATAGTGTAATGTATTCAAGGTATAAAATATGATTAAAATATTAAGACACAAGAAATACGTAAAAAAAAAAGAAAGAAAGAAAGAAAGAAAAGTTTAACATAATTTTTCTACTTAGATATTTAAGAGAACAAGATATAAATGAACTAAATGTATTATAGATTATAAAATAAAATTTTAATTTCATCCTATGACATGTAAAATTATCAATTATGGGATATGTCATAATTTGGCACGTGTTAAATATAAAATATATAATTTTTTTAATTTTCTTTAATATATATTTAATTAAGTTATTAAATTACTTAAAAATAATAATTGAACAATTGAAAAGGTTTAAAATTGTGTTAATTGACAAAAAATTAGAGTACCACTAAAAAGAAAATTCAATTTTTTTAAAAAATTATTTAAAATTAATAAAAAAAAATTACTTTTGTGTATAAAATTTTTTAATTAATGTTAATGATATTTGATTTTTTTAAATATTTTATTTAAAAAAGGCAAGCATTCAAAATCTAACTAATTATATGTATATATATATATATGATAAATAATTAAATAATTTAACTTATTTTGTTGTAAAAATAAAATATATTGTTTCCAATATTCTGCAAGTCAATTACCAATTTAGGACCAATTTAGCAATACTTCTTAAAAATGTTTCTAGGGCTAATAACATTTATGATTAAAATAAAAGGCATTTGATAATATTTTGAAAAAATGCTTTTGAGACCTTAAAAAAAACACTTCATGTTTTTTGAGAAGCAATTGTGAGGTGTTTCTTTTTTTTTTAAACACTTTAAAGCTTTTGCGACGCCTAAAACTTCCAGCACCCGTGACAACTCACAACCCGCGAGATCTGAATATCTGGGTAACCCGACATCACACTCACCGTGTTCCCTTCTCCTAATCTTATGATTTAACGAAAAATCGCCAGTAGCCTCTTTCAGACAAGCTCTACCCAAAATACAACTTGTGTAATTACATGATAACATGGCTCAATATTATACAACGACCTCACCGGGTCCACATACGAGTAAAAATGGTCACGTAGGATCCATTTATCCATACTCTAACATATAAGCACATGACTATAAAACCATAGTCCATAAAAGTTTAAATTACATCACTCTTATACAAAACATATATCAAAAATTAAGCATTCTAATACACGCATATAAAATATAAATCAAAGCTTTCACTCGGCTTTCTTCTCTATATCGGCTCCCAGTGAGCGGTCGTCTCCCCCGCACATTCCCGTATTCGAAAGAGGGTCCCATGACATGGTGAGCAATGTCCAACAGAGTAAAATCCTACAAGGGCTACTTCCTGCCTAAGTGCACATGCAATGGTCATGCAACAAATAAACACTCCCCTCCAGAAGATGTCATCCTAGAATAGAAACCTACATATCATGAATGAGATGCGACTTAACATGTCCCATGTACCGAGCCCTTACCGACTCCCTCTTAAACCTGAGTCCCAACCCGATTCCCTCACACATGCTTATGCCCAGAGTGAGAAACTCACCATTGGTATTTCAACCAATGGTCCTTTATCCAAAACAAAACTTTTTGTTTTATAAATAAAAAACATTGGACAATCTCCAAAACCGCTTGACTCTTTAGAACATTGTCCCTAGACCAAGCTTGCACCATCAACACCATACACAGTGTTGATTTACAACCATGAAGACTGTGGATCTCTATTGGACGTCGTCCAATGTATCGGGTCCACCACCCATTTACCAAGAATGGTGAATGACAACAACCATGCACACCCACCCGTTTTACGCGATGTCCCCATGCATATGAAATGCAATGTAAATGTGTCATTGCCTATTCATACCATGCTACATATATAATGAGTGTTATATGCATATATGCCTACTCATGCATATTAACCCATGCATCAATTAGACATTTATATCACTGAACACATAAATTCCAATTTAAATCATACAATTCATGCCAACATACCTATCACACACAGAGCTGACATCCGCAAAGTCATCACTCACTGCACTGACTTACTTTATCCTTAAGGTCTAATCAGACACCATTTCCACAAATAGCCTACAACCAAGCCATGCAACGGCCTCAATCATACACAAACTCATGCATTTCCCTAGTTCCTTCATGGATAATTATATCAACATGCATATAATTACTAAACAACATAGACCATTCCCCTAATGTATTACACCGCGCATATCATCACAACCAAGCAATTTGCACACTTGGTGCTACAATCAAATTTTCGAAAAATATGTGGGCACCAAATGCCATTCACAGGCATATGGCTAGATTCTAGACTCATGGATCTTTCCATAGAGTCTAGGAACACCAAATTTGGAGTCCAAACGAAGGAATTATGCAAGTTGCAAGCCATGAAGAAAATCAAGAATATTAGTAATTGAATAGAGGCTACTAGATTTAAATATTTAGGAATCATAATATATCGCCAAATTTCATTAAGCTATATATGGATGGATTCGTAGATCAAAGAGCTCTTATGAGTCAAGAACGTGCAACCTGAGTTCGGACGAAAAATTATGGTCAGCCCAAAGCCAGAGGCTTCACATGAACAATGACCTACACAATGTGATTTTCCTTTCGTGCCTCGAGACACCATCCAAACAACCCCTAGGGCTCAACCAAGACCAAAACGACTCCTAGATGGAAAATAAACCCGAGTATAAAGGTTCCCTACCTCTTGGAGCGAAGATGAAACTTTTCCAAGACCCGAAAGCTCAAAACCCACGGCCTCCTGAACTTTCCGCCCGAATCTCGTACAAAACTCGGTTTTAAGGCCCACACAAAGCCGCCTCCTGGTCTAAAGATCCACTTTAAGTCTGCCCGACGCGAGACGACCACCCAAGCCCTGTAGATCTTAGAGATAAGTCATAAATTCTCTACACCCTCTTCCTTCTCACCGGCCTGATCCAAATTTCCAAAAATGGGCTTTCCCTGATGGGCCCTCCTTTATTCCAATTAACTTGAGCCATGCCCACGTGCCACAGTTACCGCAATAACTCCGACTTGTTCAGTCATTCTAAAACAACTATTTTTCAAACACTATTTGTCGAACTTAACTCAAGTCATTTCAACTTCCAAGATTTTCAGAAAATCTGTCCCCTCAAGATACTAGCGATCACCACCATACAAAATTGTAAAATTCGACTACCTTATAATTCGATTTAAAGTTTTCTAAGTCACAGATTCTGAGATAAACCAATCACGTAGTTCATTTCGTCATCCGAGATCTAGAGAATTTTCTAGGCTTCCCTAAACCATTTTAGCAATTTTTACTGTTTTTGTCATTTTTTCAGAAAAATTAAATTTTTCCCGAGTTTTACATTTTTGATATACCTAAAATACTTATTTATTTATCCATAAATCTCTATTTATTTTTCCTTAAAATATCTATTTATTTTGTTTAAAAAATCTGAAAATATGATATACTTTAAAAAATCAAATATTTTTGTAAATATTTTTAAAATTTTCTATAATCATAAAAATAATTGTTTTATAAAAATAGTTATCTTTAAGTTTTTGTTAATACAAATGTTTATTCATTAACTCAAATCCTTTTGTAAATATTTTTTATAATCATACAAATAATTATTTTAAGTTTTTATTAATACAAATGTATATGTATGTTCATTTATCAATTCAAATATTTTTTTTAAATGTTTATAATCATAAAATAATTATTTTATTTTTTATCAATTAAAATAATTATATATGTTTATTCATCAATTCAATTTATTGTAAATATTTTTTTAATTTGTTATAACCATAAAAATAGTCATTTTTGGTTTTATTAATATAAATTTTTATATTTATTTATATATTTTTGCAATAATTTTTTTTATTTATTACTATATCATATTTTTGTAATTAAATTAGATGTCATTTTTGGTAATTTTCGTGCTATAAAAGTGTTTTTGTACCCATGCCACGTGTTATAAAAAATAGTAGTAGAATAGCTTTTTAAGATTCCTATAAAAATGTTTATGATAGAAGTACTACTAGAGAAAGTGTTTTAGCTAAAAACGTTATTACACGGAGCATAGCCAAATTGGACCTTAATTATCAACTCAATTACCAATTTAATATGATATAAACATTGTTTCCTAAAATCATGAGTATAAAAAGTAGTATAGGAGAAAGGAGAGACTAAATGCAAAATAGTAAAAAAAAGTATGGTTGAAGGGTATTTTAAGTTTTTTTTTTTTTTTTCCATCATTACTTTTTTTTACCAAAAGGACAATTATTTTTTCTGCACATAGATTGAGCCATGTAAAATCAAGTATTGACTAGCATTTTGCTAATATTTCCATAGATTCCCACAAAGACAAGTCAGTGAAGTTACTTTAAAGGATATATTATTTTTCTATTACTTTAATATGATTGTCATCTAATGAGAAGAAATAGCATTGTGTGCTAATACACATTATTTTTTTTACAGTTAAATATTTTAAGTACAATTACTACACCCTGAGGCTGATCACTGTATTGTAGTCACTAAACTCCCCACAACACCTTGAGCTTGGTCTAAAATGTCCCATAATTTCGAGCATCTGAGGCTGGTCACTGTACTGTAGTCACTAAACTCCCCACAACACCTTGAGCGTGGTCACTGAGCTTGGTCTAAAATGTCCCACAATTTCGAGCATTTGTCACTCCCAAGAAGCTATACTAGCCAAGACTTACGCCTCCGATCGAAACAAGATCAATACATTTGCCTTACTAGATGGTAATACAAAGTGAAGTCATAGTCCTCCGCATTGCTCCATCCATCCGCACACCAGCGTTGAGGTCCCCGCTTGTGTAAAGATATATTTCGTGACTCAGGGTTTGAAAGCACCTCTCAAACCGCTTCACCATATAGGTAGCGGCGCGAAATCTTGGCTGCAGCACTATGTACACACTGAGCATTTCCAAAGAGCGGCAGAATTCCTGCCATGATTCTTTATCTATCTAGAACCATAAGCCATAACCCTCCCGGGCTGCATCAAGATACATCCCGCCGTTTTTAACCCGCATCACAATACATCGCAGACCGTCCCCATTCCAGACTATCGGTCAGAGGTTGAAGTAAGCCTCATTTTCACCCCTGAACGCCTCACACAGTCATTCCACTCACCTCACCCTTCCGGTCAACCTCGGTTATAGTGTTACTAGCCTGATAAATCCTCAATGAATCTCCCGTAGCACTCGCTAATCCCAAGAAACCGTGATATCTCGAAGACTAACTTCGCCTCCTGGTTCATAATGCCCGACGTGTCCCAAGAACTTCACCCGCAGTTTCTCAAAATCGCATTTAATCCCGCATACAATCCACCCATTCCTCAAAACCTGAAGAACGACCCTCAAATGATCCTCATGCTCCTCCTCAGATTTGGAGTAGATCAAAATGTCGTCAACGAAGACTATAACAAACTGATCCAAATAGGGTTGGAATACCCTATACATGAGATCCATGAATGTTGCTGGTGCATTCGCCAATATGAAAGGCATCATTGTGAACTTGAAATTCCCGTATCGTGTCCTAAACGCTGTCTTAGGAATGTTAGCCTCCCTAACCTTGAATCGATGGTATTCAAAAGTGAGATCTCGTCTTAGAATACACTCGCGCTTCTCTCAATCGACAAATAAATCATCAATCCGCAAAGGATATCACTTCGATCGTGAACCCCCGCTCAACCATCTGGTGACAATGGACAAATAAAGGGTTTTGTCCTTCATCTTAGCAAACAGAACCGGGCGCCCTCAAGGTGAAGTGTTCGCTTAATAAAACCTCGCCCAACAATTTTTGCGCTTGGACTCGAAGTTCCGCAACTCAAACGTGGTGCCATCCTAGAGGATTTCGCAAATGTACCAAGGTGTAACTCAATGACAAAGTCTACATCCATGTGAGGAGGTAATCCGGGTAGTTCATCCGGAAAGACATCCTCATACTCACAAACCACCCGAGGTAGACCCAAATCCTGTCTCACCTCGTCCTCCAAGGTAAGGCTTGCTAGCCAACCCATTAACTTCCCGTACACCTAAAGTCAGAGATACCACCTAGTGTAAAAGCACGTGCTTATCCCCTTAAACATAACACAAACTCGGGTCCAGGCAGGTTAAAGAACCTCCTACAATCACAAATAATGACTCCACTTGTGCCATCAACCAATCCATCCCGAGGATGACATCAAACTCCGACATGTCTATGACCCTTAGGTCCATAGTGAGTAGAATCCCGAAGATCTCTAACTCACAATCCCGACATATCATATCCACACTCACCCTAGTTCCTAAGGAGAGCCTCACAACGACTCTTCCACATCTGAACCTGGCTTCAATTTCTCATCGGGCTCATTTAAGAAATACATGCTAACCACTAATAGACATCAACATCCTGAACTATTCCGTTCATTCCTTTTCCGAACTCTTAAGGTTATGTTTTCTAACCCTAGTGTTCATATTTTCTTATATACATTTTACCATGTAAATAATTCACGCAATTTATAACACATAATCACGCAATCACAATCATGTAGCACACAACATGGAAATGTACAATGCATGCAATGGTCTAAACCCAATGTCCATCTAGCTCTTGGTATTAATATACCTATGCTTTGATGTCAAGCTATGACGCCCCAATCCCAGGGGGTCCCTTTTTTTTTTTTTTTACTACTATATGAAGTATGTCGCGACATAATAACTCTGTCGTGCTCGCCCAGCCTTGGTGCGCCGACCTTGTCCTGCGGGCCCGACCTTGTATGTCGCACGCATGTGCACCTAGCCTGGTCTATCGCACGCGCATGGCCTTCTTTGTCACAACACAACACAAAGATCACATTAATCGGCCAATGGCACAGCCGCGGTTTGTCGGGCGATGTAGCCCAAAGGCGACGCAATGCCTTACCCCATTGTCGCAACATAAAACGCTATGTTGCGACGTAAACTCTCGCCCTCGTTTCAGGAAACCCCTAGCCGCAACAAGAAAATACTTTGTCGCGACCGAGCAGCCCCAAATGCTGAAGTAAACCTCTATCACAACGTGAAAATACTCTGTCGCGACATAAAAACCCCATCCAAGGCCAAACTCTGTCGCAAGATATGCTCACTGTCTGAAAAGATATGACCTCGCTTCAAGGCCAAACTCTCTATCACACATATAATGACTCAGCAAGATGGGAAACCACGCTTTAAATCCCAAACTCTATCACTTAATAAAAAAACACTATGTCGAGACATAATTTCTCTTCACCTTGGCCAACTCTGTCGCGACATAAAAATATTTTGTCGCGACATAAAAACTCTTGGTCTTAACCAAACTCTATTGCAGCATAAAAACATTTTGTCGCAACATAAGACCCCGCTCATACAACCTCGGTCACGACACGTAAATACCACGCGACATAAACTCCTAAATTTTTAACCAAACTCCTATCGAGACACAAAACACTCCGGCCGTGACATACCCCTTCACCTTGGCCAACTCGTCGCAACATAAAATAATCCCTACCCAAACTCGCTTCACGACACGTAAATACTCTATCGCGACATAGAAACCCCTAAATTTCGACCAAACTCTCGCCGCAACACAAAAGTACCGCCGCAAACGAAATCATCGCTGCAGACCAAACATGTTGCAACACGAAGGGTGTAATTTGTCGGCCGCCTCACCATCGACATCTAAACCTTGTCGCGACATTGTCATCATTAAAGAAGTGCTAATCGTCGTGGACATGAAAATACAATGTCGCGACTGGGCAACCGCCTACAAACTGAGAAACCATGTCGCGACACAGGAACCCCGGCGACATAGGACTGGGAACTCGTCATACTGTGAAACCCCATCTACGACTCCAAAACTTGCCCAACCCCGTACAGCCATTCCCGCATTTCCGCACCTCCACTTTTCCCCCAAGACACCATAAGTCATCAAGAATGGCCCCTGTGATAATAAAGGCAACATGAAAATCTGGGAAAAACCTGTTAAACTTTATTAAACAATTCAAAATGAGTTTTATTACAACTCTTCTCTTTTACATAACAAAAAACTGGATAACTGTCCAGAATTTTACAAAATACAAAATAAGCCATAATCTGGCCTTCTTTGCCATTAAGGCCTCGGATGGATTCCATCTCCCAAGGCCTCCAGCGACCTAAAAATATTTCTCCTACTTCACGAGGTGAGCAATGCTCAGTAGAGGAATTCTCCTATAAGGGCTACTCCCCACCTAAGTGCACATGCAATGCCATGATTCAATCATTTCAAACACATTGAGCAACAACATATGCATTTCTACATGAATGCTCTAATGTCATGCTAATTTCCCGAGCCCTCACTGACGCCCTCACACATGCACACATCATGTATGAAAAACCTTCATTTCCAAAACAAAAGATTTTTGTTTTATTTTTCAACTCCATGGACGCCTCCCGAAAATCGCTTATTCAAAAGCCATGTGTCTTTGTGGGTAAATCGAACTTTTCTGGTCTCAACACTGTAGGCGCTCACGCTTCCACTTCTTGCAAACTTTCACCACTGATACATACGTATTTGACTTTCAGCATCACAGGTTTTTCTGACCGAGTAAGGGTGTCTATCCCTTATTGCTACTACCAGACACATAATTTCCAATCGTGCGACTCTAGAATGTCGTCCTTTTTTCAAAGCCCACCATTTAAACACCAAACACAAAGGTTCTTTCGTCATGCACTCTGACATTCGCTTCACGCAATGTCCCCGCAGAAGTGCAATGCGTAATGCCATTACTTGGTTCTTCATATTACATGCAATGATGAGAGCTACCATGCGCAACATTTATGATTTATGGATAATCATATATACAAGATACAATTTACATCCATACAACCCACATGCAAATACATCAATTTCAAAGATATATCCACATGATTTTTCACACACTCGCATGTCATTCAACCAAGCAATAACATACAAACCGGATCTTCATGTTCAGACTGTAACAAGACACACTGAAACAAAGATGTCACCATGTCCAAAGATCGACACACTACAAAAATCACTCACTGCTTGTATTTCCATCGTTATCACCCTCTACTTTCGTAACTACACTCGAGAACATAGAGGACCCAGAAATTGGTCTGAAATTCAACAACAATTTGATCACAACTGTTTTTGAATCAACCCCACCGTTAGGGCTACACCTCATGTCATCGAATGGCCCTTAGACAAGGACTAACTAGAGTAGGAGAGAACCCCTACCTCTTGGAGTTTGACAAAAACTCTGGATCTTGGTACCTACATGAAGCCTGCGTAGATAAACTTCAGCCTCGCTCCGACGAGTTTCGACGTCACTTTCGTCAAAGATCCGAGGAAATGTCGTTGGATCGCTCCTCCATTCCTTCCTTTCTTTTCCCCTTATTTTCCTTTCTTCCCACCTTTCCTTCATCCGCTCTATCCACTACTTGATCTGGGGTGCGACACATGGCTCCTATGCGCCCCCTTTGCCGTTTTCTTGGTGACAAGTGTCATCTATGACAATTAACTGCTCATTGATCTTTTCAAGACCACACATGGTCTCACCATGTGGCATTTAACACATGTCCCTATTTTAAGTCATGATGTAAGACCTGAGAAATTTAAATTTCTGGAAAAATGGCAAAATCGTAATTTCGGTTACGAAATTATAATTTAGGTTAAAAATCCGTAATTTATTCTCTAGATCTCGGTTGATGAAACGGATTTCACCGTTGGAATCCTCTCGCGAAATCTAGTTAGAACGTAAAATTTCGTCGAATTCCGAGACAGTCGAAATTTACACGTTTTTCGAGGCATCGCGTTTCGGGTGCCGTAAAACGATTTTCGATGCGACGAAAGTCACATATAACAAGTACTCATGTGTCATAAATGGTATGAGTAGAGAAACGATGAAAACGGATCACACAGATAAGGCTTCGAATTGTCAAATCGGAGAAAGAAGGACATAGGATGTCATTTTGAAAAAGATTTAAATGATAATATGCTAAAATAGCCAATAGTGGCCTTCTTCTTTAAACCAAAAGCCAGCAAACGTGTGGAGAGGCAAATAGGGAGATGCAGAACGGATTTGGGAGATTTTCTTTAGAGAGAGAAACCTCTAAAATATCGCATGATCCGACCGCTTCCAAATGGACAAGCATAAAGTTGCTCTACGCAGAGAGGGCTTCGCATGGGTACCGGATTTAGGGAGTTTCCTCAAACTCCTCGAGGTAGGGCTCTCCCTACTTGGGCTTTATTCTCTTAAGTACTTTACGAATGTTCGAGTCGACGAGGCCGCTAGGCCGCGACCAGGTCCCAAACCTTAGAACTCGAATTAATATGAAATTTTGAACAAATGGTGCGCCGTGACTAATTACCTACCGCCGGGGTCGTGAAATTGTATAATTATATGTTAAACAGCGTAGTGATTCGAAATTAGGCCTCTGAATGGTCGTGAAACGCGTTCACAAAGCGACCGATGAATTGCGATTTTCAGAATAAGAATCGGTGGTTTCACTATTCTCAAAACAATCTCAAAATATTTTTTCAGGTGAAAACGTGTATGGTCGAGTGATTCGAGTCGACCAAGCTGCTTCGATCATTAGCCCAAGCGAGCTAATTTTTGATGTATGAATTGATTAATTACATGACATGATCGTGATTGGATATTACGTGATATGCATGTTTGCATATTTGCATGATTAGATCAGATTGAATTGGCATACATGCATTCCATATGCATTGGAACCCTAGGACTATGGGAGTGAGTGCATGAGATGAGTCTAGAGAAAATGGTTCTGAGGGTCTAAAATATTACCATCGGAGGGTAGTCCAAATTAAAATATCAATCGGGCCTGGAGATTCACCACCGATATTCACATCGGAGGGTAGTCCACAAACAACATTATATCAATCGTCTGAGACTACCAACTATACATCTGAGGGTCATTCACTGAAGAAAACAATAATTCTCATACGAGGCTAGCGAGGTTAGAGAGAGCTTCCGTGAGGACTCGGATCTGAGCCTGGTCATGTGTAGACATTCAAGTAGGATCATACATTTGCTTGAATGTATGTTTATTTTGGAACATTGCACTGCACTTAGGTGGAAAGTAGCCCACTTAGGGCGATTCCACTATTAAGCATTAGATCACCCTGTCGAGGGATATTATTTTACAGGTACAGGGAGCATGCGAGGGACTACATTCTGTAGATTATGATTAAAATAAGTTTGATTGTGGCTTTGGTTGATGATATATACATGTATTGAAATGTCTAATTTTAATATATGTATTGTATAAGAAAGAAAATATTGTAACTCTTGTAACTATTTGTATATAGTTGGATTCATAGTTAGTATGTATTATGAGAATGCTTTCAGGGCCCAAGTGGTCAGATACTCATGTGATTGGATATATTGATATATTGTGATATGGCTGCACTATTTGAGACAGCATATGCAGTTTAGATTGGGTAGAGCTCCCTCGTGACAAAGGAGACTCCCTACCCGATTCAGAGAAATGCCTGGGTCACCCGACATTCACGAGTGTTTCCGCAGTCGACTCGCAGTAGTCAACGGACCCCTGCTCGGCACATGATGTCATGTGGCACTGTGCCACATGTTGTCATGCCATTTACCCGTCTCACCTTGAATTTCGTGAAATTTCGACCACCTCAGAATTCAACGCACTCAGTAACTAAACCCACGATGAATTTACCGCAGGGTCCGTTCACACCGAGGTCTAGGGAATTTCTAAATTTTCCACTTGTACTATAGCGGCAAATTACCGTTTTGCCATTTTTCAGAAAAATTGAATTTTTCTTGGGTTTTACACTAGATTTTTATGAGAATCTCGGGAGTTAGGAAATAACTCAAGTAAATTTCATTTAAAATAAATTGAACTTGAACCGGGATGAAATAAATTATTTCGGGGCAAAAACGGACCCGAATGAGTAATTGACACATGGCATGATGTGGGCTATGTCTCCAAACTTAAGAATTAAGTTAGACAAATAAGGCAAAAAAAAAAAAAAATATCAGTTTTGGAGCAAAAAATGAGCATATTTTCTACTGGGAGGAAAGGAAAACCCATAGAGTGAGAGAGGGAGAGAAAACAAAAATCAAAAATCAAAACTTCTCTCTTCGATCCACTGAGCTTCATTCACGCACTGTTTCGCCAAGAACTAAAGTTCATCTACTTGATGAGGGCTACGAAAAATTCAAAACAAGGGATTTCATCAAGAATTCAAGCGAGAGTTCTAGAAATCAAAGATTTCTGTGTTTGATGGCGGTCCATGGACTTCCCGAGTTTCTTCTATAAGCCCAAGATATGGATTCTTCCTACTTAGGTTTATTTTCCATTCAAGGGGCTGTTTGGTTAAGTTTTAATGCCCTAAGGGGCTGTTTGACCATTTTTTCCCTAAGGGGTTGTTTGGAAAAATAATGGGTTATGGGAATAGCGCCATGTTTTGACCCTATCTGATGTCCAATTTTTGGGGCTGATTTTTGGTTAGAAAAAGGGAGAATTTTGACTAGTATCCTTCAAGGAAATTGTAGCCCTATCTAAGAAATGGATGTTAGGCTTTTGAATCACCCAAATTGGACATCTATAGCCCAAGTTATGGTCCGTTTTCCAGGGACTGCCACAGGCTGCCCTGTTTTGGCCGAACCTATTGCCCAGATTTGTGGGACTGGTTTTCGGTTGGGAAAAAGTGAGAATTTGGACAAGTGTCCTTCAAGGAAATTGTAGATTTATCTAATAACTTGATGTTAGGATTTTGAATCACACAAATCGGACCTCTATAACTCAAGTTATGGTCCGTTTTTTGGGACTACTCCAGCTTAGGCTATTTAATGGTTTGTGTCCAAATTTTGGAACTGTTAGGGGACTAGTTTCTGAACTAATTTCGGAACTATTTTGTGGGCTATGATGGCTTGTTTTG
This sequence comes from Tetrastigma voinierianum, assembly GCA_016808115.1. NCBI lineage: Eukaryota > Viridiplantae > Streptophyta > Magnoliopsida > Vitales > Vitaceae > Tetrastigma > Tetrastigma voinierianum. Next base: position 362,067 of record JAEQBH010004632.1, read on the forward strand.
TGGAATTTTTTGTGGGAACCTCTATTCCACAACTGGTCTTGAGGATCAAGTGTCATTGCTTGACTAAGAGTGACGTGTTTGGGTGTTAATGTGTGTGCTCTAACATGTTGACATGAGATGAATTGTTATGTGCAATGGCCATTACATGGCTTTCTTGTGTGTGTGATTGCTTGATCATAGAATGACATGTTGAATGTGAATGTTGATATGTGTTTGCATGATAGGTTGACATGAATGAAATGATTTATGGAAGTTGGCATCCAGTGATGTGATCGGTCTACATCTAGTAGATAAAGATCAAGTCATCTATGGCATTTATTATGCATGTGACATGATATAACATGCAATGGCATCTTCGTGATTGCATATGCATCTTATTATCACATTAACAAAGCATGAACATCATTGGTAAATATATTGACCTGGTTTAGTGTCTCGATGGTATGTCATGAGTACATGGCAAATCGACACTAAGCCTGTGTCTGGCATACCAATAAAATGGACAATGTTTAAAATGAGTCTCACGGCAGGCATAAAAAAAGGAATTGAAAATACGCAGGTTTGGGTATAGCAAGGAGGGATAGATACTCCCCAAGAAAAAACCCCGAGCATTCTCAATATACATATGTATCTTAGCTGCATAAAAGTTCGCGAAAGTGTCGAAAGGCGCATGGCTCATGCACGAGACCCCTAAATTCGCTTATCCACAAAAACACACTCTGACTTGGTAAAAACAAGTGAATATCGATTTGTCCAATGGATTTGGGATTTATAAAACAAAAATCTTTGCTTGGAAAATGATCATTGATACAGCTTTTCACACCGGGCATACATGCATTTATGAATGCATGGTGACTGACTGGACGTTGGACAGGTGAGTCACATTCTCATCTATGGCATGTAGACATTTGAGTAGGAATATGTATGTTTTTACTTGAATGTGTGAAATGGCATTGCATATACACTTAGGTGGGGAGTAGCCTCAGAGGAATATTCTTCTACTGTGCATTGCTCAACCCGGCTGGTGGGACCATATTTCAAAAAGTGTGTGGTACACTGTGAGGACGCCTCCTTCGAGCCGTGATTTTGAAGGGAATCAAGATGTGGCTTTGATAAATATTTTTGTAAACTATATTGTAATGTTTTGGTTTTTAATATATGTTATGTATAAGAGCGTTATAATAAACTCTTGGTGGACTATCGCGGATATAGTCGATATCAGGGATGTGAGGCACAACCATGTGTGGTCATTACTACTTCGCAAGACCCCTGATGGGTCATGGATATATTGTTATACATGTCATAATAGTTGCCTCTCGAACGTAAGACTCTCGCCTCGATTAGGAAAATATGGATCCCGGGAGAACGGGACACAACGATATGGTATCTGTTACCCGAAATCCACGAAGCCTTCCTGCTCGACGGTCAGCCAATCCGACCCCCAAGTTTTAGGGAGTCACACACCAAACCTCGAAAACCTGCAATTTACTCCTGCTGCCTCAATCAGCCCAAAGGTAGAAAATAAACCCAAGTAGGAAGGATCTCTACCTCTTAGAGCGTAGAAACATCAATAGGAAGTCTCGAAAACACTTCCTAACCCGAAGACTTCGATTTTCCCCAAATTTCCTTGGATCTTCGGTGAAATCCCTTGTTTTAGGTACTCACGTGTACCCCTCGTTGATGTAATGAATTCCTGCCTCTCGGGGCCCTCAAAATCCGGGAATAACTGAATCAGATTGTCCAAAGACAGCCTGAGTTCTCTTTTCTCTCCTTCTCCTCTCTCACCGTTTCTAAAGGTGAAAACATAATGGGATCTATTCCAAGCCCTCACTTAAGTTTATGAGTGGCTCCACGTCGCACCACGTGTCCTCGACTTCGCCTGTGTCCGTTTCTATCCTCAAACAATTATTTCATTCCTGGGCTCAAGTTCAAATTATTTTAAATAACTTACTTAAATTATTTCCCAAAATCTCGCTGGGGTTTTACCGCATAACCCGTCGCCTTGAAATTCTTGAAAATCGACTGCCTTTGACCAACTTAAATTTGTTTGGGTAACTAGATTTCGCGAGAGACAAATCCAACCCGCTGACAGTCTGCTTTCATCATCCGAGATCTAGAAAATTCCATGTTTGCAACCTGTACTATAGTGACAATTTACCATTTTGTCATTTTTCGAAAATTTTTAAATTTTCCCGGGTTTTACACAAATGAAACTACCAAACTGTAAAGAAGTTCTTATAACCTCATACAGAGAAATTACTTCTTCACTGTATAAGATATTTGGTTTTTGAAAAATATCAGAGAATTATGAAAAGTTGTTTTCCCTAATCTAAATAACATAGATAATAAAATGAAATAATGTTTCGAAAAAAAAGAAATAAAAAAACTAAAAAGATACAAAAAAATAATGCATCATTTCTCCTATTACTTTCCTTAGAAGAGAGAGAGAACAAGAGATAAAAAAAGGGAAAAGGCCTTGATTCTTTTTTATTTAACCATCGAAATTGTTCTATCCAATCAAAAGACACAACCCCGTATACATTTACATAAGAACTATTCATAAAAATAAATTTTGAACATTGATAAAATCTTTAAAAATTATAAAATTAAATATACATAGTTTGGGGATGTCAAAAAATATATATAGTTCATGTTCCAATTTTCCTTTTCATTGTTAACCAAATAAAGAAAATTGAACTCATTACTATTGTAAATGAAGCATTTACATGTGGTGAATGATCATATTCATGAATTTAATGAATTGTGGTAATGACCACATTCATAAGGTTCTTTATTAACATTCATTAACTCACATTTAATATGAGTAATGGAAGGCCATCATGTAGCCTATATAAGGCTTCCTTCATCACCTGAAATAAGCATCCCGATAAAATAAGATCTCTCTCCATCTATCTCTTTGTCTTTCTCTCCCTTATACTCTTCTCTCATTTCTAATTCTCTTATTTCCCTTCTCTCATCTTATATGCAAAGAGATAAATATATCTCTTTTATGCTTAAGGTTCGCATTTTATAATATTTTCACTACACGTTATCAGCACGAGTTTGCTCTAAAGGTATTATCTAATCCTATATATATATTTAATTTCGACTAGAAAAAAAAAAGCAATATTTTTGCTAGCAATTTATAATATACTTGATTCTTATTATTTTGTTATATATCAAAAGTTTGTCAACAATGTCAAAAACTCTAGTTTATGACATTTAACATTTTAGAATTGAATTATCTATCTTGGATCATTGGTGTTAAGTAAACTATTGAACTTTTGATGAAAAATTATCAATCTGGTCTAATTGGGTTTGAACAATTCCCTAGAGTGAATCAATATCATCCCAAACTCGGGGACATGAATGAGGATTGGTCAAGGTTGTGATCATGGAAGAAATTTTCAATATCATATTAATGATCCCTCAAATCCTTAGAAAATGAATAATCTCACCACCGAAAGTGGATTAATATTGAGATAAAATGGGAAGTACATATGACATAAAACCTTCTAAGGCCCATGAGAATAATTGTCATAGATGTGGTATAAAAGGGCATTGGTCGCATACTTTTCGTATGCCCAAACATTTGGCCGATCTCTACAAAGCATCAATCAAAGAAAAAGGAAATAGAAATGAACTTTATTGATAGAAATTTACTAGACTTAACTTACTATGACACTTATTTCTTTGGAGGTCCTAGTTAAAAAACGGACTATTTGATGAATGATGAAACTACTACTACCAAATTATGCTTCTTATATCAAAATTAAATAAAATATCATTTTGTCATTACATCTATTACATTGTTATTTATAATTTTTATTAGTTGTATTTGAAATCCATGTGTTATTGATCTCAAGATGAATGAAGATGATGTATGTCTTGTTAACTATGCAACCACACACACAATTATTCGAGATAAAAGATATTTTCTAGATTTTACATTAAAAAATGTTAATGTAAGTACCATATCTGATATTGCAAACTTAATTGAAGGCTCCAAATAGCAAACATAATGCTACCAAATGGAACTAGGTTTCGTATCAATAATGCATTATACTCTAGCAAACTGCTAGCGAAAATTTGGTTTAGTTTTTTAAAGATATCTGTAGGAATTGATATCATATTGAAACTATGAACGGTTGCAATCACTGCACGCCTTTACATTACCTCTATTGTTTACGATAAAGAACTTCTTATAAATCTAAAAAAATTCTACCTTCTCCTCTGAGTTATATCATACAAATATACAGTCTATTGAGTCATATGTTGTCGTGAACCAAAAGTTCAACGACCCAAAGACTTTTTTTCTTTGAAATGACAAGTTGGGTCACCCTAGGTCCTCAATGATGCGGAGAATCATAGAATACTCACATGGGCATTCACTAAAGAACTAGAAGATTCTTTTACCCAATGAGTACTCATGTGCTGCTTGTTCACAAGGTAAATTAATAGTCAAACCATCCTTTAGCAAAGTCACATTTGAGTCAACAGTCTTCTTAGAAATAATACAAAGAGACATATGTGGACCTATCCATCCACCATGTGGACATTTCCGTTACTTTATGGTCTTAATAGATGTCTCTACGAGGTGATCACATGTTTGTCTTCTTTCCACACAAAATGTTGTATTTTCTAGACTCTTGCATAAATGATCAAATTACGAGCTCAGTTTCTTGATTATCTAATTAAGACTATCAAACTTGACAACGCATGTGAGTTTACCTCCCAAACCTTTATTAACTATTGCATGTCAGTTGGAATAAATGTCAGCACCTGCTGTCAGTACTTCCACACCCAAAAAACAAGCTTTAGCAGAGTCCCTTATCAAACATTTTCAATTAATAGCTCGACTATTGCTAATAAAAACCAAATTACTAACTTCTGCTTGGGGACATGTTATTATGCATGCTACAAGCTTAGTTCATATTCGACCAATGACTTATCATGAATACTCCCCTTCACAACTTGTACTACGCAAACAACCAAATATTTCTCATTTACAAATATTTGGTTGTGCAGTTTATGTACCAATTGCACCAACACAACGCACTAAAATGGGTCACCAACAAAGGCTTAGGATTTATGTAGGTTTTGATTCTCTGTCTATCATAAGACATCTTGAACCCCTTAACAGGAAATGTTTTTACAGCCTACTTTGCAAATTATCATTTTAATGAGAGTGTATTCCCATCATTATGAAGAGAAAAGTTGGTTCCAGAATAATGACCTGAAATTACTTGGAATGCATCTACAATGTCTCATTTTAATCCTCATACAAATCAATATGAACTAAAAATTCAAAGGATCATTTATTTGCAAAATCTTGAAAATCAATTACTATGTGTTTTTATTGATACAAAGAAAGTGACAAAGTCACATATCCCGGCTGTGAATTCTCCAACACGGATTAATTGTTGGGTTTCTACTAGCGATTAAGTATACGTATTAAGAAAAAAATTAAAATTTCACCTTTTCTAACCCGACTCAGTGGATCCACAGGATCCGATCAAATGATTCAGTGATGTAAGAATACCTTATCCTCACTAAGATCCTCAGGTCGTGAAAGGCCGCACAGAAGGCCAATCCTCCTCAGTTTAACTAAAGGCACAAAGAGATCGCTTCCACCCTACGCCTTATCCACACGAACGAGCCTTCTTCTAAAACCGAGAGAAACAGCAAAGAAGACCGTCAGTCTCACGAAACCCCAGCCGCCTCCCACGCCAAAAACAATGAATCCATCCTCGCACAGTGATCCTCGTTTAAATACCAATTCAGCCCAAGGGTCGGGTTTCGGCCCATTCTACGTGGGCAGGATTCTCAGATCCACACATTACTGTCATAGCGGCCTGCAAGCCCATTTCCGAGCCCACGAATCATAAGCGCTCCTAAGGCACATGACCACCTCAAATCATGGATGTCAATACCCAACATAACCCAATCCATAATAAACGCCGTAGTCCATTTGTCTCACAATAGGTCTAATCGAACACAAGGCATGGATCATGTCTCCCTTGTAAAGTTCGATCATGTAATTTTCTGCACTCCATGTAAATCAGATAATACAAATGACATTAATAACCCCTTATTAATTCATCTATACTAAGAATGCAATTTCCAAAGCCTCACATAACAGGCCCACGAATATCTTCTCTAAAATAAGGGACAACCTTTCATCCGCTCATGTCCTCTACATGATTTATTCTATGTCCAACTACAACTCAGATACTCAATCTCATTATAGATGATGTTGAACTCCGTGTCAAAACATAAAGCTCCTTATGCAGGAGGACCTATGGTGGTGTTAGTCAAGGACGTTAAGATATTATTACGACGAGAAATACTTCGCGACTTATAATCCATTTATATTTCTCATGATGGCCGATCCAGAAGCAATGTTTACCAACATGTACTTATGAGCTGACTTAATATCATATATGCATGATCAATAGAACATAATCATCAGTCAAACTTCATACTAGTCTTAATTCACTATTGTTCCACCAATAATGAACAACCAGGGACAATTTAGAATAGTATTCCATTTGAAGTTCAAGGTTCTACTATCAAATCACACACTTGATGACCATAAGTGGAATCAACTATTCATGGAGTAAATCACCAAATTAGAAATGTAAGATGATAATGAAAATGTCTCTTTATTATTGAAATATGAAAGTAATAACAATTACACCATTTCCCTAGGGCACATCACTAACATTAATGTCCCTAAATGACAATTAGCAAATGAGTCTAAAATACGCCTGAAGCATGGGAGACATATTGGCTCAAAAGATATAACTCCCCATAAGAGAACACAAAGGAGAATTGATACTCCTGAAGAGGTGCATGATAAACAAAAAGGCCCTCAGAGGAAGATATGATAAACAAAGCCTGCGAAGATAAGATATGGTGAACAAGATATTCTATAGAGGCATATATTGAATCCAGAAACCATCAAGAGATTTAAGATAAAAACAAATTTCTTAAAAGGCATGTACCTGAAAATTATGAGATCTCAATGAGTTATGTGCACAAGGGATATAAATGGGATCAAAATGATATTATTATCAATAATATCTTTTTCTTTCCAAGTGGCCTTAGACATCATAAGAATTGATGAAGATCCCGAACCATAAAATGTGGAAGAATGTTGACTTGGAAATGATTGGCCAAAATGGAAAGAAGCTATGTAAGCAAAATTACACTCGTTAATAAAATGAGAAGTTTTTAGACCTGTAGTCCAAACACCTAAAGGTGTAAAGCATGATGAGTACAAATGGATATTTGTACAAAAGCGTAATGAAAAGAATGAGCTCATAAGATATAAAACGCGATTAGTAGCATAAAGTTTATCGCAGAGACTTGGTATTGATTACGAGGAAACATATTCTCCTGTCATTAACACAATTAAATTTCACTTTTTAATAAGCTTAGTAGTCTCTGAAGGACTAGATATGCTTCTCATTGATGTCCTCACAGCTTATCTATATGGATCCATAAATAATGACATATCTATGAAAGTCCTTAAAGGATTTAAATTGCCTAAAGAAAAGTCTCGTAGTATGTGTTCAATCAAATTACAACGATCTCTATATGGATTGAAGAAATTCATACGCATGTGGTATTATCGCCTTAGCGAGTATTTATTGAAAGAAGGGTATGTGAACAACCATTTATGCCCATCCATCTTTATCAAGAAATCAGAAACAGGATTTGCAATTATTGTTATGTATGTTGATGATTTAAATCTTGTTAGAACTCTTGAAGAGCTTACAAGAACAACAAAATATTTGAAAAATGAATTTGAGATGAAAGATCTAGAAACAAAATTTTGTCTCGGCATGTAGATCGAGCATTTCCCCACTGAATTGTTGGTTCACCAATTCGCATATACTAAGAAATCTTAAAAGGATTTTATATTGATAAAGCACACCCTTTAAGTTCTCCAATGGTTGTTTGTTCACTTGATGCGAAAAAGGACCCATTTCGTTCTTGTGAAAATTGTGAAGAATTACTTGGTCATGAAGTACCATATCTTAGTGTTATTAGTACACTTATGTATCTTGCTAATTGTACTTAGCCATATATTTCTTTTTTTGTCAATTTATTAGCCATGTACAGTTCCACTCCAACCCAAGGACATCGGAATGGTATCAAGCATATATTGCACTACCTCCAAGGAACAACTGATATGGGTCTATTTTACTCAAAGAAATCAAAGCAACAATTGCTTTGATATGATGATGCAAGATACCTTTCGGATCCACATAAAGTCAAATCACAAACATGGTATGTGTTTAATTGTAATGGAACTGTTATTTCATGAAGATCCTTTTTGCGTGAGCCAATGGCGGCTGTTATCAGAATCATTCAAAGATTATAAAGCACTACGGCAAGTCGTGGAATGATATGGCAAAGATCGATGATTCAACGTATCCAAGAATCATGTAGACTCCCCCCTATCAAAGACAATCTAACAATATTATTTCAAGATAATTCTGCATGCATTGCATAGATCAATGGAGGTTATATCAAAGGAGATATAACTAAACACATTTCTTCAAAGTTCTTTTATACGCATGAACTCCAAAAGAGTGGTGAAATTGATATTCAATAAATACGTTCAAGTAATAATCTAATAGACTTATTCATGAAGTCATTGTCAACTTCAACATCTGCCTAATATATAAGATTGAATGCGCTAACCAAGGATATCAATATGAGGAAAGATGATTATGATACGACGTTAAATGGGGCATTATACTTTTTTTCCTTCATCAAGGTTTTATCCCCATCGGTTTATCGATGCGCTTTTAATGATAATCCTCGACATATCGAGACCAGAACATCATGTGTTAATATTATACTTTTTTCCTTCGCGAGGCTTTATCCTATCGAAGTTTTATTGTGAAGATTTCAATAGCGATATTTTTATTGGCATTATTCAAGAGAGAGCGTTGTAAATGAAGCATTTACATCACATGCATGAATCTAGTGAATGATGGTAATAACCACATTCATAAGGTTCTTTATTAACCGTCATTAACTCACCTTTAATATGAGTAATAAAATGTCATCATGTAGCCTATATAAGGCTTCCTCCATCACCTACAATAAGCATCATGAGAAAAAAAGATTTCTCTCCATCTATATCTTTGTCTTTCTCTCCATTTTATCTCCCTTATTCTCTTCTCTTATTTTTAATTCTCTTATTTCCCTTCTCTTTTCTTATATACAAAGAGATAATTTTTTTTTTTTATGTTTAAGGTTCACATTTTATAATATTTTCACAACAGTTACTTTTTTTATCAAATTTTTACTAAACATGAAAGTTACTTTTTTTATAATATTTTATAAAATATTTTATAACATGAAAGTTATTTTACTAAACATTTTATAATATTTTCACAACATTTACTTTTTTTATCAAATCTTTTCTTATATACAACAGTTACTTTTTATATTCCTTTCCTTATCTTTCGAGCTTGAAACCGAATTTTTACTAAACATTGAAAAATTTTCCTTATCTTTATCTTTTTTTCTTTTTCTTTTTTTGTGAGTCTTGAGCAAAATTCTCATTTCCTCATCCCAACACTAAGATAGTGTTTGTTTTTTTAACTTTTTGCTTAAAACAAAATTGTTTTTTAACCAATTTATTTTTTAACTTTTTCATGACTTATTGCTAAATTTTTAAAATATTTAGCTAAAGAGAAAAACCAAAATATTTAACTTTTTGTCTTTCTTAATATTGTTTTTTTGCATATTTTCTTCATTAAAAATTAAATATTATAATATTAAAAATCATATTTTTTATGATCCAATCGAAAATCTCATGATCCTGGTTTATGCTATTTAAAGAAAAACATATACATTATTACATTTTTATTTAAAAATTTATTGTTTCAAAATTTTAGATAAAAATTAAAAAATTAATTTTTTTTAGAAAACAAACGACTAAATATTTAACTTATTAAACAATTGTTTAAAAAACAAAAACTTATTCAACATTAAGTTAAAAAAAAACACACCCACCAAACTCAAAATCGTAGTCTATCATTCATGACAAATGAATATGAACTAGAAAGCTTACAAAAAGTAGAAAAACAAATCTCAAAATCTCAAAAATACAATCACCATAAGTTTTGACCTCAAACAGAATTTGTGAGTTTATCAAGCCAATCAAATAATCAAACATAAAAATCAGAGACTTTACAGGTTACTAGGATTACATCAACTCCATTCTAGTTCTAGGATACAAGAAATGGAATGATCATAGACATGAATGCATCATAGGTGAGTGTTGCTGAACCACTATAATGTCTGTCCTTCTCCTTGAATTTTTCAGTCAAACCCTGAAATTTTGTAGCAAAAATGTTCTAAAGATCAGAAATTATGATAGAAAGAACAACTACCAGTGTTTATATCAGAAATTTTGTGTATGTCTCTCTTGTCTAGTGCACAAGGCGGGTTAAAAAAATGACAAGGAACGATTTTCACACGTTATCTATGGCGAAAATATAAAAGAAAATAAAATATAATCAAAATTCTTTAAAATTTTACATATTTTTAAATTTCTTATCCTTACATAATAGAAAAACAAATAAAATAGCTTTCAATAAAACATATAATTAATTTACTTATTAAGTTTAAACCTATTTTATATTTTCCTCCAAAAAAATTTTCCCTTAATACTTTTCGGGTTCCAAACAGATCCTTAATGTTTTTAGCACTTTAGTCTTTCTTTTCAAAAAAAAAAAAAGGAAAGTAGAAAATAGAAAGAAACAGGATTTGCAGAAATCAGTTGGCTTACCTTCACAATCATCCCACACCTGCACATCCAAAAAAACCCAGAACATTAGAAGAACAATAAACATTTCCACAAATTTGAAAACTCTGGATCAAATGTGTTCAATAAGGAAGATGAGACAGGAGACTACTTACTCAACAAAACAGTCGAAATCGAGTTCAACCCTCCAGCCATTTTTATTGTCATATCTGGAAATCAGAACCTGAAGAACAGAAGGCGGGATGGCATAGCCGAGACTGTACAGAGCATCCCTTAGCTCCATGGAGTCGATCTTCCCACTTCTGTCTCTGTCGAATCTTTCAAATATCGCCTGCAAAGAAAGAATTGCACCAATGTTAATTCCATAAAAACTTTCCAGACTTTCGAGTTTCTTAACAATGGAAGAAGATGATATGTTTATTGACTTGAACACGCATACAGATACAGAAGAAAGTAGAGAGCAAGATCTTCGCAGCTTGCAGAGGCGATAACAAAACATTCTTCAGGTGATCGATCATCGCATTCGATTCAAGAAACACCTCATGATCTTCTCTACAAATGTAAACAACCAACCTAATTGTATATTTTCGGTATCATTTTGAGTTAAGACTCAAGTTGTTCTTAGGATCCAGATCTACCAAAAATCCTTGTCCATTTACAAAGATTGAAGACTCGTCTATAGATGAATCTCATTTCGGTTTATCATGTAGCCAAATTGAGGAGAGAAATGATAAAGCCATTGATTTACCAAATGCGGTTTTAAAAGTTACCTAGAACTGATCACAACTCCAGTTTTAAAAACAATAAACCAATTACTTAATACTAAGTAATTAACTAAAACCACGTTTAGCTTAACGCGTTTTCAAAACATCTAGTACTGGGCTTACGATTATTTTAAAAACGTAAGCACACCCATGAAATTTTTTTTTTACACTAAACTCATGTCCTTAGGAGTAGCTCAATCAATGACTATCTGTTCTTTGATCACTCTTACCTGAGGTCCCATTAGGTAGGCCGTTATAGGACTGGCACTGTATGGGACCCACACCTAGGGTTTCTGACCATCCCATAAAGCTACTTTAAGCAGAAAGTGAACAAGGTTATTTTCATTGGGCTTTGAGAATCAAAGTTGTTGATTAGAAGACCATCAAATCTCATTTTCATGGAGAAAGAGAGATCAGAATACTCACCCGCCATTGACCAAGACAACTCCATAAAGCAGCAAACTCGGAAGGCCCTGTGAAAACAATAGCGATAAGACACAATCAATCAAAATACAACAAACATCCACGCGATGCAAACAAAAAGCGTTGAATAGAAAGAAAGGAAAACGAATCAAAAAGCTTTTATGGAATTGAACTGACAAACCCAGTCAAAGTCGAACGGGAAGTCAAATGAAACCGTTCTTGATTCATCACATCATATCCAATTAAAACCGGTGTTTCACAGCGTGGGACACGATTTCGATCTTCTGTTTCCTTTTTCTTTGAATGATGTACAAATTTGTAATAATGAAAGATTGCTTTTGGAATTTATTCCGGTTTCGAGAAAGGGAAAACCCCAAATTTTTTTAAGCAGAAAACAAGAAAAATAACAAATACCCTAAGTCCTTTTCTATTGCTATATGTAGATAATTTTGTTAATTGAAGAAAAAAAATTGCAACAACCCTGTTTGGTTCCTGAGAAAACGGAAAATGAAACAAACGTCGCAACGAATCCATCCAGAAAATTAAAAACCAGAATATTCTGAAACAACGGTTGAAACAAGAAAAAATCGAAAGGCGAAAGAATCTCACCAATCCCGGAAGGAGAGCTTGGATTCTTGAAGAGAAACATGAGCAAACGAATGGTCCGGAGACTGAACCTTTGATACCCAGAAGAGAGAGCTTGTTGGAGCTCATTCTCATCTATATACCCGCTCCTGTCCCTATCCACCATCTGAAAGCTTCTGATGACGTCTGGGTGTGTCCCCTGTGGAAAAGAGTTGTGCCCGTATGAAGAAGATCCATAGCCGTGATGAGGCTGACCGTACTGGGGCTGAGACGAGATTTAGAGGCTGATGACCATAAAGGTTATAGGATGGGATTGGGGTTGGGATTGAGATTGAGATTGAGACGTGTATTTGGAGAAGAAGGAATGCATTGATGATGATGATGATGATGATGATGATGAAAGGCGGAATTGCCGAGGGAGGAAATTGATATTTGACGATTGTTTGGGGTTTCGGGAGGGTATTTGTTGTTGATAATCGATATTACGGAGAAACGTGAAGAGGGTAGGAGGGAGGGAACGGTGTGGACGGCGGCCGGAGAATTCTATTTAAAGGTAATTTAGTCGGCGGAGATGGCTGCGTCAGCGCAGTCGCACTTTGGTCGGAGATCTCATCACGCCTCTTTTCTTTTCCGTTTTTTTTAAAACAACCATTTTACACGAGTTTCGACGTGTTTTTTGGAACAAAAATACAGAATTTATTATGTTTTCGAAAAATGGTCAAACTAGCTGTTTGACCATGCACGATTCAAAGCGTACCGCCGTCCACAACGACACCAACTATATTTTCTACTTCTAAACAAATTTGGTTATTTTACATTATTACAAAACTCGCCGTTATTCACTACGCAGACTCGGCTGCCATCAATGCAAGATCTTGTTTAACAAACTTTTGAAGGAATCAATCAACGGACGGTGGTCGAAAAAGTGTGGGAGGGGAGGAGAGGGTTTGAAAGAAGAGAGGGAAGAAGAAATGTACAATAAAAGTCGCCGATTATTTATATTAATGGTCGCTACTGTACGACAAATTACATCGAGATCGACTACCGTCATTCACAGTTCTCGACCATCTACAATTTTAACCATCAGACGGCGTCATGAACTAATTTACCATCGACAAAAGCCCATCGTTCACAAATCTACTCCACATTACCGACCTAAAGATCCACGCCTAAACACACTGGGCTACTATTTTTTTAAATCTAAATTAAATTTTGTATTTTTATTTCAAAACACACTATTCATGTCAAAAACTCATTTACAACGTAAAGTATATCCGTTGAGCCTCGAACTTTTCATGCCCGCATGTTATTTACGTTGAGGCTCTAACATTTAAACTAGGTGTGATGGGCCATTAAATGACTTCTTTTTTTCTTTCCTTTTTTTTTTTTTTTTTTGAAAGACCCATTAAATGACTTTTTAAACCAAAATTTTGAAATTTGATCCTTTATCATTTTTTTATATGATTTTAATAAAAATTCCTTTTTTATTTTTGTGTAAAAATAACTCATTATTTTAAGAAACAATAAATATATGAAATAGACTATTGAAATGAGTTACTTTTTAAGAAAAAACATGAAAAATGTTATATTCACAAATTTTATCGTCTTTTAACCAAATATTTATTGTTTTATGCTAACACATTTTGTTGTTATGAACATAAGATAAAAGGATTTAATTAGAAAAGACCTTTCACCCTTTTTATCTATTATCTGCTTTTTCTTTAAGAAATGAGCATGATTTTATTATTTTGATCAAATCATCTATCTACACTCCTTCTTTTTCCATATTTTTTTTCACAGCCGTTTTTTCACATAACCCGCGCTATGAGCTGCCGCGATTACTGTCAGTTTTCATACAGATGTGAATCATTGCCGCCATGACAAGGACAGCTATGAGTATCGCCTCACATTTACGGCTGCCGCTAATACAAGCATACCGCTTATTTGTGTTTCTGCCAATTAACGAAGAAAGTGATATACAATCAACCAATGATCATTAATACGTCAGAAAATTAGAAATACAAGATTATACCACAATAATAATATCAAATACGTAAAACCCAATTATCAAACGATAAACCGCTTCATTATACCATATTAACTCGTGACGTCGCCCATCATTTACGCTTTGCGATTTCTCGATTCTGGGTTTTATATCGAATGATCATAATTAAATCAACAAATTATTTTTTTCTTCAAAAAATTAGAAAAAAAACTGGGCCACGCTGGACTTTAGAAGTTTGAGAAGCCCAAGCCCAAGCCCAAAAAGTGGGCCCACCTCTCAATGGCGGGAATGATAACCTAAGCAGAGAATTGGAGGGAGGGAGGGAGGGTGAGAGGGAGGAGGATGGAGAAAGTGGTGGCTGCGGAGGTGGAGGAGCTGCCAAAGGCTGCACAAAGCAGGGCAGAATGATAAGCTCTCTCACCCTCCGGGCACGCTTATGATCACCCACATGATGGTCTTCTCAGCAAAGGCACGCATTTTCATTCACTATCTATCCGCCACGTATGCTAGCCATTTTCATCTCTCTCTTCTGAATTTCTCTAGGGCTAGGGTTTCTTCTCCTAGCTTGTACTTCAGTAGAAACCTGTGGAGAAAATTTATTTTTTGGTTCCGGGGAACGGCGGAAGTCTTTTTTTAGTTCGAAAATTTCCTGTTTGGTTGCTGTTTTTCTTTTTCTTTTTATTTTTCTGCGGCTACTTGGCAGCCGAAGAGGAACTCTGAATGTGTAGTAGCTAAGGAGGATTTGATGCACTGGAGATTGTTATCCGGTGAACCTTTAAATTGTCATTGAATTCTATTGAAAATGGATTTTGAAAATTTATCGGCTCTGAATAATAAGGGCGCCAAAGACCCTAATGTTGTATGTTGTTGTAGAAATCTCTCTTTGAATCCAATTCATTTGGTGACTCATGCCGTGTGCTGACTTTGTTTATTTGATGGCATGTTTGTGCAGTGCAAATGACTTATGCAAGGAGTCCAGGAGGCAAACGATCAATGCTGATGATGTTCTGAAAGCAATTGAAGAAATTGAGTTTCCTGAATTTGCCGAACCTCTTAGAGCCTCTCTTGATGGTACTGAATTTCCCTATGTTTTATTGTATCTTCTTTCTTTTGCATTGGATTTATTTGTCCGTGGTTCTGTTTTTTGTGATTGAAGGTCCTTTATTTCATTAATAATAATAAATGGAATTTTATTAGAATAATACTTCTTCAAGATCAAGTCTGATACCAAATTGATGCAGCACCAAAACTAAAATACTAGAAGCGCACACAGTATGATTGAATAACTCTAAGAATCACTCTTAGAAACCCGAGGCTTCACACCAAGGGCTCTTTGTATCACACAAAGAGATTGAAATAACTCTAAGAATCATTCCTAGGAACCCTATACATCACACCATAGGGATCTTTGCATCACACAAAGACACTAGTAATTACTGGGAAATTTCTTGAATTCATTCATTTGATTCACCAAGACTAAATACAACCATATATATAGGTGATTCTAAGGACCCATTACTCCTGGAACTACCATCTAGAAAATGAACTTGAAACTAACAATTTTGACTTGACTTCTAGGACCTCATAAATACTATTGGAAAATGACAACCATAGAAAATGACAACCCTTGGAAAATCACTACCATTGGAAAATCACAACCAACCCATTATATAGGATCCCAACTAGGCCCTTTATCATCCAAAGAGTGCCAAATTAAGGCTTGAGCCTTGGAGCCCTTGCGTTTGTGGTAAATTTTCAAAGGTGGCTGCCACTTGTCTCCATCAGACTAGTATAGAGAACTAGATTAAAGAGATGCAAGGTCTTAGTGCTAGAGAAGGTTCCAATGAACATGATTATAAGCTTTTTCGGTATCTAGCAGGTAGACAACTCCTGGAATTAAGATCTGAAATTCTCAATGTCTAGTCAGCTGCCTGACTAGCAAACGACGCTGCATTCAATATCTAATGGGATTTAGCCAGGCAATGTGAAATTCTGATATTATTTTACTGACAATTATTCTAATTTTTAGTGCTAGACCTTAGCAGGTGTTATAATGTCATCATAGATGGTCTGGATAAAGACTTCCTTATTTGTTTATATATTTAATCTATTATTTTTATTTTTTAATGATTTGCAAAAGAAAATACATAAATAAAAGGTTTTTTTGGGGGTCTGAATATGTTATATTATCATGTTGTTTTAAAATTTCAAAATAATATGTGGATTTCATGACAGTTATGCTTTTGGAAAGTTGGTTTAATTCACTATCCCTTACTTATCTTGATCAATTATTTGTTCAGGCAATTTCCAAGGATCCTCAGGAATAAGAGAGAGGGTCCCTGGGAGTGCTATGTTGGCTAATGGACTTTCACTAGACCTTTTTATTTAGGTCATACTTGCAGGTCTTTTTCTTCAGACCAAGGTATGATTATCATGTCAAAGGACCCTTAGTTATTCCACATCATCCCCCAAGAAAAAGGGGGGCAAAATTTCCACCTGCACCATTTCTCTATTTTGGTTATTTTCTCCATAGTTAGAAGGTTGAAACCGGTGGAAAGTTTTCTTGTTTCTTTGCTCTATTGTTTCTTGTACTGGTACTGTCTTAGCAAAATATATTCAGGACAGCAGACAGCTAATGGTAAAGATGTGGACTTCTTGTTGCAGAATGGGATACAAAGTTCTGTTGTGGACTGAAATACTGTTTGGACCCTCACCATTGCTTAATTGATAACATCATATAGGTCAGAAAAAAGTATCCAACTGGTGAGTCGAAAAAATTCATCGTGAAAATAGTGGCACCTGTGTTTTGTCATTGAGGACAAATCCAGATGATATTAGATTTTAGTATGAAGAAAGCATTGGGGCGTGTTAAAAGCATGATATTCATATTAAACCCAAATCCTATAAGCTTGAGCTTTTAAGAGAATTGGTCGTTTAACATGGCATCATAGCCTAATTTGACAAGAGGTCTTAGGTTCGAGCCACCTCTCTGCAATTTACTCCTCATTTGTTAATTTGAAAGTTCATGGAGGACTCTATTTGGTTTGTTTAACTCTCCACGTGCGGGTATGGGGTTGCCCGTGAGGGAGGGTGTTAAAGGCATGATATTCATATTAAATCAAAATCCTACCAACAAGAGCTTTTAGGAGAGTTGGTCTTTTAACAGGGTGAAAGCAAGAAGGCAGTTTTACTTGGGATTTTATTTACTTAAAATAAAAACCCATGCTTCTACAGAAAATAAAACATTCTTGACAGGAAACAGTGTAAAATAATAGCCATAAAAGGGCGCAATAGTGAGTTCACTACTATCAGGAACATCACATAATTACATAGGCAATACATTGATTTGAAGGTTTAATTTCCTGGATGGAACTACGTTTGATGGTAATGAAGTAGCCATATGCCGTAACTTTATATTGTTTTTGTTCCACAGGGTTAAGGAAAAAGAATGCTGGAAAGAAGGCCGAAGCGACAAAGTCAAAGGAGGCGAAGAAAAGAAAAGAAGATTCATCCCTAGATCATGAGGATGACAATGGCAAAAATGAGGACGGGGATGACTCCAGTGGTAATGACTCAGAATATTATGTAGTATGCACGTTGTTTTTTCCTGCTATCACACATTACAGGATTTTAGTTTTTAGCCCGAAAATTATGACTGAATCAACATCCATGGCCCTTTCATCATTGTCCACCTGGTTCCTTCATGCCAATTCTATTAATAATGTCAGTGACTCAGTATTCTAGCCATTGACCAACAACTATGATCAAAGAAGCATTTTCAGGAAACAGAGGAAGCAGTACCGGTAGAAGTTAAAACTATACCTGCAACCAGAAACAGGATTAATTAAATTCATTGACATGAAGCATATGTGTGTGAAATTGAACATCACTTTTCGGGTAGGCGAGAATATGTGAGTGTACTTCAATGGTATTCTTGGTGCTGCTCTCATGGTTAACACTCATTTAACCATTCAGAGCAATCTCATGTGCTAGAAAATTGGAGGTGTTAATCATCTTGATGGTTTGAAAATGTCAAATATTAGAAACCAAGATGTATCATTTACCCGAAAAGACAAATCTGAGTTATCAGTAAATATTCTTTTTTTTTTCTTTCTTTTTTTTTTTTGCAGCAATATTTCTTAGAAAAAGATTGCCAACTGGATTTCTTTACTTGGCTTCTTTTCAGATCCGAAGCAGAAGAGTGCAGGAAAGAAGTCAGGAGCAGGCAAATCAAAGAAAGTGAATAAGAAGAAGAAGAAAGTAGAAGAAGAGAAGCAAGATGATGATGATGATGAAGGCAAAGAACATGAAGATGACTCTCATGGTAACTAGTGAGAAAATTATAGTTCTTATGGTAACTGCTGTTCTAGATGCCATTTTCTAGTCCTAACCAGTGGGTGGTGGGTCAAGATTAGGCTGCATCAACTTTTTGTAAACTGTTTTATCAAATCTCTGTTAAGGTATGCATATGCCTGAGTGATACAATTGTGTTGGAGTTTTAGACGGAAATAATTTTTTTGAAAAAAAAAATTATTTAATTAGTTTGAAAACCAAACTAATTGCTAAAATAATACGTAATGCTGCTGTCCATGACATCGGTAATTGGAAATATAAAATTTAGACTTAAAACTACCAAAAGCTGACAATTGGGCTTTGTCAAATGCTGTTGTCCATGACAGCGGCAATTGGGCCAAGCTTATTATATTAAAACTGTTAAAAATCGTTGTCATGGACTGTGATATTTGACCATTTATGAATTCCAATTGTCGTTGTTAATGATAGCGGTATTACGCACTACTTTCGTCTTTATTTCGATTTCTAAGCTAATTTAATAATTTTGTTTTTTCAAAAAAATTATTTCCGTCTAAAACTCATTGCATTGGCTATCCCTTCTTTTTTTTTTTTCTTCTGCTTTGCAACACTGATTTTCTATAAAAAAAAAAAAAGTATAGGGGGTGTAGTCTCTGATGATAAGATGTAACTTAAATGTAGAGGCAAAAAACTTAATTATCTTTTGGATTTGTTGTTAACACTTCTGAGAACTTAAGCAGAAATTAATTTTGTGTTGAAAATGAAAAAAGATTAAAAAAATTAGGAAGTGGGTTCAATAATGGGTGATTTGATTAAATAACCTATTGAGAACCCAATTTGGGAAAGTTGACCCTCCATCAATTTATGGTTTGATTTTAACAAAAAATCTCCCTCTTATTTTCTTGCAAAAATAACATCTTCTTTGTGTCCAAATATTAACAAAAAATATGGGAAATGTTAGATTTATAAATTTAGGATTGTTTGGGGATTTTTAACCAAATATTTCTTCAATAATTCTCTTTGAATTGTTATTCTCTAAAATTAAATTTAAGCTAATTAATCGTTCAGTGTACATGTTTTATTAAAAGGGAAAAGAGTTATTTTTTATAGTCGTCTACTTGTCTAATGAAAATTAGTACAAATTAAAATGTATTGCCCTCTACTTCGGAAATCATGAAAATGCACTCTTAGGAAAAGTTTTTTTGGATCGGCATCTTTAACTTGACCATACATATCTTATTAAAAATATAAATATTTGGTCAAATAATCTAAACATTTTGTAAATCAAATCCTCTCCATCTATTTTCTATCCTTTGACAAAAATATCCTTTCAAAGTCTTTGAAAAGAAAGATTTATTTTTACAAGAAAATGATATGGATATTTTTATCAGGATAATACCAAAGAAGATTCTGTTATAGAATGAAATTTCCTCAACGAATTTCAACCCAAAATAGGCATCACTATTATGATACAAAAATAACGAGACATCAATGATTAAGAATGAGAAATAAGAACATCAATGTTCTAAAAAAATAATTGTTTTTCGATTAAATATTACCATAACATATCGTAGATATCACAATAATATACTACAGATACAATCATAACAATTACAATAATACCCCCAATATATTATAACAACATTTATAATATGTTATGATAGTATTTAACCTAAAGACAATTAATTTTTTGAAACATATGCACTGAAACACCTATTCCCATTTGTTTATCATTGTCGTCCTATTATTTTTTAAACATACATACTTTTCCATGTTAAAATTAGGATTAGGGCTAGAGATAAAATAAAATAAAATTAAACGAGCATGGGCAGTTCATTCATTAGGTTTAGAAAGCTTAAACCAACTGCGGCCCGGCCCGACCCAACCCGGCCCGGCCTGAAAAGGGTTCAAGTTTTGTTGTTTCAAGGCAGGCTAAGTCAAATGTCGTGAACAAGTAACTAATTGAGAGAGGTTAATGAAGAACTAATGATGAAGCCTAACAATCATAAAAACAAGAATGGGGGGTTACAAAGTTTGAAAAGGTTAAGTTAAAATGGCTACTTAAAGTGAAAAAGTTTAACAATCTCAAAAGGAAGGGCAGTCAGTTGTATTGTAGTAGAGTAGAAAGTAAAAACCACACATAAGAAAAGGAATAGGAATAGGAGCTAAGTGATTTCCCTATTTCCCTCCCTCCCTCCTCCCTCCTTCTATCTGTCCTCCTCAAGGTAAGCAGTAAATATGGAGGAGAGGATCCCTTTGCCACTGATCTCCAGCACAGTTTTTAATAGGGGTGATACCTTCTTCCATGGCCGCCATCATTGTTGTGCCGTCCTCTGCTAGAGCTTCCACCACTCTTGCTCCCGCTCCCGCTCCCGCTTCTGCTACTACTACTTCTCTGATGATGTGAAGGTGGGGCGTGTGGCTGTGCTCCTCCTCCTGGTTGTTGCCTACGAAGATAGTTGAAGCATGAATAAATGTAAGTAAAATGGGCTTTCAATTCCCTCCCAACTATATGTGTATATATATATATATATGCGAGTAGTAAGCCAGAAATCTTTTTCTTTTTTTTTTTGTGTTAAGAAAATACAAAAAGTAATAAAGAGTGGGAAGTAGTAATAAGTATAGCTGTAGCTAGCTGGTGCTTACAATACATATCCAATCCGCCCATCAGGGAGAAGCATTGGCATCATTGCCATCCCAGCAGGAGTTGGTCCCCTCCCATAGATCAGAGGCTGCAAGATAAATAATACATCTCGGTCAGACTCAATACAAATCTGGCATTCTTTTGAAAAATTGATGCAAATTTTGAAATCCAGATGGGACTAGTTCGACGAGATGATTCCATGAATTGTGAGGAGTGAGCTTAAAGTACCCACTAGGATCATTAAAACATCCAGATAAAGTGGAAAGAAATTATTAAGTTAAAAACAACATTGAACACTCAAATGAATAGAATAAACATTTTGTGAGGACACACGTCAGGCACTAAAATAACTGTGCTGATCAACGCAAGATTCTCCTCCATCACCTAGCATCCTTCTAACCAGCATAATCATCTCTTTGTTTGTTTGTTGTTTTCTCCTTTTCCTTTTTTGTTTCTTTTGTTAAAAGAAATATATCTTCTCTTTCTTTCATTGTAGACAAATGAATTCGTTTTATTATAAAGGTAAAAGGTCTCCCACAAGAGAAACCAACTCCTCTGCAACGTGCTAGGCTATATCATCACCATCCTTCTTGTCCTCACTAGTACCATCCTCATTCCCCAAACATTACCCAAAGGTTCCCAAATACTTCAAAATCACTAAAGTGGAGGGCCATAAGGCAGAAGACAGCAAAAGAACCAACAAGGGATTAGAAAAAAGCAAAAAAGAAACAACAAAACAATTTGGTAATAAGGAGATCACAAATTGCAGAAGATTGTTAGCCCTATTTTAACTATTGTACTATTGTACAAGGAGATCCAGTCACACAGCTACGTGCTGTGTTGGAAAAGTCCATGTTGGGACTAAATAACAGCAGAGCATCCCCCTTTTATCATAAAATGAGCCAGGAAACCTCCAATGGTCACCATGTCAAGTCCCCGCAAGGCCACTAGAGGTTTACCTGACCGTTTACTTTAGAGCCCCATGGGATTAGTCGAGGTGCGTGCAATCTGGCCCGGACACCCATGGTTATCAATAAAAGGCCAAGAAAGACCCAAAACTTTGGTAGCATTGCCATTACCAGCCTGATATTACACATTCATTCTCAAGAAAAGGGATAAAAGGCCAACACCAATCAGACCCAAACTCCAGGGGGAGCATCTGTTGAAGTTCAATCCCACTATCACTAGAAATTCAAGAATATGACAACAGGAACACAAAATCCAAACTACTACTATATGCATGAAAGAGATGGATAAAAAGACTGATGACTAGGTCAACAACAAAGACAAAAAAATAATCTCTCAAAAAAAAATGCACTAGAGGCATTGATCTTTGGATATGACAGGATTTGCCCTCCTACATCCCTCTTGCAGTTCAGCACCAAAGGCCACAATGTGGACAACTTCCAGCTAAATTAATTTTTTTCCCCATAAAGGGAAAGGGTTTTTCTAGGGTTAATAAACCACAAGTCAAATGAATGACATGGTTTGAAAATAAAGGCCTAATAGAGCCAACTGGTTCAGCAAAAATATTTTGGTTTAGGACAATAAGGAATATCATTGTTCATGGGCTACAAGCTCCTTAGGTGGGATATTATTTGATAGCCCGTGAAAAGTTCCTAGAATGATACTTATTTTTATTTTGAGGATTTTGGCTGAAGGGTGTCAAACAGAATGCTTTACCAATAAGCTTTATCTATCATCAAGTGATCTGGTTGCCGTGATCTTTTGAGGACAAACAGGGTTAGAGGAGTAGGGACATGGTATTAGGGTTTGCTTCTTGGTTTCTCTATGGATGTTTATAACCAAGAGTTTTTCAGTTTCCATCATGTCTCATCACTAATGATTTGGAAGCAGCTTGCTTGGAGGGTACTCAGACTTGCCAGCTCCTGATTCATCATAGTCTAGCTCATACTCTGCGGCCTTTCTTGCTATCTTTGTTTGTCCTTTCTAGGGCCCTCCAGTGGGCTAAAGAGGTTTATTTGGGGCATTGCAGCTTTATTGGGAAAAACCATATAAAAGAGTAGCTTCTTTTTGGTTGTTTTGGACAGCATAAAGTAAGCGAAGCCACAGGACGTCCAAAGATTCGAAGCAATTGGTTCAAGTCTTAAAAGACTGTTTTCTGTGTTCTCGGAACTAAATTAGGACTAACATTTGTTGAGGTCAAATTAGGATTAGCCAATTAAGTAATACGATAATTAGAATTAAAGTCATAGTAGGTTATTAGAATCCTAATAGACCAAAGATGTTTTCAGAATAGGCTATAACTAAGGCTAATAGATGTAAACCAAATGATAAATTAATTGAGATTATTAGGGCTTTTTAATTCTTATGTTTTATTACAATTGTTACATTTTTCAAGGGTAAGACTTCATTGATTTTCTTTCAGGTGAGATTCCTAGAAGGCTAGAAGGCCTCAATGGCACTCTAATATCTTCTTTCTTTCTATTTTTTAATTATATTTTCTCTATCATAAACTTTATTCCTTATTCCTCATTACACCCTAAGAATGAAACCCTAGACCACCTATTCTAAGTGTGGGTAACCATCCTAAGGTCATCCTACATCACTGTCTTTTGCTCTATTAATTAATTAATTTATTTTAGGCAAAAATAGTTCTAAATTCAATCGCGGATGGTCTTTTGCTTTTCTTATTACCACTAATATTGGTAAATTGACCCTAGTTGGCGCTCTTTACAAGCTTTTGATGTACCCGGACTTTGCCTTCTTTTTATTAGCCCTAGTAATAAATTTTTTGTCAATAGAAACATCAAAAGATTATTAAAAAAAGATAAAAGTCTTGAGGAGAAAGAGAGAGAATGGACAAGGAAACTGATTGGTAACCAGAAAATTCAGGTTGAATTTCCAGTGAAGCTTTTTGTTTTGGCAAATAGAGAAAATATATTTGAAACGCAAACAAATGATGCAACAAAGCACACATGGAGCATACAATAATGGCCAAAAAGAAAATACGAAAGAGAAAGCAAAGAACAAATACCAACCACCCTGAAACAACCAAACCCCTGAACATTTCTTTAATCAATAACACCTAAACAAGGAAAGGAAGAAGAATCATCCTCATAGTAAGAGAGATCAAATCTAGTGCTCCTCCCCCTTCCCTGGACTCAGAGAGAAGAACTATTATGATTAAATGAGCATCTAAATTTCCTTCTCAACACAGGAAAATGAAAATGTTTTAATCTTACCTCCTGAGATACTCATGCCATGTCCTCTAGAAGTTTGTTGGCAACCCGAACAAATTTGTTGGTGAAAACATTTAAAGATTACAAACAAGGTACATCATACATCTACTCCAAATCAATATGATATGGATCACTAAAGTTGAGTTCTTAGCCCTGTTGGAAAGTTGGAAATTTTGAAAATGGCATCAAACATGGGAACTCCAAATAATCACATTATTGAAGAGCAATCTTCAATCAGCAGGGCATCATTAGGCAGTAGAAGCCCACAGCAATTGATTCATCAAGGGACACAATACTCATCCTTTTTTTGGAGGTCTAAGTTATAAGAGCGCTAAGGATTTAGAGAAATTGGCAACATTGTTTTGAAAGGAGAAGGGTGCACTAATTTGTTGGCAACCTGAACAAATTTGTTGGTGAAAACATTTAAAGATTACAAACAAGGTACATCAAACATCTACTCCAAATCAATATGATATGGATCACCAGTTTAGAGTCTGAAGGTCATAGAAAAGTTGGAAATTTTGAAAATGGCATCAAACATGGGAACTCTGAATAATTACATTATTGAAGAGCAATCTTCAATCAGCAGGGCGTCATTAGGCAGTAGAAGCCCACAGCAATTGATTCATCAAGGGAAATTGGCACAACCTAAGTTATAACAGTGCTAAGGATTTAGAGAAATTGGCACAATCAGCATCCTTTTTTTGGAGGTCTAAGTTATAACAGCGCTAAGGATTTAGAGAAATTGGCAACATTGTTTTGAAAGGAGAAGGGTGCACTAAGGCACAACCTAATATGTATACCTAAGTTATGCGGGTTATAACATATGGGTGCATGTAACATTTATAAATCAGGGTAAATGTGGGAATGCAAACATTTATTGTACTATCTCATTATCACCAAATATGATCTAAAAAGTGTTATGCAAGCAATTAAAAAAATAAAGACAAAAATTCCAAGCACTTGAATAAGCATACAATTTTATTTTTTTTTAAATCACTGGGATTAAGTAAAATTCCCACAGCCATAAATTTCAAGAAGAGAGAGAGAAAGGGAGGAGGCGTGACTCTTTAACAGGCCATGCGACTTCCGAGCAAGGTACTATAGCTAAGGAGGATTAGAACTAGGCCTAGGCATGCCTCTAATGACTAGTTTCATGATATCCCTTACCCTTTAATAGAGAAAGAGGCATGATTATTGTATGGGTTATTGGTCCAATGGTTTTGGTAGTACTAAAGGAATTCTTTCCCCTCTGTTTTTAGCTTCTTTTTTCCTTTTTCTAGGAAGTCCACAGAATTACTAAATTAGACTAAGATGCCCACAGAAGTCCCCCTCCACCCCTCCAGGGCACATCTTATTGAAGACGGAAAGACCCAAGCGACTACCAAAAAAAAGAGAAGAATAACTACCATAGCACCCTTGTTTTAACACAATGTAGCAAAAGATGATCCATAGTTTCTTCATGCCTTTGGCACAAAAAGCATCTGTTTTCCAAAGATCTTCCCCTTTTGGAGCCGGTCTAGTGTTTGAACCTTACCCCAAGGTACTTCCCATACAAAAAAAAAAACATACCCTAGACTGCACCTTTGAATGCCTAATGATGTTAGCTGGAAAAGAGAGGAGAGGGGCAAGTTGTAGCACTTTGAAAAGGGACTGAACAGGGAACAGTCCACTTTTCTCGTCTAACCATACCACCTTGTCATCCATAACTAGTTGCACTTTCTCTCTACTTAGGCACAACAATAAGTTGCCTACCTCCTTCACTTCCCAATCATTAAAGGGTTCTTGTGAACAAAGGATTCCAACATCCCCTCCCTTGCTTACGCTCCAAACATGACCAAGGCATCCTTAGAGGCAATAATAGCATCATATAAGGAGGCGAAGGCAAAACTCAAAGGTTCTGTCCCACACCCCTTGTCCCTCCAAAAGAGCACCCTCTATTGCCTACTGCGAAAGATAGTCTACCAGCCACTATATTCCACTCCTTAATAGCTTTCCACACACCTACCCCGTAGCTATCTTTCACAATTTTCGTACACCAGCCCCTTTGTTCCTCCCCATACTTTCCTCTTACTACTTGATTCCAAAAAACTTCTTTTTCATTTATGAAACACCAACTCCATTTACAAAGAAGAGCCTTATTAAAAGCGGCAAGACTCTTAATCCCCAAACCCCCTCCCTTATTATCAATACATACCGTCCTCCACTTTACTAAATGAGGTAGTTGTCAAGGGCTCCTCCTCCCCATAGAAAGTCCCTTTGAATCCATTCAAGCCTCATTCTAACCAATCTAGGAATAGGGAATAAAACATAAAAATATATGGTTAAACTAGCTAGGGAACTCCGAATTCAAGTAATCTTTCCACCCTTGGAAATGTAAAGCCTCTTCTACATAGCCAACCTTCTTCTAAGCCTCTCTTTAATTCCATCCCAAGCCGCCACCAATTTAAAGGAGGCACCAAAGGTAAGCACAAATAAATGAAGGGTAAACTACCAACTGTTAGACTCTTATCCAACTCACTTACTCCAGGCGTAAGGGCAGAAGTGGAGGAAAAGTGCCAAGTGGCACTTGTTAGTTATTTGGTTTCTGAGAGCCCTTTGAGGGCTGCTCGGGGGAATAAGGTTCAGATTCTGTTTTGCCCTGCTGGTGGAAATTGTGTGCTTTTTTGTAGAGGGTCATTTGTGTGAGGGAAATCTTCTTGCATTGGTAGAGTGATTCTTGGGAGAGAGAAGAGACTCTCGAATATCTCTTCACCTCCCATTTGTTTATTCTTTCTTTCAGATTTAATTCATATAGTACTTTGAGCGCTCTATTTTCTTTTTGTTGTTTGCAAAGTCTTCATGTTTGGTTGTTTGTTTGCAGGTTCAACAAGAGGGACCTATCATCTTGTATCATAACATGGAAACCTAAAGTCAGGTTGCAGGTAAAGGGATGGAAACGAGGGTTGAGGAATTGGAAGACAAGATGGGGCTTGTTCAAACCAAGTTACAGAAGGTTGTAACTAGGTTAGATAAATTAGATATGCTGGATTTTGAGAAAATTAATGGAGTTAAGGATCGATTACCGATGATCGAAGAGGGGTTGATGAACATCCTCAACCATCTCAACATCGGCATACAGCAAAATATGACCCCTTCACCAAAGCCCGTGCCAGAAATTTCTCATGTTGCTTCGACGGCAAAAGTGGTCAATAAGGGAAAAGCAGTTCTGCAGAACAGTCAATGGCAGAGGGGGAGACCTCTGATCTGCCCTCTATTCTGATTAGACAGAAAACGCTTCCTTGAAAACTGGATAACCCATATTCAAAGGAAATAACCCAAATGGATGGCTTATTAGGGCTGAGCATTACTTCAAGATCAATGGTGTTGTTCTGACTGATAGGCTGCGAGCAGCAGTGGTCTGCTTGGGAGGAGATGCATTAGCTTGGTACTATTATGAGGAGAGTTGCAGGACTTTTAAGGGGTGGCCAAAATTCAAGAAATCATTATCGAAACGTTTTCATTCATCAAAGATGGGGAATATGATGGAGAAACTTCTAGCACTTCGGCAGACATCCTCCGTGGGTGAGTACCGTCGTAGCTTCGAGCTTCTATCCGCTCTCTTCCCGGACCTTCCAGAGACGGTGTTGGAAAATGCATTTGTTAATGGGCTTCAAGAGAAAATTAAAACGGAGCTTAGGTTATGGGAGCCAAAAGGGTTGGGTCGAGTCATCAAAGTGGCCCAAATGTTGGAAGACAAAAACATTGCCTCTTCACAGAGTCGGGTCGAGATATCTACATCATCGAGAAAATTGCGATCCTTAACCACCTCATCAAGTACCCTCCCGAGCCCTAAATTCCCTCCTTTGTGAAGAGAAAAATAACTATTTGATTTTCATTAATTAACAAAGTGAGGGAACATACACATTTATACTCTAAGTGTTAGAGCAAATAAAGGAACAAATTGAGCTCCACTGAGGATCAAAGACAAAAGGAAAGAAAGAAATGATTCTTAAATGGATTAGAAAACTAATCCTTAACATCCTTCAACAACCAGATCCGGTGCTTTCCCCTTTTCTGCCTCGCCCCCTTCTACTTCTCATACCCTCACACCATCTTCTTCTTCCTCAAGCACTACTGTACCCACCACATTTAGAAGGCTAACAGATGCAGAAATGAGATCAAGAAGGGAAAAGGGACTTTGTTTTCGATGAGATGAAAATTTTGGGCCAAGCCATCGGTGTGGGAACAAGGAGCTACAAATATTGTGGATGTAATATACAGATCAAGAAGATCCAGGTGAGGACATGCCACAAGGGGCAAGCCAGATAGACACGAATGGGAAAATAGATGTCGTGGAACTCTCTTTCCGCTCTAGTCGGATTAACAGCCCCTTATTCGATGAAAATCAAGGGACATGTCAACAACAAAGCCATCACAGTTCTCATTGATTGTGGAGCTTCCCACAATTTCATATCTTCTTCTCTAATTTCCAAAATGGGATTGTCGTTGACACCCACAAGAGAGTTTGGGGTAACCCTGGGGAAAAGAGAGAACATATTCAATCTACAAGGGTTTACAGACAGCTTTGCCTACATCTTCCTGGGGTGGATATTGTATCTGATTTCTTTCCACTTCCTCTTAACAGCACCGATCTCATTTTGGGTTATGGATGGCTTCTCTCACTTGGGGCCACACACATGAATCGGAAAGAAAGATTTAACCATGGAGTTTTCAGTGAAAGGGCAACAATTTCTTTGTGCAAGACTCAGGTCTCTCTACAAGCTATGCATAGAACACTACTTCGAAGAAGCAAGGAATTCTGTTAGAATGCAGACAAGTAAGTTTGGCTTCCACTAAACCCTCGTCTAGTGAAAACATGCCCTTGTCAATTAAAGTCTCAACTCTCCTTGAGGAATACCAAGATCTTTTTGAACTCCTTGTTGGGTTGCTGCCTATCCGAGACCAAGATCATGCCACAACCTTAATAGAGGGCACCTCACTAGTTTTTGTTCGACCTTATCAATATCCGCATGTCCAAAAGAATGAAACTGAGAGGTTGGTCAAGGAAATGTTAGCTGCTGGTATTATCCAACCCAAGTACTAGTCCATTTTCAAGCCTTGTGATACTAGTGAAAAAGAAAAAATATGGGAGTTGGCATTTCTATGTTGATTATAGAGCGTTAAACAAAGCCATTGTAATTGATAAATTCACAATCCCAGTTATTGAAGAGCTACTAGATGAACTCCATGGGGCAATTATTTTTACTAAAATTGATCTAAAATCAGGGTATTTCCATATTCGAATTAGCAGTGAGGACGTCCCAAAGACAGCATTCCGCACGCATCAAGGGCACTATGATTTCCTGGTGATGCCCTTTGGCCTAACCAACACTCCCTCTACCTTTCAGGCACTTATGAATGATGTATTCCAGCCTTTTATGAGGAGATTTGTTCTTGTATTCTTCAATGACATCCTAGTCTATAGCAAGTCGACTGCTGATCACTTGAGACACCTTCGCCAAGTACGTACTATCCTCAAGTCTCATCAATTGCTTGCTAATGCGAAGAAAAGTGTTTTCTATCAACCTAAGATTGAGTATTTAGGCCACATTATTAATACCACGGAAGTCTCAACTGATCCTGCTAAAATTCAAGCCATGGTAGGCTAGCCCCTACCAATGTCTCGTAAGGCTTTACAAGGTTTCTGAGCCTCACAGGATATTACAAGAAATTTGTTCGGGATTATAGCAAGGTCGCTTGGCCCCTTACACAACATCTACTCATTTAAATGGAATAAAGCTTCCCAAACAGCTTTCCAACAAATTCAAGAAGGCTATGACAGAGATACCGGTCTTAGGTCTCCCGGACTTCGCCAAACAGTTTGTGATAGAAACCGATGCTTCTGGTTATGGTCTTGGAGCTGTCATGATGCAGGATAATAGGCCTCTAGCCTTCTTTGGTAAAAAACTCAGCCCTTCAGCTCAAAGTAAATATGTTTATGAGAGAGAATTGATGGCGATTGTGTTTGCTATTAAAAAATGGCGCTCTTATTTGGTGGGGCAACGATTCCTTGTCCGTACGGATCAACAAAGTCTTAAATACTTGTTAGAACAACGGATAGTTGATGGGGAGCATAGCAAGCGGCTTTACAAATTGTTGGGCTATGATTTTGAAATCCAATATAAACCTAGCTCTACCAACTCATCTGTTGATGCCTTATCTAGGCTGCCAAAAAATATCACTCTCTCCCAACTTTAGACCCCTATACTACTTGATTTCAAGGACTTAGCGGCCCAAGTTACAGCTGATCCATTTTTGTCAAATATTGTACAATCACTTCACAAAATCCAGATTCTTATCCGAACTTTAAAATTGAAGGGAGCAGCCACCTCTAGCATAAAGGTCGTTTAGTCACCTCTGACTTCTTATGTACCACTGTTGTTACATGAATTTCACCATGGCTCAATTGGGGGACATGCTAGAAATATGCCGTACTTATGCCCGTCTTGCAGCTGAATTTTATTGGAAAGGGATTAAGAAACATGTCCAAGATTATGTAACTGCCTGTGATGTTTGCCAGCGTAGTAAATATGAAGCCATGGTTCCCGCATGCCTATTACAACCCCTACCCATCCCGGACCAGGTTTGGGACGATATCACCATGGATTTTATTGAGGGTCTTCCCAAATCTTAAGGCTTTAACTCAATATTGGTGGTAGTTGACCATCTTTCCAAATACAGCCACTTCATAGCTCTCAAACACCCTTTCACTGCTTAGTTTGTGGCTCTAATATTTTTTAAAGAGGTGGTACGCTTGCATGGCATTCCAAGGAGCATCATTTCAAACCGGGATAAAGTTTTCATGAGTTCCTTCTGGGAAGAATTATTGTCCTTGCTAGGGTCTAAACTTAAATGAAGTACAACCATCATCCCCAAACTGATGGCCAATCCGAGGTAGTTAATCGCAAACTAGAAATCTACCTTCCCTGTTTCACCATGGACAAACCTTCCTTATGGTCATCTTGGTTACCTTGGGCTGAATATCATTACAATACAGCAGCGCATTCTTCCATTGGCACTTCACCTTTCCACACTCTCTATGGCCAAAGCCCTCCAACCCTAGTTTGTTATGAGTGGGGCTCTGCAGCTAATGTAGAAGTGGACAATTATTTGACAACTCGGGATGCCCTCCTAGCTGAATTAAAGGATCACTTGCATCGAGCCCAACAAAAAAAGCAGCAGTATGCTAATAAAAAGAGACGGGCTGTCTCCTTCGAGGTGGGCGAGCATGTTTATTTCATGCTCCAACCATATAAGCAAACCACCTTAGGTCGTTAAAGGAATGAGAAGTTTGCTCCACGATATTATGGCCCATTTCCAATAGAGAAAAAGGTCGGACGGTTGCTTATGCTCTCAATCTCCCAGCTACTGCTAGAATCCACTATGTCTTCTATGTATCTCAGTTGAAGGAAGTTGTTGGATCTCATCCAATTTGTCCCTCCATCCAATCCACCCTTACTGCTAACTTAGAGCTCATTGTTGAACCATTAGATGTACAAGGAGTGCGCCCAACCACTGCTGCCCCTGGGACTGAAGTTTTAATACACTGGAAAGATTTACCAGCATTTGAAAACTCTTGGGAATCTGCAGATGTCATTACCAATCAATTCCCCTCTTTCAACCTTGAGGACAAGGTGCTCTTCAGGCGGCGGGTAATGTTGGACCTCCTATCCAACTCACTTACTCCAGGAGTAAGGGTAGAAGTGGAAGAAAAGTGCCAAGTGGCACTTGTTGGATATTTGGTTTTGGAGAAGCCCTTTTGAGGGCTGTTTGGGAATATTTTCAGATTCTGTTTTGCCCTTTTGGTGGGAATTGTGTGCTTTTTTGTAGAGGGTTGCTTGTGTTAAGGTTTAGTCTCCTAATCCATTTAGGATTCTTTCCATTCTCTCTTTAGTCTCCTAATTAGACTCTAACTTTGTTTCATTTTTTGCCCTAACACTAGAGTATAACATGTGATGCCTCTCCTCTCGTAAATTAATGAATTAGAGTATTCTTTCTTCACATCGTGAGCCATAAGATTTTGAGAATACTAGGGTCAGGGTTTCGCCATGTGCTCAATTCTAGCAACCCATCCACCGGGACAGGTACCACACTCATCACATTACAAGCCAAGCCACAGCTACAATGCCGGAGTACCTTGTCACTAAAATTTTTTTCCTCCGACAACTCCATTCCGATCAACGAGTTATCGTTCAACATGGCATCTCTTTCCAATCTACCCTCCGATGGAAGCCTCGCCGAAAAATACTTCTCCATGCGCCAACATGCACCGATCTCCAATCCAACGCTAAAATTCACACGCTGGCACGTGAAGCATTGTTTGGCCACATGCCTCCTCCTACAAGGTCATCCATCGCCAATGAGCCTACCTAGCCACTCCACGAGCCCCGTCGTCATCGAAAAAGCCCTCCTTTTCCACTTTTTCTCTCCGGTGACTGTTTTCATGCTATTCCATCGCCTAAATATACATTGTTTTTTGTGTTTTCTAAAGCTCTACGACACCTTCAAGGGCTTGGGAGTTGTTCATGTTGATTCTATTGACCTTTTGCTAATTTCTCATCTCTATGACTGAAAAAGACATCTCTATGGCTTAAAAATGTCAGACTTTTAATTCTTTTGTATCTAGAACTCCTATGATTACCTTCTCGATAAAACTCACTCGAAGCAAAAAATTATCAAATGGTGGGTGGACTCGATGGACCTTTGGTTTATTGGTAATGGTTGTAAGGATCATCTTACTACTGCGGACACAAGTATTCCCGAAGATAAACATACTCAGTGGGAAAAAACCGATGCTTTACAATGCAATATTCTTCGGCAATCTATTGATGCCAAGACTATATAATATTGGAGCCTATAAAACTTGCAACACTCTCTAGAATCAGGTGAAGAAACTGTACTAGCATCTCTACCGAGTAATATCCTCCATTGCTAATTTGAAACAGTGTTGAGTCGAATGTCTGCCCTTAAGGTTGAACTTGTATTTATCTTGCCAAAGTCTACTAATGCTAAGACTTCACAATCAAAGATGGATCGAGTCTTTATGATCATTCTTCAGCTTAATCTTAGGCCAGATTTTGAGAACATCCGGAATGACACTCACTTCTAGCGTTATTCCAAGTTTTGATGAGGTTTCGCTTCTACATTTCGCCATACCTCCACTGCCACTCAAGTCTATGCTATCTGAGATTACACCGAACACTTCTATGATGGTCTCTCAGTCTCATTCTCGCAATGATTCTAGAGGTGGACGCAATAACACCAAAGGAAGAGGACAACGTCCTCAATGCACATATAGTCATAGGTTTGGACACACCCGTGATGGATGCTATCAGTTACATGGCCAACTTCCCCATACTGCTCATTTGGCTCAGTCTTCTAATCATTCAGCGAGTTTGAGCTTTGTCTCAGGGAGCTCACCCACACCTCATGGTGCTCATTGCCTCTTACGCCCTAAGCAAAGAGTAGATAGTATCTTTTGTTCACTCGCTAGCCAAATCTTCCCCTCCGTTGCTTCGTCGCTTCAAATCAAGAATGCCTCGCTTACCTTACACATTCATCTGCACCTTGGATCCTTGACACTGGAACCTCTAATTATATCTCTGGTAATAAAGACCTTTTTTCTTTTCTTACCTTTATGTCTCCTTTACCCACTATTACCTTAACTAATGGTTCTCAAACCATAACTAAAGGCATTGGCTTGGCTTGTCCCCTCTCTTCCTTGCCCCTTACTCTGTACTTTATGTTCTTGATTTTCCTTTTAATTGACTCGTGACCTTTATTGTGCACTTACTTTTTCACACAACTCTATAACCTTGCGGGACAGGAGTACGGGGAAGACGATTGACATAGGACATGAGTCACAAGGCCTCTTTCACCTCAGCTCGCCTCTTTGTTCCATTGCTTGCATTTCTACGAAAGCTCATCTCCTCCTCCACAGTCGTCTCAGTCATCCAAGCCTCTCCAAGTTTCCACAATCGTCTCAATCATCCAAGCCTCCCCAAGTTTCGGTAGTTGGTTCCTCATTTTTCCATTTATCTCGCCAGTGTGAGTCATGTCGTACTTGAAAACATACCTGTCTCGTTCCCAAAGCTGCGATCCCCGACAAAGTCTCAGCTTGCCCACACTAATGTCAGATCCGTGATAGTCTCGCATCTACTTTAGGAATTCGTTACTTTTATAGACGATTATTCTCGATGTACTTGGTTATTTTTAATGAAAACTCGAACTGAGTTATTTTCTATCTTTCAAAAA
Organism: Tetrastigma voinierianum; assembly: GCA_016808115.1. Classification (NCBI taxonomy): domain Eukaryota; kingdom Viridiplantae; phylum Streptophyta; class Magnoliopsida; order Vitales; family Vitaceae; genus Tetrastigma; species Tetrastigma voinierianum. The sequence goes on from JAEQBH010004632.1 coordinate 397,093, forward strand.
TTTCAAGCTGAAATTTGCACTCAATTCAATACTTTTATTCGTATTTTAAGAAGTGATAATGAAAAGGAATATTTCTCTATGTCATTATCTTCTTTTATGTCTTCTCATGGGATTCTTCACCAATTCTCTCGTGCTTACACTCCTCAACATAATGGAGTAGCTAAACGTAAGAATTGTCATTTAGTTGAGACAGCTCGCACTCTCCTCCTCCATCATAAGGTTTCTCAACGTTTTTGAGGGGATGCTATCTTAGCTGCATGTTATTTGATTAATCATATGCCATCATCTGTTTTGCATAATCAAATCTCTCATTCTGTCCTGCTACCTAATCAACCTCTCTTTTGCCTCCCTCCTTGTGTCTTTGGTTGTGTCTGTTTTGTTCATATTCTCACTACTGGGCAAAACAAACTATCAGCTAAAGCCACGAAATGTGTCTTCTTAGGTTATTCTCGCCTTCAAAGGGATTATCATTGTTATTCTCCTAACATTAATCGCTACTTCATCTTTGCTAATGTCACCTTCTTTGAAGATTCCTCCTTCTTCTCTGCAGCGCATCCTCCTGTTTCGAATGTCTTATCTATTCCTTTTGTCTTACCATCTCCAGATTTCCCTTCTCCACCTACGGATGTCGTGAGTTGACCACTTCAGGTTCATACTCGCATTCCTAATCCTCCAACATGGCCTCTTGTTGAATCATCTTCTATGCCACAGTCATCTCCTACTTCGGTTCAGAAACCGTCTGATGATCTACCTATTGCCATTTGGAAAGGCACCTACTCTACTTCTAACTCACATCTTGTTTATAATTTTCTCAGCTTTCACCGTTTATCTTTACCTTAATTTGTCTTTGTTTCCACCTTGTCTTCTATCTCCACCCCTAAAAGCACTAGTGAGGTTCTCTCTCATCCAAGTTGGAAACAAGAAATGGCTGAGGAAATTGATGCTTTTTAATCCAATGGCACAGGTTTCCCTGCTCGCTTCATGGCAAGCTCCACTCGGGCTTCGTCATTGGTTTATACACAAGGTGGGACCTGATGATCAGGTTGATCGACTTAAGACCTGTTCGGTTGCCAAGGGGTACACTCGACAATATGGCTCAAACTATAATGATATTTTTTCTCTGGTAGTCAAGATTGCCTCTGTTCGCTTGCAGCTACTATGTGCTCATGGACCCTCTTTCGGTTGGATATCAAGAATGTCTTCCTTCATGGTGATCTCGCCAAGGAGGTTTATATGGAGCAACAACCTAGTTTTGTTGCCTCGTGGGAGCCCGGTTTGGTATGCCACGCTGCTCTTATATGCACTGAATCGCCCCCCGAGCTTGGTTTAGTCGGTTTAGCTCGATGGTTCAGGAGTTTGGCATGATTCAAAGCACAACAGACCATTATGTTTTTTATCATCATACCTCTACTAGACAGTGTACTTACTTGATTGTTTATGAGTATGACATTGTATTCAAAAACTCAAACAACACCTCTTCAGCCACTTTCAAATAAAATACTTGGGGAAACTCAAGTATTTTCTAGGCATTGAGGTAGCTTAGTCTAATTCCGGAGTGGTTATTTCTGTATGTAAGATACCTTCGATATATTGGCGTAGACACCTGGTATGTTGGACTCCAGAAGCCCCGTAGACACTACATGGATCCGAATGTCAAACTTGTACTGTGTCAAGGGTATTTCTACGATTCAGGGAGATATCGACGACTTGTAGGTAAACTGAATTATCTCACTATCACTCAGTCGGACATTTCTTTTTCTCGTAGTTAGTCAGTTCCTACAATCACCTCGCGGATACTGGTCGGGATGCCGCAATTGCATTCTCCGTTATGTCCAAAGAACACTGTGCAAAGCGGGTGTTGTATGCAGAAATGGTGTCATACCCAGATTGTTGGCTACAGTGATGCATACTGGGCAAGCTCACCCACAGATAGACGTTCTACATCAAGGTATTGTGTGTTCATTGGAGGTAACTTAATATCCTGGAAGAGTGAGAAACAAGATATAATAGCCAAATCTAGTGCTGAAGTTGAATATCGAGCTATGGCCTTAGCAACATCTGAACTCGTATGGTTGAAGCATCTCCTCCAAGAGCTAAGATATGGGAAGGATGAACAGATGAAGCTTATATGTGATAATCAAGTCGCCTTGCATATTTCATCTAACCCAGTTTTTCATGAGAGGACCAAGCACATCGAAGTGGATTGTCACTTTATCAGAGAGAAGATTGCATCGGGATGCATGACTACTAGTTTTGTCAACTCTAATGACCAACTAGCAAATATCTTCACTAAGTCTCTTAGAGGTCCTAGGATAAAATATATATGGGACAAGCTTAGTAAGCCACCTATATGCTCCAGCCTTTATGGGGAGTGTTGTTTATCTCCTAATCCATTTAGGATTCTTTTCCTTCTCTCTTTAATCCCCTAATTAGACTCTAACTTTGTTTCCTTTTTTGCCCCAACACTAGAGTATAAATATGTATGTTTCCTCCTTTGTAAATTAAAGAGAATTAGAGTATTCTTTTTTTCTCAACAATTTGTGTGAGGAAGGAATTTTTTTTGCATTGGTAGAGTGATTCTTGGGAGAGAGAAGAGACTCTCGAATATCTCTTCACCTCCAATTTTGTTTGTTCTTTCTTTCAAATTTAATCCATACGGTACGTTGAGCACTATATTTGTTTTGTTGTTTGGGAAGTCTTCGTGTTTGGTTGTTTGGATTGTTTGCAGGTTCAACAAGAGGGACCCTATCACCAACCTTGCAATCGAATCTCAGCAGCCAACTCCTCTGTATTGTTTTCTTATTATCTAGCGTGAAAGAAAACAAAACTCCAAAAATACATATAGAAACTAAAGGATTATAATGTAGTAATGTAGCTTTTCATAAAAATAAATAAATAAATAATAAAACACACTCATCAATAGATGTAAGCAATACGCAATTCACAATCCTTGATCAGATAATTTTAGCCTCTTAACACTTATTATGAGATAATCAAACAAAAACCCAGGCACCTAGCCTTCAGAAGGTCTCTGAGAAGAGCAGGAAGACCGGTACTGATCCTTAAGTTCCCCTTCTAAGAGAGAATAAGCTTGAGCACACCCTACGAATCCATCTCAAGCTATAACGTGAACCACATTTGTTAGTGAGACCAATCTGTGATGGGCATCATATTATCAAAATTCAAGGAACCCTAGCAGGTCTAATGGCATAAGGAATATGATGAGAAAATCATCAGGGGTGTATACACCCCCAATGATGACAGCTTAACTATTTCATTCCTCATAATGGAAACACATCATTTTTCTTCAAAATTTCTCTTATCTCTTCCTCAACAAATCACATAAAAGGAGCAAATGAGTTTTCCACCTCTCAAAATGGCTCATGTTGGCAAAAAAATATACCCTCACTGGATCTGCGCTAAATTAAACTCTATCTTGGTCTCTTTTCCAGCTCTTCATCCCTCCTTGCTGTTATATTTGAAGTATAGAATTTACAGATTCATGTCACAATCACCTTATTCCAACAACCAAATTAGGTCATTAGAAGATTAACATGTAGAGATGGACCTTAAAGGGAAAGGAGAAAGTCAAGGTTTTTCACTGTGAAAATTAAGCAAAAAAAAAAAGTTAGGGAGAAGAAGGGGGAAAGGGTGAAGTTATAGGAGGAAGGCCTATAACTCAAGGATGGCCTGATTTTTATAGGAGGAAATTAGACAAAGAGTCTAGGGAGAAAATTCAAGGCTAAGGAAAAGGAGGGGGAAAGGAGAGAGGGGGGTGGGTGAAGGGGCAGGGAGGGAGAGAGAGAGAGAGAGAGAGAGAGAGAGAGATTCTTTGTGGAGGGGATTGAAGAGCTTTCTTGCTGGAATATTGCTGGATTATTTTCACGTGTGCTTTACTTATCCAACCATGATACACAGCAGCCTTGAGTAACTCTGTTGAATTTCAGGCTCCTTGAGCAACTCCATTACATTTCAAGCTCCTGACATGGCTAAAGGTCGCCTTGACAATGGATCTGATACTATTTATTCTGTTTCCATTTGAGTGGTTGATGGTTTTGGTTTTGAAACCTTGAACACAGAGGAGATGACAGAGGGAAAATAGTGCCAGAATGAAAGAAAAAGCAAATTTTCTTCCTAATATGAAACCAGACAGGAAAGAAGAGGACCCAAGAGTGTTTATTTTGGAACATAAAATCCAAAGAAAGTATCTTTCTCAAACATGGGGACAAAGATGAAAAGAGCTTGAAAACAACCTACTGAAGTTTACATAGATGCACCTAAACCGAGGAAAGTCATCAGCACAAAAGGGATGATTTCAAAATGCAACCAAACAATAGTTATCAGTCTAATTCATAGTTTTTAAAAGACGTTGTGGGACCATCTGCAATACCACTTTAACAGGCATTTGCCAATGGTTCCTGACTGTCCTATAAAGACAACAAATAGATCTACAGGAACAAAAATATTAGATACTTTATGAAGAAAAGAGAAAGACACTCCTCAAAAATGATTATTGGATTTTTCTCCTGAAAATAAGATTCCAAGAAAGGTTGCTCCAGGAAGAAATGCAAACTTTGATACCACTAACTTCCTTGAAAGGATTCAGGAAAACAAGAAAGAAAGAAATAAGGATGAAAAACCATTAGACCAAGGAAGTGCATGAATTTATTAAACAATCTATTGTCTATGTTGGCTATCAAGTGGATGTATGGAATAAACAGAACTACCAGTAGATTGGTCACTCTACTGCCAACCAAAAAATAGAATGTCTCAAAACCTGCAAGGCACTATCAAATTTCCCAACAAAATAGTTCCAGATAACCAAAATTAAAGGATTAATCTTGAGAAAAAGATCAGGGTAATCTATTCACTGACTCTTGCTCAATTGACTCTCAGCCCATAAGTCCACCGAGATTTTATTTTCTAAACACCCTGACACAAACATAAAACCATTCCTATCAGCTTGCTAAGGCAACATCCCACCACCACCCTTTTTATAAAAAAAAAAATGTAGAGGGAAAAAATCGCCTCGCCAAAGGAATACTTCCATTCATTAAATCACCTTAACTCACAATTTGATCTAGATAACATAGAAAGCCATAGTATTAGATGATAGCTTATGAATCTGATGCCAATTTTTTTTTCATAACTGCTTATTAGAATGTGCTGTAAACATTAACTTAATATGTAGCCAGCTTTCTGTGGTTTCCATTTCTTTGATAAGTAGAGCAATGGAATTAAAGCAGCTAAAGTATACATGACATGTACAAAGCCATTTCTCTGTGTGTTCATGGGCTTCACAAAGATAACAAAGGCTTTAAAGAAGATGCAGAAAAAACAAGGATGAAAGAAATGCAGAGACAATCCACAGAGCTGTTATTATAATTGTTTCAACCTTTTTTCATGTTGCAACAGTAAAGAAATATCTTGATATTTCATCGTGCCTAGGTTTATGAAGCTAATTGTAAGAAGGGATTATCATCATCCACATGATTATAAATGAAAAGATAGAAACAATCAACAAATTTTAAGTAGATAGAAAATACATGCAGTCATCTCACCTGCCCAAAGCCTGCTGCACCATAACCAGCACCTAGAGCACCATAGTTGCCTCCAACATAACCATAGCCAACGCGCGGTGGATAACTTGAAAGCAAACCTGATTTTTGTGAATTTGATCCTCCAACAGATTTCTGATCTGCCTGTGGCTTTGCCAGAGAACACTCCAAAACCTGGCCTGAAAATCAGGGGGAAAAACAGCCAACATATGACAGTCAGCAGGGGCTTCTGCTTTCTCTTTTTTATTTATTTTCAAAGAGGAAGGAGGTGAGATGCAAGTAAATTAATGATTACCATCTATCTCATATTTCTCAGTGTTCTTAAGAGCTTTCATAGCACTTGACCTCTCTGCAAAGTGTACAAAACCAATTCTACTCTTTTCTTGTCCAGATTTTGCTGGTGGTAAAACCACTTTTGTGATTTTTCCATGGCGTTCAAAAAGTTGCTTTAACTGATCTTGAGTTATGTTCTTTGGCAAATTTTCATATACTGCTTTCACCTGCATGAGGCAACAAGAGATTTGAGGTGATCAAATCCAGCATTTAAAGAACAATACACCCCAAAATAAATTGCAACTTAATGCAGGAAAACACACAAGTACACAGCAATAGTTTTAACAGCGATAATGCTTATTTCTCTAGGTAAAAAAATTCTCTGCCTCCCTTACCCTATCAGGACACTTTAAATCCTTGAACTCTGCATTTCATTTGGAACCTGGAACCCAAACTTGGGACACTACTTAAACATATATGGAGTAATCACAGTTCACAAATAATAGTTGTTGAGTACCATATCTTGACTACTTCCTTTGTTTGACTATTTCCTTTCCTGTATATTATTTTCTTCCTCTTTTGTCCTTGGTATTGTTTCCATTTTGTGCCCTACCTTTGTATATAAATAGGTAAGACCTATACTGTATTTTACACACTCATTCAATAAGAAAAGTATTCTTTTCTCCTATTCTTTCACAATAGTCATCGCATGCAAGATCGTACGATCGAAAGCAGCAAGAAATCAACTCTTAACATAGATTATTTTTTATCAGGCAATCATTTCTTTATGAAGGATAATAGCTCAATAATATTCCAACCATGAGAAGGGAATGATCATCCAATTGATATAACGTACTTTAACAGACCACTGAGCTTTTTATTTCTTATCTTGTCTTGTGTCAGAAGCTCCATCCTAGCACTCTTGATATGGGATTTAAGGAAGTGGATTTTTTTAATAGGATCATGACTGTTTTAGCATTTCAGTGGCCTCTTGATTTCACTGAGATGTGCATGCATATCAATGAACTGGATTGTTCTTTCTGGTCCAAAGTGGGAAATGTATGCATATCAGATAAGTTATGGCACCAAAATATTATAGTACTTCGTTTGGTTTACAAGCCACAATGTTGGATATCAATAGCCAAGCCGGTGTCCATGTCACATGAACTGTAAATATAATGTTCATCTTGGCATGAAACAACCTTTAAACAAAGAATAAATGATAATTTTGCAGACCAGACCTGTGAAGCAGGTGAAGAATCCGCATTCTTAGGGTCAGCCCAGCTCACAGTAGGAGCATTATTGTCTAGCTTGAATTTTGGGTTCATCATCTTCTGCCTCGAATATTCAGCACATGCATGGTTATAATAATCGATAAAAGCAAAGCCACGGTTGTTGCTAGAGTTCTTCATATCCTGTTAATCAAAAAATAAATAAATAAGCAAAATGCAAAGTGCAAGCAGATAAATTAAAAATCAAACCACTGCCAATAAATGCAGAAGGGAGAGAGATAGAGAGATAAAGAGAGGGAGGGAGGGAGGGAAGGAGAACAAATATACATGTCCAGAAACAATCACTATGATAGAACTGAATATCACGATCACACTAACCTTCACCAGTTCAACAGCCGTAACTCCAGGTCCAATCTCTGTCACCACCTTCTTTATATCTTCTTCTCCCCAGCTTCTAGGAACATTGCCAATGAACAAACGATGTTTTGCTTGAGATGTTGAACATTTTATTTTTCTCCCCTGTGTTTGCATGAGAAAGAGAGAGAGAAGAAAACACTCAGCAACCTTAACATTGCTTAGCATTCACCAGTACAATCACATGCTTAAAAAATCATAAAGCAACAATTATGGAAAAAAAATCTATAAAACCCAAGGCCCAATGAAAAGCAGAAACAACACACAATTCTACTAAGAAAAAGCATTTTAAGGTATTATTATTATTATTATTTCACATAGAGAGCAGCTCCAAATGCATAAGACAACAAACTCAAATAAAATTCCACGAAGATCTGTTGAAACCTCTTCACCTGTTTTTCAAATTTCATATTGCTATTTTTCTTCTTCTTTTTTTCCTTATTTTTTGTCTGAAAGAGTTTAAGCTAAATACTGTATAATATTTTAGGGGTAATATCAGAAGAGAAAGCGCCACCAAGTCAACCAAGTGTCAAATTATCAACAGCTCAGGAAAAAAACAATGCAGAAGAAGACTCTGTTACCTTAAATTCAGTATTATCTCTAGTCATTCACCTGTTTTTTTGTAGCTTTCAATTTTTACACTTCTAGTTATCTGCAAACAAAGCCCTTGTTCTCACCCGAATCTTTGCCTTTCATAATCCTTACCTGTAAATGGACAATGTGATCACATTAGTCTTTACATGGAGCACTTAAACTGAGTACTTGATAAACAGAAGAATAGCTTACTTCAGTAACTTCTCCCACAGACTCGCAAAAGCTCTTCAAGTCCTCCTCAGAAGCATCTTGTGAAATACCACCTACATATACTTCAGAACCATGAGGTGGCAGGGCAAGAAGTTCAGCATGTTTTTTGCTCTCATCCTCATCTTCAATCTTCACTCCACCACCACTTGGGCTTTTCTGCCCATCAGTTTCATCAGTCTCTTCTTCTTCTTCTTCTTCCTCTTCTTCCTCTACTTCTTCTTCTTCTTTCTTCCACTTCCTCTTCTTCCTCTACCTCTTCTTCCACTTCTTCTACTTCTTCTTCTACCTCTACTTCTTCATACTCGACCTCTTCATCCATTGCCTCATCAGGATCATTGTCTTCATCAAGATCCACCCTCTCATCAGACTCAACTGGCTTTTCAGGCTCGCTTGGCCTTTCAGGTTCAATTGGCTTACAGGTTGCTGATGCATTTGCCTTTGCTCTTGGCATCTTATGTATCTAATTAGGTAAGCTTGCAAGGCAACTGTGAAGAAGGTATAGAAGCCAGAAGAATTCATGGGAAGTATATATATATCGAAAGGTGGAAACAAAATGAAAGGCCAAAAGGAGTTGCAGAGTATGAATTTCAATTGAACCCGTGTCATGAAATATGAGCCCAAGAGGTTGCAATGTGAAAGACAAGGTTGCATTGTGAAAGACAACTTATTAAAAGGGATAATGATCACAATAGTAGCAGTACTAAAAGAGACAGGCAAAAGAGATTTTCGAATGACAATCAAGAGGGTTATGAATCTGGTGCCAAGACCAAGCAAAAAACAAAGAAGAAAGAAAGAAATCAAAAAATGAATGTCTTGATATCAGAATAAGGCAACTGCCAAAAAGAATATTGACAAGTTTGCTTTCAAGCATCTTCAACCAGGAGGGTGTATTCACCAAAGCCCTCCCCCCAAAAAATGCAAGATAAAAGAAGAATCATATATGAACAGAGAAATTAAATCATAGACACTAGAATTATGGGACAATCAAGATGCTCCAAGATAATCCAAGGTGAAAAACAAACAACATTGAAATGCCCAAGTGGAAATTTCAGTAATTCAGATATAACAGGAAGGAGAGTGAAGCCAAAAATTGCCCAATCTCACAAAAATAATACCAGTTCCAATTAAATCGCATCAATTATGCCTTCTTCCTGTCTCCAAGAACCACCCCTCCCTCCAGGAGAGATAGAATAGACTTTCTATCATGATTTAAATAAAAGCTTCTCAAATAATTACTAACAATGAGAATAAAATATAATTATCCATTAGCTGAATCTATGTATAAATGACAAATGATTGGTGATTGTTGCATGGTTTCTCCATTGCTTTAGAGAAAATAGTCTTCTGAAAATCTCCTTTGTGTGTGTGTGTGTGTGTTTGAGAAGTATTACCCTCCATTTGCTACATGTGAAATCTGAGAAACAGTAAATAAAAATCAAAGGTCAAGGATCTTGTGTGGTATGATGCTTTGGTTTCCAAAACTCAAATAGTATTTACTAAGCTCCCATTTGGATTAGCTTCTGAGAAATTCCCTAACGTCTTCACCCTCCCTTAATATGCATATCACATTGGGATCTAAGCTACAACAGTTTGTTCCTACCTATAAAAAAATAGAGATTACATGCATAAAGATTGGCTAAAAAAGACCTTCAGTCTGAACCCATCCCAAACACATAGTTCCTAATTATATATCCCAAACCAGTTGTGGGGAATTTGGAAGTCCTATGCAGACCAAAACATTTCTTTCTTCTTCTTTTTTTGTTATCCCTTTGTATGACTTCATTTTTTTTTTCATATGATCAATCTTATACCCATAAACATTTTATAACATCATTTTTCTATATCTACTATTATTTTCCTTTGGATCGATTACATCAAACAGTGTAAATAAGAGAACAGACTGTTTTCATTTAAGAGATATTCTTAAACAACCACATAATCCACTACAACCCACACTGCAAATTCCCCTTAATTTCCTTTGCCTCTAAGTCTTTGCCCGGGATGGATATAAGATTAGGTACGCCAGTCACCCACCTCTATAAGCCCACGCTTCAGGAACAAAAACCCGACCATGTACCAACGAATCAATGCCAATAAACTAAAAATTTACTTCCTAAACCAAATAACAAAAAACCTAATCCCATATGCCCACTCTCCATCTCCAGAAACCCAGCTCAAATTAGGTAACAACTGTTGTTAATTAGCACAAGATTTCATCCCAAAAATGTTTCTCAAGAAGAAATATATATCCCACAGATATATATATATATATACTCTGCCAAACATTCTAATACTAGGCGCAGCTAAATGAAATGTTCATGTCTCAATAAATGAAAAATTGAAAAATTTCTTTCTAATGTGCTTTCCTGCGTTTTCCCAGCAACCAAACATCAAATTACAGCTTCAATCAGAAGAAAACAAACACGGAGAAGGTTCGAAAGAATAAGAAATAGCAAAGAGAGAGGGAAAATGTAGAGAAAGAGTACCGGATAAAGCTATCGGCAGAGAGATTCTTTGGAAGTTGAGAAACGCAATCGAAGGAAAACACAAACCCTTGACCCACCTTTTTTTATATATGCCCCCTTCCACTATTTGCCCTCATATTTACCGCTGCTATTATTAATGTAATTCCCTTTTCTTTTTCTTTTTTTTTTCTTTTTTTAAACAACTGGTAAATCCGTTTCTTATTGAAATTTGTAAGAAGGTAAAAATAAGTTTCCATGTTATAAATAAAAATAAACCTTATGTTTGTGTTTTTACAAAACTACCCCTCGTCATCTCTTTCTTCGACACATCTTACGTTTCATTTGTAAAATAACGTGAGGGGTATTTTGGTACATTAGATATTTAAAATTTGACCCATTTTGGATAAAAATGACTTTCTTCTTTTCCATAATTTGGGATTATATTTTATAATTTCAAAATATGGAGATTATTTTTCAAAATAGGAAATTATTTGGTCTTTATAGCAAATATTTCATAAATTGCTATTAACGGGTGCTAGTAGTTGGTAGTTAATGTAGTTGATATTTAGTAGCTAATTATAAATTATTACTCGATAAATAAAATACCTTATTATAAATAGCATATTGAAAGTTAATTTATATATACATAAGCTTGATAGAGAAATAAAATAATAATAATAAAAACAATGGATGTATATATATAGAAAAAAAGAGACAAAAATTATAAAAAGTAAAATAAAATTATAAAAATTTATAAATTTAAATAAAAAATATGAAAACAAATTTTATTTAACCATAAATGATATATTTCATAAATAAATAAATTGATGGTTAATAGTTTATGAAATTTTTATGGTTATTTTTTTAATATTATTTATAAATTTATGAATAACATAAATAAATAAATTTTATTTTATGGTTATAACAATGAAGAAAACAATATTATTAATAACTATGAAAAATATTAATTAATAATAAATTTTTCTCATATTATTTCATTTATTAAAAATTATATTATTTTATATAACCATATATAAATTTTATAAATTTATAACTATACAAAATTTATAATATTTCATATTATTTATAATTCTAGAATAAATTTATAATATTATTTCATAAATAAAAATATGAAATTATAAAAAATGTATTTCTCATAAATAAATAAATAAATATATATATATATATATATATATATATATATATATATATATATATATATATATATATATATAGGAGAGAGAGTATATATATATATATTTTTATGAATTCATATTATTTGATATAATTTATAATTTATAAAAATCCTAAAATTGCGTAAAATGAGGAGAGGATCATAAAAAAAGATAAATTTATTATTTTAATAAGAACGGATTATAAAAAGCTAATAGTAAAGATCTTACTCGATGGTTAAATTCTAATAAATTTCAGTAAGGACAAAAATAAAACTTGAATTCAAATCAACTTAGGGTCAGTTTGGTAGTGCTTTTCAAAAGTGTTTTTAGTAATATTTTTAAAAAACTCTTTTGAAACCCTAAAAAAACACTTGAAGTGTTATTTTAAAAGCACTTGGAGATGTTTAGTTTTTTAAAAACTCCTCAAAAGTTTTTGGATGTAACTAAAATACCTATTTATTTATTCTTAAATATCAATTTATTTTATTTAAAATTTTTGTAAAATATGATTTATTTTTAAAAATTCAAATAATTCAAATCTTTTAGTAAATATTTTTTTAAAAGATTCCTATAATTATAAAAATAATTATTTTAAGTTTTATTAATATAAATATTTACCTGTTTATTCATTAATTCAAATTTTTTGTAAATTTTTTTTTATAATCATACAAATAATTATTTTAAGTTTTTATTAATACAAATGTTTATGTATGTTCATTTATTAATTCAAATATTTTAAAATGTTTATAATTATAGAAATAATTATTTATGCTTTATTAATACAAATATTTATATATCTTTATTATTAATTCAAATATTATTTGTAAATATTTCTTAAAATTTTATAATCATAAAATAGTTATTTTGCTTTAATAATATAAATTTTTATTCATTTATATATTTTTGTAATTATTATTTTTTTTATAATATCCTATTTTTGTAATTAAATTATATATCATTTTTAGTAATATTAATGATATAAAAGCATTTTTAAACCTATGCGTCAAGTTATAAAAAATACATATAGAATAATTTTTTCATATTCCTATAAAAGAGAAAGCGTTTTCACTAAAAACGCTGTTACCATGCTAGAAAAAGCTGTTACATCTGTTTAAAGAGAGCGTTTTAGTTAAAAACATCGTTACAATAGAATTTTAGATTTAAATAATTTTTTTGAAAAACAAAATTATTAAATTAGTTTAAAAACCAAAATAATTACTAAATAATAAGGTAATTTCGCCACGACAATGACAATCATTAATAAATATCTAAGAAACAAAGAAACAATTTAAAATTTTAGTTCAATTACCATTGTCAATGACATAAATCTATGATTTTGACAATTCCAATCGGGACAACGGCATTTAAATATTTGCCTCACTATCAGCCACATGAATAACGTGGATTCGATAATTCCTAATTATCATTACATGATAACTGTGATGGGATATTTACTGACAATTATTTTATTTTTAAACTAATTTAATAATTTTTTTTTCAAACAAATTATTTCGGTTTAAAACTCAAGTAGTGCCAAGAATGGTTGTCCTAACAGTTTGACAACACTCTTGAAAGGAAACTCAAAACTACAACGCCAATGCAAGCACATAATAATAGTGCCCCAAGGATTTCTCAGTCCTCCGAAATGGCATGATTATTCCCTACCAGAACATTTTCTAAGTTTGGGGTAAAGAAAATTGTTAATCGATCAACTTTCCTAAAAGCTCGAGCTTATAGAATTTAAGATTAATATCAATATCATATTTCTCAACAAAAATTAAATGATAGTTTTCTAGCAACATAATTGAACTACGAAAAAATAGATTCTTTTGGTCCTTGGGGGAATATGATGAAGAATTCCCCAGCAATATGGAAAAACAAATACTATAGAGCAATTGGAGTCACCTATATTTTGAGGTTGTAGTCAGAAATGGTGACAGCTATATAAAGTACAAAAATTGTATGGTACCACTCTCACTAAGACCCATATGATTTATACTTTTGATAACCTACAGAAAAAGCAAATGGGTATTCCCTCTCATTAGTATATAGAATTGAGAATCGAGACTTACACTCTCCCATAGCCTTGTAAGTTGCTCTCAGATGAGAATTGAGATCCAGATACTGGTTTTTTTTCCTCTTATTTCATGTATTCCAAGACGCTACGGGTGATGTCCTCCAGAAAGGAAACAAAACCCATCACACTAGTGAGGCCACTTCCCTCAACGTCCTGTTCTTCAATGAGATAATTCTCAAATGCTGTTGCATCATCCTGCCCTCCCCGGATAAACAGGAGCTTTGGAGTGATACTTCTCTCTTTCTTCAATTTGTTGATTGTAGAGCGCAATAAACCTGAAGTCGAATATAATTTAACAAAACAAAATCAAGTTCTTTCACAGTTTCAAAAAACACCTTTTGGTTGTCGTATCTCGTATGCATGTATGGCAGCAGCAACAACTAAAATCGACTTACAGTCATGGGGCGGGGGGTAAGGAAGTACAGGGTCTGCAGTTGAGGAATAGAACACGATCAGAGTTGTGAATGCATCGAGGAAAAATATTGGGCTACCACTGGTTATCAGAGCAGCACGACTCAATGAATGGCGAGGATATGCTTGTTTATCAGGAGTAGAATATGATGTCAGTACTGGATATACCGCACGGTGAAGGGAACTTGGTTCCAGTGCACTGCACCAAAAAAAATTAGAATCAAACATCTGAAAATTAAATAAATTTTAACTAGGGAAAGATGGAACAAAAAAAACGAAGAATGCAAAGAAAATTACTAATTTTGAGATGTAATTAATGATAAGATGATTTGAGGAGTGGGTGGATTGGGTTGCCACAAAGAACTATGAACAAAATTAAGGACCCCAAGGATAGGTCAAGTTGCCCATTACATGGTTCAGCCTTTTGTCATGAAGAAGTGATAAATAAAAAATTTATGGTGTGATCTCCAAAATTTTCCAATACCAGTAAAATAATCGGAATGAAAATTGCATAGTAATTAGAATTTGAATACCCCATGTAGTGGTATGATGAATCAATGTTTCATCACATGCAAGTGTACCAGCTTGATAACAAGCCAGAATGAGCAAAACCACTTGGGTTTACGATATGGTGTTACTATTTCCTCACAAATCCCGTCCTTGCCTCGGACATTGTCAAATGTTTGAAGAATATTTTTAATCACCTAGCTGTCAAAGGGGAGGGAGTCCAAGTAGCTATAAACCCACAAGGCCAAGTTGTGACTTAGCGATGTAGGACTCAAAATGGGTCATAACAATCCATCCTTTTTTCAGAACCGACGTCCACAATGGCCAATGACTTCGCGGGACCCATGGGTAACAGCCCTCCCACAACTTCGTGGTGACTTCGAGAACCCCATAGGTAGCAGCCCTCCCAACAATTCAGGGACGAGGGTCATCCCAAGAAATGAACCGCCTGATGGTTTCACTGTTACAACCACTTGCAAAACCACCCTTAAGCCTAGCTTGTCAAGGGGAGGGCTTCAAGTGGTTATAAACCCACAAGGCCAAGTCAGAATCCTAGCTGGCGGGACTCGCAATGGATCATAACAAAATGCTGCACTATAATTCCCAGGTATAACCAATCAAACATGAGCACCAATACCTGAAAAGACACTGGAGGTAGATCCTGTAGTCAGGGTGCACACCTTCTTCATGAAAGCGAAGAAGAGGATTTCGAAGCAAAGCAAATACTAAGCGAGGTAGAGGCTGCAGTTGTGGGCATTGAGAGAAAGCCACATCAACATGAGCAGTTGTTGAGCTCCCATTCCTGTATTGAACAAGTTTATTAGCATCATTGTACTGCGCTATGAGGATTACAAGCCAATCATGAAGCAACATCCTTCCCTCCCGAACTCCTTGCTCAAGAGAAGCTAATATAACCTGGAGATTGAACCACATGAAAAATCAACAAGTAGTGAGAACGCAATGCAATACAAAAAAGCAAAACTAGTGTTTGTGGTTTTGTAAATCATGTGATAGTTCAGAAAAGAACTGGAATCCTACAGGACACGACCTGCAAGCCAATAAGCATACTACATTCGATATTTCTGATGGTGTGGTTCTTTCATCGCTTAATCATTTAACCTCCACCTAATGCACTTCCAATATATTTCTTTGGCTAGGATTTAAGTTAATCACCCAAGCTTCCGTCAGAGCAAGGAGCTCACCCAAATCAGGGTGTGAATTCAATTATGAAATGAGAAAACCGACAGGGAACTAGTGGAGTCCTCGAAAAGAGCGACTTATGTCCCAGCTGGCTGACTCACTATTATTTTGTTCAACTCCTCTAGTATTAAATGTAATGCAGGGTGCCTTGGTTGCCTGAAAAATGCTCAGCCATAAAGGTTACTGGGAAACTGACAGAATTAAAAAGTATTAAGGGAAAACAAAGCAAGAAGGGAAAATCCAAAATTTTCCTTTCTTTGGTTTTTGGAAGAGGAAATATGGAAAAGAAAAATTAATTAAATAAAACAAGGAAAGTAAAATGAAAATTCAGGGGAAAATTAATATATTCAGGGGAAAATACAGGATTCCAACTCGACAACATTCTCCTGTTTAAAGGCAAAACCTCATCCTTCAAGAGCTTCCATATAGTGGAATTCCACCATCATCAAACAGGTTTAATTGTCTGACATATTTTCTTTCATAACTATAAGATGAGGTCCAATAGCGTGACCTTTCATCTCCATAATACCCAGCAAGCACAACAATGAGATGCGAGGTATCATCCATAATGTGACTTCATCCAAGGAAGATGCTGCTTTATCAGTTGTCATATGCAGCTGTTGTAGGGACAGGTAGACAATCAAGGAAGATATGGAAGATGAGCTCATAATAGGAGATTTCTTGGGATTTGATTAGGAGAGAACTTGAGAGTTTGAGAAATGGAAGAGAATTCAAGGAGAGAATTTTATTGGGGAAGTGGGGGAGACAACCGAAAATGTATTGTCATTTCCTAATGAATAAATACTCAATTTCAGTAAGCAATTCTATAAGGTTAATATACTTTACGATGGGATCATTCTTACACTGTTTGTTTCAACCAGTCATTATATTAGACAAGCCACAAAACAAACAGGAAATCGGGAATGAGGATCCTAGTTTACATGGTGCAAAATGAGAGTGCCACAAATGGAAGGAAATATAGATTAGCATCAAGCAAAAAGGAGAGAAAAGAAAATAACCTTGTGAACAAGCACTGATAGCACCACTTCAGGATCAACACTGTCATAAATTTCACTGATATTTTGAGCAGTTAAATATTGCAAAGTCCGAATTCTCAGTCGCCGTTTCAGAGAATGCTTGGGCCTGCATTATTACTCATCATATCAACTTAAACCCAAAATTTTTAAAGTAAATCTGAATGGTTAAATTGAAGTAGCTGTTACGTTGGAAATTCAAAATGAAAGTTAAGGTGGGGGGAAGAACTGAAAAGAACAAGTGTAGTGCCCATGAACTATAGAAAACTTGAGACATAATTCAACAATTTAAAGTTCGATACACAAATTTATAAGAAATATTACGTAAACAACTTTCCTGAATAACACAAACTGGGCTAGGAAGATAATAGTACATAAAGGTATTGATGTTAAACAAGCATTAGCAACATGATGCGATTGCATGTTATCTTCCACTTCCAGATATCGGGAAAACAAGAACCTAAAGTAGTGGTAAGCTAGAAAAGTTCATTAAGAATTTCCAATATACTGATATAATTTCTTTAAAATCGTGAAATCAACAATATTCATTAAAACTGACGAAAAAACATTGAGAAACTACAATAAATTAATTTATTGTGTAGCGAATTCTAAAATGAAAAAAATAACGGAATGAAATGATCGAACTGTAATAGTTGGTTCATTTCTACTCGGCATGAAGATGAGATTGCATGAACTCAAGCTAAGACCTGAAACTAGATTTTTGGTGACCACTAACAGACTATCGATCAACTTAGCAAGGATCTTTAAAGGAAGGTCATACATGCACCATCAGAACTCCGATGCAATTTAAATTCTCAAGAGAAGAAAATAAGTTAAAAAATGTGTAGCAAGATTGTGAAAAAAGGATGAGAAGGCACATGCCTCAAGGAAGGATATTACATGCATCGAATTGCCTTGGTCAGATTAGGGCCCTGACTGATAAATATAAGGAACAAGTGGCCTAATGATGCTCATTTGTGTAAGGAATGTCAGAAAAAAAAGAACCAAGCTCTCTCCTCCCAACAACACAACAACTACCCCTAGGAAAAAAAAGTAAAAGCCTACTCCTTACTCGTATTTTGCTGAGCTGCACTGATAAGCATAAAGATAATACACTTTAGCCTCCCAAGAGTGTGGAAAAAGGTGCAAGTTGATTTTCTAGCATCATGCTTTGCCCACTATGGGTTATGATGATGCCATGCCAAATCATTATATTGACAATTAAAAGCAATTGTATTAAAAGCGCCTTAAAAAAATATAACACCTTTACCTCACTTATAGCCCAACCAATCAATAAAGTCAAACAAAGACAATGTACTAGACCCTAACTTGACCCACTCCAAACATAGGCACATAAAGGAGCGCAAAATAGCATGGTCTGTCAAATCTGAATCTTCAAAGATTCTTTGGTTTCTCTCCTTTCTTAGGGTCCAAAATAAGCATTGTTAAGGTTTAGTCTCCTAATCCATTTAGGATCCTTTTCCTTCTTTCTTTAGTCTCCTAATTAAACTCTAACTTTGTTTCCATTTTTACCCTAATACTAGAGTATAAATATATATGTTTCCTCCTTTGTAAATCAATGAGAATCAGTATATTCCTTTTCTCTCAACATGGTATCAGAGCCATAAAGGGTTAGGGTTTATATGGTCAGTCAGTGACCACGACTTAAAGGTCGAGTACTGCGCACCCCGACGGCTTTTGACGAGATTTTGGCGACCTCCGTTCCGGTCGATGAGCACGCCAGCGAGGAATTTGCCTCTACGCAATCTACCTTCGGGTGGAAGCCTCTCGGAAAACACCTTCCACTGCGACGCCTCCTCCAGCGGTCGTTTGCCAGCGGAACAAGCCCTATCCGACCACTCCACAGAAGCCCCCTACATCGTCGCCCGGAAAAGCCCTCATTTTCACGCTTTTTCTCTCGGAAGCCATTGTTTCACAAAAGATTTTTTGTGCGGCTCGAATCTCCCATTTTTTTGTGTTTTTGCGGAAGCTACACGGCATCTTGAGACCTTGGGAGTTGTTTCTGTTGATTATGTTCACCTTCTACTGATTTCTCATCTCTATGACTGAAAAAGACGTCTCTATGGCTAAAAAAGGTCAGACTTTTAATTCTTTTGTATCTAGAACTCCTATGATTACCTTCGATAAACTCACGGGGAGCAAAAATTATCAATCATGAGCGGACTCGGTGGACCTTTGGTTTATTGGTAATGGCTGTGAGGATCATCGCCTGCTGCGAGACACAAGTATTCCCAGATAAGCGTGCTGATGAAAAAAAGCGATGTTTCTTATTTAATATTCTTAGAAGCGTCTATTGATGTCGAGGCTACGCGTATCTCTTATTGGGACTTTATAAAACTTGCTATACTCTGCAGATCGGGTGAAGAAACTGTACACTAATGATATTCAGCGTCTCTACTGGGTAATATCTTCCATTGCCAATTTAAAACAGCTCGGTATGGATATATCTTCTTATGGTAGACGAATGTCTACCCTTAAGAATGAATTTATCTCTATTTTGCCTAAGTCTACTATGGATCGAGTCTTTATGATCATTCTTTTGCTTAACCTCGGGCCAGAATTTGATAACATCCGGGAACAGATACTCACTAGAGCAGTTATTCCAAACTTTGATGAGGCTCTTGCTCGTTTACTTCGCCACGCCATACCTCCATTGCCACTCAATCCATGCGATTTGAGATTACACCCAGGACATACGTGATGGTTTCTCAATATCATTCTCGAAGTGATTCCAGAGGTGGACGTGGTAGCACCGAGGTAGAGGACAACGTCCTCAATGCACGTACTATCATAGGCTTGGACACACCCATGATCGATGCTATCAGTTACATGGCTGACCTCCCCGTAATGCTCATTTGGCTCAATATTCTGATCATTCAGCAAGTTCGAGTCTTGTCTCAAAGAGCTCATCCACACCTCAAGGGGTCATTCTTACGCCTGGCGAATATGAGGAGTACCTTCGTCTCACTCAAGCAGCCAAATCTTCCTCCATTGCTTATGTTGCCTAAACCGGTAATGTCTCTACTTGCCTTACACATTCATCTACACCTTGGATCCTTAATACTGGAGCCTCGATCCTTATCTCGGTAATAAAGACCTTTTTTCTTCTTACCTTTCCGTCTCCTTTACCCACTGTTACCTTAGCTAATGGTTCTCAAACCATTGCTAAAGACATTGGCTCGGCTTGTCCCCTCCCTTCCTTGTCCCTTACCTCTATACTTTATGTTTCTGGTTTTCCTTTTAATCTTATTTCCATAAGTAAGTTGACTCGTGACCTTCATTGTGTACTTACTTTTTCACACAACTCTATAACCTTGCAAGACCGAAGTATAAGGAAAACGATTGACATAGGACATGAGTCACAAGGCCTCTTTCACCTCAACTCGCCTCTTTGTTCCACTGCTTGCACTTTCACGGAAGCTTCTCTCCTCCTCCATAGTCGTCTCGATCATCCAAGCCTCTCCAAGTTTTGGAAGCTGGTTCCTCATTTTTCTAGTTTATCTTTGCTTGAGTGTGAGTCATGTCAGTTTGGGAAACATACTCGTGTCTTGTTCCTAAAGCGTTTAGATCCTTGGACAAAGTTTCCTTTTGAGCTTGTCCACACTAATGTTTGGGGTACTTCTAGGTCTAGCTCTACCTTAGGATTTCGTTACTTTGTTACTTTTATAGGCGATTGATACCGTTAATGCTTGGTTGTTTTAATGAAAACTGGAGTTGAGTTATTTTCTATCTTTCAAAAATTTCATGCTGAAATTTGCACTCAATTCAATACTTCTATTCGTATTTTGAGAAGTAATAATGCAAAGGAATATTTCTCTACATCATTCTCTTTAACATGTCTTCCCATGGATTAACCGCCGATAAGTCTTGTCTTTACACCTTCTGACAAAATGGAGTGGTGGCGTGGGGAATTGTCTGTTACTTGAGACCGATTCGCCTCTCCTCCTCCATCATAAGGTTCCTCAATGTTTCTAGAGGTATGTTATCTTAGCTGCATGTTATTTGATTAATCGTATGACATCCTCTGTTTTGCATGATCAGATCCATCATTCTGTCTTACTACCTAATCAACCTCTCTTTTGCCTCCCTCCTCGTGCCTTTGTTTGTGTCTGTTTTGCTCATATTCTCCAGCACGGGCAGACTCGACAACCGTGAAGTGGAGTCTTCCACAGGTTATTCTGCCTTCGGAGGTTATCGTTGTTATTCTCCCAACATTAATTGCTACTTTATCTCTACTGATGTCATATTCTTTGAGGATTCCTCCTTCTCCTCTATAGGGCGTCATACATTCGAATAGAAGCTTATCTATTCTCGTCTTACTGCTCTCCCGGGTTTCCTTCTCCACCTACAGATGCCATGACTCGACCATTTTAGGTTTTTACTTGCATTCCTTTTCCTCCTACAGGGCCTCTTGTTGACTCATCTTCTATGTCGCAGTCATCTCCTGCTCTGGATCCGCAACTGTCTGATGATCTAACAATTGTCATTCGAAAAGGTACCATTCTTCAACCAGCATCCCATTTATAATTATCTTGTTTCATTGAACATAACCCACTTTGCGCACAACTACTTTGTGTATCTTATACCACTTTACTAAGCGGCCCCAGTGAGGCTCTACTCTGTTTGGGTTGGAAACAGGCAATGGTTGAGGAAATGGATGCTCTGTACTCCAATGGCACATGGGAGTTTGTCGCTCTTCATCCTGACAAGTCTCCTGTTGGTTGTCGTTGGGTTTAAACAGTGAAGGTGGGACTGATAACAGATTGATCGGGCACAAGGCGTTTGGTTCTTACGAGGGGGTAGTAAACAATATGGCTCGGACTATTATGATACTTTTTCTTCGGTGGCCAAAATTGACTCTGTTTGTTTGCTTTTTTCTATGGCTGCTATGCGCTCATCCTTTTTTAATTGGATATCAAGAATGCCTTCCTTTATGGTGATCTTGTCGAGGAAGTTTATATGGGTGTACTTTGGTTTTGTTGCTTTCGGGAACTGGTTTTGGTATCTGAGCTACGTCGTTCATATATGGTCTGAAAGCAGTCTCCTCGAGGCTTGGTTTAGTCGGTTCTTCGATTGGTTGAGTTTGGCATGATTCGAGAAGCCGCGACAAACCATTAGTTTTTATCATCATTCATCTTGGGCGATGTATTTACTTGAGTTGTTTATGTGGATGACGCATTGTCATTACAGGCTTGCACGGGATGGTGATACGAGAAACTGGAAACAACACATCTTGACCACTTTCAAACAAAGACTTGGGAAACTACAGTATTTTCTAGGCATTAAGGTAGGCTGGTCCCCGGTCAGGAGTGGTTTATTTCGGGAGAGTAGACCTTGGATATGTGGAAGACCTTTGGTATATTGGACGGTAAGCTGTAGGCGGCTTCTATGGATCAGAGATATTGAGACTTGTACCCGGGTCGAGAAGGGCTTTCTGAAACGAGAGAGATATCGACGACTTATTGTGGGTAAGCGTATCTATTATCATTCGGCACGACATCTCATTTCACATGGCGTAGTTAGTCGGATTCTGATACGCCTTTGTGATGGCCGGATTAGGAATGCTGCGGGTCGTATTCTCGGATTATGTCAGCGAAGGAACTGCCAGGTCGGGGGTGTTGACATGAGAACGAGTCATCTGGTGTTGGCTGCGATGATCTGAGGGCTGAGCGAGGCTCACCCCTGAGTAGACGTTACATTAAGGTATTGTGTGTTCATTGGAGTAACTTAATATCTTGCAAAAGTAAAAACTAAGATGTAGTTGCGAATCTAGTCGTGTTGAAGCGAGTATCGAGGCTCTGATCTGCTTAACATGTGAACTCATCTGATTTGACATCTCCTCTAAGAGCTAAGATTTGGGAACGATGAATAGATGAAGCTTATATGTGATAATCAATTCGCCTTGCATATTTCATCTAACTTGGAGCTTTCCATGAGGACCGAGAGCACATCAAAATGGATTCTTAGTTTTATCGGAGAGAAGATGCGTCGAGATGCATGACTAATAGTTTTGTGACTCTAATGACCCGGTAGTAGATATCTTATTAAGTCTCTTGGGAGTCTAGGATGAAGTATATATGTGACAAGTTTGGTGCTTTTAACCTATATACTCTAGCTTAAGGGGGAGTGTTAAGGTTTAGTCTACTAATCCATTTAGGATTCTTTTCCTTCTCTCTTTAGTCTCCTAATTAGACTCTAATTATGTTTCCTTTTTTACCGTAACACTAGAGTATAAATATGTATGTTTTCTCCTTTGTAAATCAATGAGAATCAGTGTATTCCTTTTCTCTCAACAAGCATGAAGAAGCCACTCTCAATGCCTTCTTTCTTTTCTTCCAACAAAGGATCCCTACCGGTTAAGAAGGGCATTCTTAATTAAGAAAGGCATTACCCATTGAACATTGAAAAGAATAAAGGCATAGTGCTACACCCAAGTCGCCTTTGGACAGTGGAATAGGATATGGTTTCTTGTTTCCTATTACACAAATAACATCTGCTTGGAAGACACAAACCCTCATATTTTAACTTGATCTAGAGCTAGAATGTTTTCCCAAACTATTTCCAAAGAAAAAAAGTTGCTCATCAAGATCGAAGGGTTCCACACAATACCTCATTGATGGCAATCTCATCACCCCTCTTATCCCATGCAAACTTAAACTTAGGAAGTGTGCATATGTGAATTAAGCTGCTTTAGCATGCTTCAAGAATTAGGAGCAAGCATTGATTTATGAGTGTTTAACTTTTAATATACTTCTTTTTGTGCTTAATATAACTATTGAATAAATGCTAAGGGGATAAAAATTTATTTAATTAAAAAGTCTTTAACGTATCTACCTATGTTATTTGGTTATATTCTTCACAATTTTAAAAATTTTCTTAAGTTTTTTAACAAGCATATTATGTCTTTCGCCCTATATTATTTTGAGTTACTGCAGCCATTGCACCTCAGGACCTTTTGAGTTAATGACCAATAGGACAACTTTGAACCATATAAATGATCTTCACAAAGTTAAAAACTATGGCTTGTGTGTGAATGAGTGTGTGCCAGTTGAACCCTCATGCTAGAGTAATCTCAATTCTGAGAGTTGCTAATAGAGCTGCATATGACTCTCTATCTCTGTGTGTGAGTGTGTGTGCATGTAGGGAAACATACACGTCCCTTTTTTCTTTCTGCTGACAAATCTTTAAAAAAAGAAAAGCACCAGAAAAAAGATAAAAGGAACATCTAAGGAATAAGTGAACAGAAAAAGTGAAAGAAAAGGATCCAAAAGGCCTTGACTATAGGTTTAGGCCATCACTAACCTTGATGAAATCCAGAAAAGAGGGAAAAAAGCAAGACTTTCCTTCCCATAAAGTACCCTAAACAATAAGAAAACCCCATAGTTATTTCAGGTGCAAAGTGCACTGAGGCGCAAAAGCTTCTTGAGGCCTTGAGGAGCACGGCGCACTTGAGGCACGGACTTTTTTAAGTGAGGCACACCATATTTCAAATATATGTTTTATGACTTTTATGATGGTTGTTTCCTATTTTTACATGACTTTCTCTCGCAATTTCTTGGCTATTTTCCTTGATTTTTTGCTTCTTCTCATCTTCTATAGGGATTATACCATAGTTAAGAGGGTTAAGGCTTTTTTTGGAGTTGAAACATGGCAGAAATGAGGGTGGAGGGGCTGGAATCTCGAAAATCAGGCATCTGAGCCAAAACAGCGTCGTTTTGGCTCTTCTGGGTCCAAAACGGCATCATATTGGTGCACTAGAGGGTTTTTTAAAAAAAACTCAAGGTATAACTCAAAACAATGCCTTTTTGGATAAGTTAAAATAACTTATCCAAAACGACGTCGTTTTGGTCTTTGTTACAGGAGAAAAAGCCTAGGGCTTCTCTACGCAACCTAACCGCGGAGAAAATGGAAAAGAAGAAGACACCGTTTTGGATAAGTTAAAATAACTTATCCAAAATGATGTCATTTTGCTTTGTTTAAAAAGAAAAAATGGTGTTTTGGTCTTTGTTACTGGGAAAAAAAAGCCTTGGGAGGGGTTAAAATCTCGAAAATCAGGAATTTGGGGCCAAAACGACGTCGTTTTGGCCCTTCTAGGTCCAAAACATCGTTTTGGTGCACCAGAGGCTTTTAAAAGAAAAAAGCTCAAGGTACAACTCAAAACTACGTCGTTTTGGTCTATTTAAAAAGAAAAATATATATAATACCAAAATGACGTCGTTTTGGAGAAAATGGAGAAGAAGACACCGTTTTGGATAAGATAAAATTAACTTATCCAAAACGACATCGTTTTGGTTTGTTTAAAAAGAAAAAACGTCGTTTTGGTCTGTTTAAAAAGAAAAAACATCGTTTTGGTCTTTGTTACATGAGAAAAAAAGCCTTAGGGCTTCTCTACGCAGCCCGACAATAGAGAAAATGGAGAAGACACCGTTTTGGATATTAAAAGAAAAAACGTTGTTTTGGTCTTTGTTACAGAAAAAAGAAGAAGAAGAAGAAGAAGAAGAAGTCCTCGCCTCCCCTGAGGCGAGGCGCTATAGCCGGGAGTGGTGGCGCATGGGCTTTAAGCGCGCCCGAGACATGCCTTTGATAACTATTGAAAACCCAATGCAAAAAGGGTCTGAGAGTTGTAACATTGGTTATTCCTAGATAACCCTAATTTATATAAAATGGGATTTTATATCAGTAATCAACAATATTAGTTGTTTTTTGCACGTTTGGAATTCTCAATGCTAAGACCCTACTGATTTTCTTCTAGGCGTGATTCCTAGAAGGTGTTCTATGATTCTAAGGTTCTATCTAGTTGTTTATCTTTCTTAATTTTATTTTACATTTCTCCATTTCTATAAATTTTTATTTCTTATCAAAAAATATATTAATATTCCTTGTTCATCTCCTTAAACCCTAAAAGATTGAAAACCTAGCCCACCTATTTGATGGTAGAAAACATTCTGGGGGTTATCCTACACCATTAGGCCAACAGGAAGCACCACATAGATTTCTCCTTCCTGAAGAATCTTTCAAGACTGGCTTTATCCTCCATCCTGACAGATTTCACCACCTAGATATCGCACAATTTTCCACAAAAATAACATGCATTCATCCAACCTAGATTCTTAAAAGAGCAATCGTCAAAATTTAATTTAATCAACCTAAGAGGAGCAAGATTCGGTATAGATGTACACTGCATGCCATTTTTCTTATGCTCACCCCTTATAATCTTCCCAACTCATCCAAGAAAGAGAGCCCAGTAAATTCTTTTGCACTACAGCATCTTAGTGAGAGCACTCTTCTTATCTTAATATATTCATGAAACAAAGAAACAAGTTAAGAAAGCACTTTAGGAAAATTCTAATAAGCTATAATGTGCCTAGTTGTCAACATACCAAGTATAGAGTGTGGATGCAAATATATATCTGAGGTTCATACCTATATACCTGAATTTTTTTTTGATAAGTTCGTACCTATATACCTGATGTCAAAACAAGTACATTAGATGTTTTAAAATGTCCATGTAGTATGGATTTTGGAATCGAAAACTATGGCTTCATTTTCTCCCATTTTGAGAAGATATGACTGAATCACCAATTTTATCCTCAAAGAGCATTCCAACTCTGTTGCTACCTTGGTTGGTGGCTGGATACTGAAACCGTGAACTACGCCACAGGATTTACCCTATAATATAAACAGACACCCTCACTATCTTTTCAACTTTGACCATAAGATGATGGCCAGCATCAGGTTGCTGTGTTGAATGAGTCTTTAAAATCTGTGGCTTCACCATAACATCTGAAGCATGTCCACTAATCTCAAAAAGTGATTAATAACTTTCCAATCAGACGCTTCTGCAACTATAGTAAATTCCAATGCAAGAAACATGTGATGTCGACAGGATTTATTGTTAATATAAAGCTACAGAAAGCAGGCATCATTCAGAATTCCACAAACAACACTTAGGATTAATTTCCTCAATGACTGGGTCAGAAGGTCTTAGTAACATCACTTTCATAATTAAAAAAATGTAATAATAAATTAATCAAATGATAAGTTCATTCACTATAAAATAAATTGACCAACAAGTCAGCCAAGTTATTGATCATGACTGAAAGATTAACCATACCTACTTGCAGAAACTGATCCTGGAGTTGAAAGTTCGTCAGGGGGTACAACAACAGTGTATTGAAATGCAATCTGTAACATGGGAGGTTCTGATGTATGTCTGCAAAAGGATGATATCTATAAATTTACAATTCCAAAAACAAATTATTGAAATTAAATCATACAGGCAGTAGTGTCATACATCATGCAAGAAGTGCATACGGAAATAGTTGAGGAATCCATCGTCAAATATTTTTAAAGAAAAGGCAGAAAAAGAGTCAACTGAAAGGAAAAAAAATGAAAATCCCATTGAAACAAAGGCAATCTATCAAAAGGTAAGATCAAGTGCCATAAGAACAGATTAAAGATGTGTGTGTGTGAATTGGACTAGATCCTATTTAGTTATGCTGAAGCCGGGCTTCAACCAAGTGGTGATTGTTGCATCACTCTTAATGGGAATAAGGGGCATGCTCCAAATCATAGGACCCTTACAAACCTATCTGTGCTAATGGATGTTTATTGTGCATAGCAACTGAAGCAATTGCAAACTATCTTTTCTTCATTGTTATGTTATATAAGCTTTGGCAGAAAATCTTCTCTTGGGCAAGGATTTCTTCAATGGCTCAAAAAGCGATCTAAGATAAGAAGGCCAACAATAGGGTGTTGTTCCATTGCGGAACATCAGGCACCATGTGAGTGATTTAAATTGTAAAGAAATGTAAGATCCTTGAGAAAATAGAAATCAGTTGACAAGTTGTAGATTTGTTTCTTGACAACTCTTTGGATCACTAAAAAGATTCATTGATGTCCTTATCCGTATTATTCCTATTGATTCAATTGTTGTTTGCTGACCGAACAAAAAATTTAACTAATTGATCATACAATAGTCATTAGGTATTGATTAAAGTTGGCTAGAAAGATAATAAGATTGATCTTGACAGATATATTTATACCTGGAAAACCCAACAGTGTTGGCAAAATCAAAATCATAGGCATATGTGGCATAAGAATCACAACAAATAATGTGTTGCACGTTTTCGTACTGTGGATCTGGGAAGAAATGACCATACTGCAAAAATATAATGTAAGTATGTAAAATAAACAAACTGTAAAACAGCTATAACAATCTTGAATAACACGATATGAGCACTTACAGAATTTCCCGGTCTGAATTCAGAAGATGTCCTCAATCGCAAAATACAACCAAAAGCATATGGTCGACTTAGCATGCGATACCTATAAAAAGATTATTCGCAGCCTTAACATTAGCAAGAATAATGTTATAAGAATTTTTTTTTAAGATTTATTTTATTTCACCCTCTTAAGTAAAATGTTTTTTCTCTAAGAAGTTGGATAAAGCCATTAAATTTGTTGTATGACAAAGACATGTATATCGTCTAGAATAGTTTGGCCGAACAAGGAGTCTCTAACTTAGGAGGTGTTTCATAAAAGAACTAATCATTGAAAAGTGATAAAAAAAATACAACTAAAAATAAAAATAAACAATAGATAGAACCCATTTTTTTTCTTTTGATAATTGTGGGTATCCGGGTCAGTTTGCATGCCTCAACTAATACCATGGGACCCTGAAGTGAATGGCCTGATAAGACCCTCAGTAGGCCCTAAAGGGACTCAAACTATTGACCATTGGGAGCGAACCTAAGGCTATACCAACTAAGCTACCCCTTAGGGTGTAGAACCCACTTTTGAGGTACATAACACAAACTTTTCTTTTTATATAGGTAAATTTTTGTCCAACACAAATTCTAAAATACTTAAAGCTAACACCACCAAAAAAACCACTGAATTTGTTAAGTAAAAGAGACTTGACTGACTAATCAAAGCAAAGCATAGTCAATGAGCTTTAAATTTTTGCAAAATTTTCATTTCATGGTTATCCTTTTTATAGGATAAAGTTCTTATTATTAGATCACTTTATACCAAAATTTATCTACTTTTGAATCAAAATTATTATTGGTTCCTTCATAAAATAAAATTAAAAAACTTTATTTTAATTAATTATGGGAATTATTTTAAATTAAATTCTATTCTTCATTGATTTATGTTGAAAAATAAATTCTTTTAAAAAAAAATTATTTTTAATCATATAATACAGTAAATTTAGAATTCTAAATAAACTGTTTGATTAGTTTTAATAAGAAAAATTGCACATTAAACCAATAGTTTACCAAGCAAAAACAATGAAAGGTATGAGTATATTTCTAAGAATTGTTTTGATAAAAGAATTATTTTTTTTAAATTAAATGATTATAAGATATGTTTAAGAATCGTGCACTAAATGGTTTTTGTTAAAGAAATAATATTATGATGAAGCAAATTAAATGAATCACGACCGTTTTATTATTATTAAATATTCATAACATATGTTTAAGTTAAACTTAAATTCTATTTATTTACAAATCAACATATAATTTATCTATTATTTTTAGTTAAATTATGTTAATTATGGTGAAAAATATTATAATAGTAATAAAAATAATAATAAAGGGTTATATGATTAGAACGGGTAAACAATCAAATATTCAAAAGAATAATCTCTTAACTTTTAGAAACAGGAAATATAATCCTTTTTTTGACAAAAATACTCTCCATCAGTTTTTTATCTCCATTTCATGACCAAGTACTCTTGAAATAAAAACTGAACCTCTCTTTAAATAAAATCTTTACTATAAAATAAGATCATAATTCTAAATAAAAACTCTATTTAATTAATTTCACTCATGTAATTAAGATTTTGAAGTTAAGGCAGAGTACTAGATTAAGGCTTGATACCAATTTTTTCCTATAGAACTGAGAAAAATTTTATGCATTCATACACACTTTCAACCTAAATGATGATTGAAAAAGTGTTTGGATTTCTATAGAAGAAAAGATGGCAGTATATTTATAATTTTAACCATAACTTGTGAAACTGTATCATCAAATAAAGATTTAATCACTCCACTCCAGTAATGCAGTTTCATCTCCATGAACTATCATATACAATGATTAAATCTCCAAAGGATGTCATAACAAATATAAGGCTAAAACCATGTAATGAAGTTAAATTTGTCTATGCCTCTCAAAAACAAATAATAATTACTTTAAATTTGTGCAATGAATCATTTTCAGACTACAGCTGTCTTCATTATCAAATATCCAAATTAAATTCAGCACTCAGACCTAAGACAGTACCAACCACTTTTTTTTGCTTTTATTAACTTAGCATATGTAATTTCAGCACTTGTAATCCGTACTTAATTTTAAATTTTATCAAACGCTACACTAATGTCGTTTATCATAGATGCTTTACCACCTTGATTTGTGCTCTTCATAAAGATTTTAGTTTAGGTCAAGGAATCCTAATTTCAAGGTTAGCTTACCTTCTTTTTTTGAGTGTTTTTATTATTATTATTTTTAAGGAAATGAAGTCTGTTTCTGATTAAAAAGAAAGCATATACTTTATCAATATCATAATTATAACTGAATCCATATTAAAGAAACTATGAACGATTAGCAGGGTTAATTTGTAAGGCATTTAGTACTTACATGTCCTGAGGGAGTGTGGAATCATCGGTATTGGAAAACAAAAAAAGTGAACCTCCACTTTCAATGCTAAGAAATTTTAGGGAAGCCAAATCTGTGTACTCATTTGTAACTGCAAATATATCCACACATACACCAGCTTGAACAGCGACAGCAGCCTGTAGAATATGTGTCAATGTTTGTACTCTACAAAAACATCAAACTAAAAAAAATTAAAAAATAATTTAGATCACAATTACCAGATCTTTGTAGAATGGTGTCTGCTCAGGAAGCAAAGCTCGATCTGCATCCTCACCTTTACTAGCATATTGCTCACCATACCGTCTTGTATCTAGTTGGCCAGCTCCATAGTCAGGAGGACCAGATAAAAAGGCAAAGACTCTAGCTGCATTTATGTTCAAAGAATAAAATGTCCTTAGGTGCACAACAAAAAATAACGAAAGTGAAAAAATGAAACTTAAAAGAAAAAGCATAGCCATTAATTGCATGAGACTGACAACAAATACAGTGATGAGATTTGATGATATCACACCTAAGGCAAATGTATTTCCGTATTCTGATCCAAGGTAATTAAAAAGGGCTTCCATTGCCACTCCAAAACCTCGGCC
This sequence comes from Tetrastigma voinierianum, assembly GCA_016808115.1. Lineage (NCBI taxonomy): Eukaryota > Viridiplantae > Streptophyta > Magnoliopsida > Vitales > Vitaceae > Tetrastigma > Tetrastigma voinierianum. The sequence continues at coordinate 428,510 of JAEQBH010004632.1, forward strand.
ACCAAGCAAAATGCCATCTAGTCCTTGACCTGCGGCTGTGGTTCTTTCCCATGAAGTTGTTGGTTTTAGTGTTTCAAGTGCTGATACAATACGGTCCTTACAAGTTTCCACCTGTAAAAGCAATGTTTACTATTTAGAGCTAAATTAATATTACTAATACAAATAAGAAATTTTGGATACTGACTGATCTAACAACTTCCTAGTCACTCACTAAAGAAAGAGCTCCTAAGGAGGGATCCTCTTTCTCCTTATTTATTTGTGTAGATTATGGAAGTTTTCAGCAGGTGAATTGGTTTGCTGAGGAGAATGGTTTTATCAGGGGTGTCAGGTTGGAAGGTAGAGGAAAAGAAGAGGTTCAGGTTTCACATCTCCTGTTTGCAAATGGTTAATAGATGCTGTACAGTCTTTTCCTTTATTGTCTTACTGTATTGTGGGTCCTATGAGTGTGTGTATATATAAGTCCAATATGTAATGTAGAGACTAGACTTATTTTACGGCCAAATAATATAATTAGGGATTCTCTTCTTCACGGTATCTAAAGCCAGAAAACCCTAATTACTTTTCGATGATCGTGTTTCATTCGGGATCTCCTTCGCCACCGCGGCCGCGCCGTCCTTTGCCGTGGCGACTTTCCGAGGAAGCTCTTCTCGGTAGGAAACCCGCAGTTTTGAGGCGCCGCGAGGCCGATCTGCGTCGGTGGCAACCCGCCGCTGACCGACCTTCTTGCGAGTCACCACCTTGACCTTCCTCAGACTGACTTGCCGTCCCACGCCTTTGGCGTGAGTGCCGGTGTGGGCGCGTGGCTCCTTTTCGGTGCGGGACTCCACACCGCAGTCGTCGTGGCCGAATCTTCTTTATTCTATCCTCCGTGGTCCACGACCCTCTTATCACCTTTTGTATTTACCTCCGCAGCCTCCGTCGATGCGTCTTCTCTACGGTTTGGGTCATCTTTTTGCTTTCATCTCGATTCAGTAGTGATTTCAAGTTCCTGGCCGTGATTTCAAGCTCCTGGCCGTAATTTCCTCTATTAGGGCTCTCTTCCAATCAAGCGTGATTGATCTCCGATTAAGTGGATATGGCAACTAAAATTCTATTTTTACTTACGGTATCTTCAGCTCTCCCTACTATCACATCAGAAAAATTGATTAGTAGTGAAATTATCTCTCCTAGTCGACTTACATTGGAACTCTGGTTCATGGAATAAGGGTTGTAGGATCATCTTATTCTGTAGGAGGATGCTATACCTAGTGTTGACAAGATGCCTTTGGAAGAAAATAGATGCCACGACTATGTAGCGTATTATGGCAGTTGGTTGATCCGAAAATTTTGCTTCATCTTCGGGCTTACAGACATATTCTAAGTTTAGAATCGGGCAAAATTTAACCACCGCTTTCAGTAGTAATATCAACCTCTGAACATGGTTATCTAATTATATTGGCGGATTAAGCTCTCTTAGGAGGAGTTCGACATTGATGCCTCTTACTAGTGGCGTTGGGGCTCGATAAGCATGAAGTTGACAAGTTCTTCATGGTCCTTACTCTCATTGAATAACCGTCGGGATCTTGAGACCCTCAGGATTAGATTCTTGGCGATTAATAGTCCGTCCTTGGATGATGTGTTTGCTCGCCTCTCGTATCTCCTCACGGACTTTGCCATCGATGGCCCTTCCGTTCTTTGTGTTAGTTTCTCCTTACTAGCAGCCGGGAGGACGCAGTAGTGGCAGAATTAGGGGACAACGTCCTCATTACTTTGTGCAATGAGCTTGCCCACGCTTCGTGATCGTTATTATCGGTTCATGGGCTGACCTCCCATGCGCACACGTGGCGATGCCCGATTCGGTCTCGATTCCTTGCACAGACTGCGACTCCACACATCTTAGGGTATTCCCCCAGCGGTGAGTATGATGCCTATCTTAGCTGTCCGGCGGCCGTCGACACATTTATCACTCTCATTTTGCCACGAGCCCAGAGTAATGCCTCTGCTGCCTTACTCATACATCTTCCTCTTAGACCACGGATTCTAGACTGGTGCTTCCAATCCCACATTTACGTAATAAAGATCTTTTCTCTTCTCTTCTTTGCTACCCACTACTTTACCTCTTTGTTACAACAGCTAATGGTTCTGGCGTGCCTAAGGTATTAGTTTGGCTCATCCTCTCCCTTCCCTACCTCATACATCCTTTACCTCTAGTGTCCCTTAATCTTATTTCCATATTAAATCTTTCGTACTCTTAGCGACCCATTATTTTTCGATAAATTTGTGACCTTGCGGGGCCGGTCTGAGAGAAGGCGATTGGCATCGGACGGTAGTCCGGGGGCTCATCACCTCACCTGCGCAATCATCCCTGCGGTTTGCGTTTCCGCGTGCTCCCCTCCTCATCCGGTCAGTCACGACCACCCCTAGTCTTTCTAAGTTCGGAAGATGGTCCCTCGTTTTCCACTTTATCGTCACTTGCGTTGAGTCTGTCGGCAGGAAACATACTCACGTATCTCGTTCATGATTTGAATAATCGGGCAACATCTCCTTTTGAACTAGTCCCTGCCCGATGTTTGAGATTTGTAGCCAGTTCACGTACACTTTAGACTTCGATTATTTTGTCACTTTCATTGATGACTATTCTCGATGTACTTAGTTATTTTAATCAGTGAGTTATATTATTTTCCATAAATTTTTATCTTTGAAATTATGATTCGATATTTCTATTCGTATTCTGCGTAGTGATAATGCCAAGAATATTTTACGCCTTTTATTTCATTTATGTCCTTAGGATCGCCATCGATCTTCTTGTGCTCATCTCGCCAATAAAAATGGGATAGGCGGGCGAAGTAGTGTCTTACATTGAAACGATTCGTGCTCTTCTCCTCCCTTTATCATGTTCCTTTTTCGTTTTTGGGGGTATTGTTCTTCTGACTTATTTATTTGAATTAATAAGTAATGCCCTCATCGTATTACATGCTCGAATTCCTCATTCCTTCTTTTCACAGCCCTGACCTCTTTATTTCCTTCCTCCTGTGTCTTTGGTTGTACTTGCTTTGATCATATTCTCACTCCGGGACAAAATGGCTTTTGAGAAGAGCCACAAATGCATCTTCCTAGGCTACTCCCGACTTCAAAGGGTTTTATAAGTTGTTATTCCCCTCGGTTCGTCGATACTTTCTCCATTGATGTCTCATGCTGGGACTCCCCGCTTCTTCTCCTCCTCAGGAGTCTCTTCCCATTACTATAGTCTTACCCTTCCTATCATCTCCTGCTAGATTTGATGATGTATCTTCGTCCATGGGTTTTACCATAGTCTTAATCCCATTGTTCCTCTCCGCCTGGCTGGGGCCCCTGTGACTCACCTCCTCTCCGCCGACTTCTCCTACCCTAGAGGCTCTTTGTTGCGATAACTTGCCATTGCTCTTCGGAAGGTAATCGCTCTACACAGCAATCCTAAATCCTATTTACAATTTTTGAGTTACCATAGTTATCTTTACTGCGTTGTTTCTCTTATTTCCTCACATTTCTCTTCCTAAGAACACCCGATGAAATGACTTCATCCATTTGTGACGGCTTGATGGTAGATAGAAATGGTTGCTCTGCACTCCACTGCCACTTGGGATCTTGTTGTTTTGCCATTTGGTAAGTTTCCGGATTCAGTTCTGTGGATTGGGTCTACCGGTTAAGGTTAGTCTGATGGTGATTGATCGCTATAAGGCGGTTGATTTGCTAAGGATATACTCGGGTTTATGGTTACGATTATGGTGACACCTTCTCCCAGATTGCAGACCATGCAGTAGATGCCTTGTCCATGGGCTATGTGTTCTGTGCTTTCGAGTTGGATATTAAAAATGTTTTCCTTCACTTGAGTGATCTGGCCGGGGAAGTTTATATGGAGCAACCGCACGGTTTGGTAGCCAGAAATTGGTTGGTGTCACGGGGATTCGCGCGCTCTGCTAGCAGCGAAACGATCTCACCGAGCATGGTTGGCGTTTAGTTACATTCAAGAATTTGGCGTAGCCAGCGATCTGAACCGACCGGTTTTTATCATCATAACTCTTGAGCGGTGTATTTATCGGTTGTTTATGTGGATGACATCGTCATTACGGCGTGTCGAGGATGGTATTCGAAGCTAAAGCAACATCTTTTCACCAGCTCAAGCTAAGAGACTTGAAACTGAAGTACTAAAAATTGAATAGCTCCGATCCGGTTACGGTGTATTCTCTCAGCCGATATCGCTGACGTCTTGGAAAAACGGTATGTTAGTATCAGCCGGTTGAAAACCTCCCTGTGGATCTAATGTCAAACTTGTACGGGACCTGGAGTCTTTAGAATCTGGGAGATATCGGCTTATTTGTTAAGTAAGCGAACTATCTCACCATTACTACGACCGGTTTCATTTATACTAGGTAAAGTGTTGTTGATCAATTCCCTCCCCGATCTGCATGCTTGATAGCCATTGGGATGTTGTAATCGCATTCTTCGATATATTAAAATTACAGGCAGTGTGTTGTGCGAGAATAGAGAGTCTACACCAGGTTATTGGTTACAAAGATCTGGTGGTTGGCTCACCCAGATGACGTTCCACTTAAGATCTTTGCAGTAACACCAGTTGGTGGTAACCTAATATCTGAAGGTAAACAACATCAAGTGGCTGGAATCTAAGCGGCGGCCGTGTCGGTATGGCCTGGCAACATGTGAATCATATGGGTGAACACCTTCTCCGAGGAGTTGAGATTTGGAAAGGATGAGCAGTTGAAACTCATACTGTGATAACCCGAGCCCTTTGCATATTGCATCCAATCCAGGTCTTCCATTAAAGGACCAAACACATTGAAGTTGTTTTCCAGCCGTTAGAGAGAAGATCGCGTCAGTGTATGGCTACTAGTTTGTCAATTCAAATGATCAACTAAATGAACATCTTTTACTAAATCTCTCAGAGGTCCCAGAATTAAATACATTTGTAACAAGCTTGGTGCATATGACATATATGCTCAGAGCTTGAGGGAAGATGTTAGATACTAATACAGTCTTTTCCTTTATTGTCTTCTTTTGTATTAAATTCTGTAGTGTGTATATATAAGTCGATATGTAATGTAGAGACTGACTTATTTTACGTAGGAAATAATAAAATTAGGGATTCTCTCTTTTCTCTCTTCTGATCACATCTGCGTAAAATGGCGGTGATGAAATCGCATTTGATTCATTAGCCCAACCAAGACTAGACTCTTTGGGCCATGATTGAGCAGCAAGTGTAGTTTAGTTTAGGTTGTTCAGAAAATTCCTCTTTCAATAGAAGTTTAACAGCCTTGCAAAGTGTTTAGAAGCATGATATCCATATTAACATAAAAATGAGAATATATTAGCTAAGGAAACATACGGTGTCTCGATCGAAGAGCGCTAGATCCTCGGACAGTCTCTCTACTTTTGCGACATCCACGCGATGTTTGGGGTCCTACTAGTGCCACTCTACTTTATGGTTTCATTGCCTTTATTACTTTTCTGTGATTATTCTGGTGCTTGATTATTTTAATGAAAACTTAGTGATTATTTGTCTTTCAATTTCATGCTAAAGTCGCACTCAATTGATACTTTTATTGTGTTTTGAAGTGAAAATGCAAAGAATATTTCTCATCATGCTCTCTTCTTCCATGTCTTCCCATAGATTCTTCACCAAATCATCATGCTTACAATCCTCAAGCGAATGGGTGGATTGGCCCAATGTCATTTAGTTGGGGAACTGACTCACACTCTCCTCCTCCTCATGGGTTTCTCAGTTTAGGGGATTCTATATCTGGCTTGCGTATTAGTTGATTAATCGTATGTACGTCTGTTTCATGATCAAATCCCTGTTAAATGCTGCTAATCAACCTCCTTTTGCCTCCCTATATTTGTGTCCTTTTAGTTTGTGCTGTTTTGTTCATATTCTCACTCATGTGCAGAGCAAACTCTGTTGGCCACAAGTAATCATCTTCTTGGAGTTACTCGCTTTGGAGGGGTTATCATTGTTATTCTCAAGTGATGGCCCGCTACTTCATCTCTGTTGGTGTCACCTTCTTTGAAGATTCATAACCTCTGCGGCCACGTCCATCTGTTTTGGGATATCTTCTAATTCCTCTTGTCTTACCATCTCTAGTTCCCTTCTCACCTACGGATCTTGTGACTCAACCATCGAGGTTTATACTAGCCATCCTCGTCCTCCCTCGGGGCCTCTTGTTGAATCTTCTTCTATGCCACGTCATCTGCCGCTCCGGGTTCCACAGTCGATCTTTCAACAATTGTCATTTGGAAGGTGCGCTCTCCTTAACCAGCATCTTGTTTATAATTTTGAGCTTTCATCACTTGCTCTTTGCCTGCTTTACCTTTTGACACCTTGTCTTCCTATCTACCCCAAGCACTAGTGAGGCGCTCTCTCTCATCGTTTGGAAATAAGTAATGGTTAGGGAAATGGAAGCTCTTGACTCCAATGGCATATGGGAGCTTGTCGTTCTTTATCGGCAAGTCGATTCGTTCTTCGTTGGGTTTTACCTCTGATGTTAGGACTGATATGGCTGGGACGTCGGCTTTGAAGGCTCGTTTGGTTGCCAAGAATTTACACTAAACAATATGGCTTCAGGCTATTATGATACTTTCTCTAGTGGCCAGTGACCCTTTTGTTAAACACTTTTTCTATAGCTCTTATGTGCTCATGGCCCCTTTCTCAATTGAATATCAAGAATGCCTTCCTTCATGGTGATATCCTCGAGGAGGTTTATATGGAACAACCGCCTGGTTTTGTTGCTCAAGGAGAGTTTGGTTTGGTATGCAAACTCACATTAGTTCATATATAGTTGCTTGATCTCCTTAAGCTTAGTTTGTGGGTTCCACCTCGATGGTTCAAAGTTTGCATGGTCGAACACGGCGGATGACTCTAATTTTTCAATCATTCATACCTCACATTCAGACGATGTACTTACTGATTGTTTATGGATGACATTGTATGCATTAACGACAGTGATGACTAGGATGGTATCGAGCTCAAACAACCTCTTGACCTCTTTCAAACCAAAAAGGAACGGGAAACTCAGTATTTTCTAGGCATTAGATAACCTTAGTCTAATTAGGAGTGGTTATTTCTCCAAAGGAAGCCCCTTTGTGGATATATTGGCAATCTGGCATGTTATTTGGCAAGCATGAAACGACTCTGTGGATCGAATGTCAAACTTATGTATCGAATCGAGTCTCTCGAGATGGGAAATATTGGCGACTTATATGTAAGTGAACTGTCTACATATCCTCGACATTTCTTTCATGAGGCGTAGTGGTCAATTCCTACAATCATCTTGTAGTAGTCATTGGGATCTTTGTGGATTCGTATCTCAGGTATGTGAAGAGCCAACAAGACGAAGGATGGGACTTATAGTCATACATATTGTTATGGTATAGTGATCGACCAAAATGAGCTCACCTGAATAACGTTCTATGAGGTATTTGTGTTCATTGGAGGTAACTTAATATTCTAGAAGAGTAAGAAACAAGATACCAATTGAGGATTTAGAAATTTGACCAAATATCAAATATGGCCTTAGCAACATGTGAACTCATATGGTAGAAGCATCCTCCGAGAGCAAGATTTAGGAAGGATGAGATCAGTTAAACATAAGTGATAAATGATCGTCGCGCATGTTCATCTAACCAGTTTTCCATGGGACCAGCTTTGTCAAAGTGGTTACCACTTATCAGGATAGAAGATTGCATCGGGATGCATGACTCTTGGATTTTATCAAGCTACAATGACCAGGAATATCTTTGCCGATCTCTGACTAGTAGCCTTATAGTAAAACATTTATTCATATGCTGAGCTGATATGAAGTGTTAAGGTTTAGTCTCTAATCCATTTAGGATTCTTTTCTATATTAGCTCTTGTCCTCTAATTAGACTCCTTTTATTTTCTTTTTTCTTCTTACTAGAGTATAAATATGTTACCTCCTTTGTAAGTGTGAAATTAGTAGTTCCATTTTCTCTCATGAGATCTGATTTGTGTCTTTGGTGTCTTAGAGACAAATGACAAAGGACTTTCAATGATGAAGAAATGTCAAACTAGAGTTTGAAGGATCTTTTTCTTAGAACTCTTATTGATTGGGCCAAGCATTTTTCAGGTTTGGATTGTTCTTTTTCTATAAATTTGTTGGTGAGCTTCTATCTTACCAATCTAGCTTTGTCTAGGTTGTTTGCTCTTACTCTTTGCTGCTTGTGGTGTTTTTGTTGTATACTGCCTGTATAATAGCTGTTTTGGTGTCTCTTAATTGAAGGTTTTGTTAATTAGAGAGAAAATAAAAAGGAAAGATCTCCCAAGGAGACAAAATAAAGTGACAAAGACATCAATAACACACCGGAGCCAAAAATGACAACAAAGGCATAGCATCTTCAAGCTCAATAGGCAGGCTTGCATCTGAATCTGCGGGGACAAAAACATTCTTTACAATTGGCACAGGCCCTTGAACATCATACAACCCTATTTTGTGGCTAAATGTGTAAGCAAACCAGTGCTAAGGCACCAAGGCTGTAAAATGAAAGAAGTAGTTTTCAAATGGAAAAAGTTGTGTGGAAAGAGAGAAGGTATTATAAATATACCTTCAATGCTGCCAATAGAGCACTTTTAATGAGTTCCAAAAACTCTTCTGATGCTGGAACAAATTCAAAAAGGAAATTGCCACCTGTGGCTCATCTTTTCAATGCATGCAGGAAAATAATAGATAATAAAAATTATAATGAATAAAGGACATGAGAGTGAAATATAATAATAATAGGATCAACAGAAATTTTGACCCAGATAAAAGGAAGTTCAAGGAGCATATAATTTAAAACATATATAAACATATTGAACTACCACTTAAGGGAAAAAAATTATTGATTGGTTCTAGAGATAAATAAATAATAAATAAATAAATTAGTTGTGCACAGCTTACTAGAGAAGTAGGGATTGGAGGAGAATGGAAAAGAGAAGGTAGGGTCTAGGCATGGACATTGTTTTGAGCTTCAAATCCCTTACAATCCTTTTTCTTTTTTTTTTTCGATAGGCAAAATCCCTTACAAACCTATACCACATGCTTCAATCCAAAGTCCCATCCCAACTCTTAGTTCTGGTATATTTGTTTATATTAGTCCAGGATAAATAGACCCACCCCCATCTATCAAAAGCCCTATGCCCATTATTTTTTGGGCTACCTTTATAAATTGACATGTTGGAAAGAATGCAGTTGCTTTGGTTAATATTCTGAGAAGTAGGAAACAGTGAACCTAACTGCTATAACAGTGATTTCTCTTCTAATTTACTTGCATGCGAGAAACTTCAGAAGAAAAAACCATATCTAATTTTCAGTTGACCTGCCAGGAAGCACAATCCTGACCCTGATGGGCTCATTCATGCAAGCTAGGTGGGTTTTCAGGTTCAATTGAGAAACAAAAATGATTGAATAAGAAAGAGAAGAGAAAGATATCTCCTCCAAGAAAAATTTAACAAAGAAACCAGAAAACAGGAACTCAACACCAGAACAACAACAAACAAACAAGCAAATAAACAAAACACAAGAAAAAAAAATAAAAAACAAATATCACCAAAGACGAGAATAGAAATTGCTAGAGAAGTCTTAAAGCGTCAAAATCCTGTCATTACTGCAGTATCAGCCAAAGTGGAAGGTTTTCACAACGATGCAAAAGAGCATTCACTTGTGCTGGAAATATCAACAGCCTTTTAAAAACTGACATCTCCAAACAGCTTCTAGCTTCTGCCTAACACCATATTAAAAATATCACCTTTGACAATGATGCATGGTACACAAGATTAGATGCTTCCCTCAGATTGAAACAGCTCTTAATTAATGCTGGCACCATAATTGAAAAGTACAGCCAAAAGAAAGAAAAAAATATGCCATGGGTTCAAAATATTATAGGAACACCCATTTGATCTAAATTGCTTACGAAGATTCCATGACAACTGAATTGCACAATGTCTTCAAGGTAACAATCACACTCCAAATTGACCAAATGGCAGCATTCATGCACATTTCTAAGGCTAAGTAACCCTTTGACCTCTAAAGCAAAGGAGTCCATGAAGCTGACAAGATGGGAGCAACTGAAAAATGGAGAACTTTCTCATATGACATGTTCATGAAACAAGTATCTTAAATTTCTTTCTTAACTAAAGCATCTTTTCTCTGTTAACCTTGTACTAAATCACTACCTGGTCGGCAACTTGAGTTTGAGAGGGAAAGCTGGAGTGGGAATGTCAAACAAATTAGCACAAATGAACTTGAAAAAGTATGCACAAGAAATCCCTCAATAACAAGAGCCTCAAGTTTTTGCACATGGAAAATCATACACCTTGTTGAAGTTTCTAAGATGGGAATTTCCATTTGACCATGACTGCTCCAACATATATATTATTGTTTACCATCTTAATTATTTCACTACAAGAACATTAATAATTGCTGAGTGGTGAATAACACAGTTTCTGCACAGATCAATTCCTCATTGCCCTCTTTGGTGCGACTGATGGAGTGCATAGAAGGATTTAAGGAGGATAAGAAGTTTTCCATTATTAAATTTAAGGGTGTGGATCAAGCTATCGGTTATCGATTCAAGAACTGCACCGATATCAGAATCTCACTGATATCAGGCTATAAGAAATATATGCTAGTTTAAAAGCTAAAAAAATACTAAGAATAACGAAAAATTATCATAAATAAATACAATTAGATCAACTCAAAATATTAATAAACTAAAGCCCTATCTACAACATTGTTTAAATTAGTCAAAAGAGCACTTGTTTGGATAACTTAACACTAAGAGCCAAGCTGCTACTAGGCTAACAGCAGCCTGTAAGAAAATGCCATCCAATGGATAACCAACCCTCCCCAAGAGACTCCTTAATCAAACGCCCAAAGATCTCCTAGTCTCTTTTATGACAAATGCACCAAAATAAAGCCCAAGGAGCAAATTTCCACACTTCCTTCCCCACTTCCCCTCAAATTACCTATTGTTCACTAAAGATGACAACACCTGAACAATATAAAAAAGGAAGAGAAATATGCGCTACATTTTAGGCCATACAATAATAAAGAAAAAAATATTTGATATCTCCAAGATCTTGCTAATCAAATATTATTGTCTCCTTGCTGTCTACGTAAGCAACACTAGCTCAAAGGGTTAACCCCTCTTAACCATTGACCGTTACTATGGGAAATCATCACTCAAAACTAACTACTCAGCAAGAACCTGCGTATAGGCACATGAAGCCACAACCAAGTCAACAAGCAATAATCTAGAAAAAAGCAGTGAACCTAAGAAAAAGCTAAGTAATGAATTTTATTTGCAACCTTCCTTACTAGAGCCATGCTATATTAAAGGAGTATATTACTAAAGGAAAAATTCAATAGCCATACATCTGGCCCACAGAACTCTTTACAGCCCGAAGTTCCAAATCATGAAAGTTTTTATGAACTTTGGGATACAAGCATCATTTCCACCCTTTAGGCAACAGAAATCAACAACCAAGGCTTTTCCATTTCTGATAAGGCAAACAGAAAGGAGAAAAAAATTCCTACAAGCAGCCTCCAAAAAGATTGAGGCAGAAATTTGACCTATGCCACTCCCCACAACAATACTGGTGAGACCAACAAAAATCTCTAATCCTTCCCTTGTAGATTCGCAAATCCCTGAACCTATCAGATGCTACCCTTCACCATTTCCCAAATTTTTTATTCACTCCACAAGCTGTCTCTATCCCCGGCAGACCTTCAATAACACTTGACCAGAAAGGTTTTGTTAACCTATCTTTATCCATCAGTTCTCCTTGAAACTTTAATGCCAAGAGAACAATGTTGTCAAACATAAAAGGCAATGTCCAGGCAATAGCACTCCTTTTAGCCTAAGGTGAAAAGTGAAAAAACAAAGTGATAGTCTGACTATAGTAAGCCAATAAAAAATTTACATAAATTACCCATTTACACTTGACCAACATAAGCATTGTCTGTAACAATCAACACAATTAATTTTCCATCCCTCATGTTGTCTAATAAAATTAACAAAATAATAAAAATTATTCAAAATGTTAAAGATTATACTCCAGTTCATTAGAAATCAAAATGTTAAATATTATACTCCACATCATAAGAAAAAATCATATAGTTTCTAGAAATACTCATCCTAGTGAATATTTTGATTTTTTAAACATCTAAAAATCATAATGAAAAACAAAATAAAAGAATCAACATCTTCTTTTCCTTTTTTGATAAGTAAATTAGAAAGTATCATCAAAAGAACAGAGGGTAGCAAAGAGGCATTCCAAGGTATACAAGGGTATTACAATAGTTTGCCTACTGAAGTATACAAAAGAACAAGTAGAAAAGAGGGCTGCCAACTCTACTTCCTGCTTTATCCTTTTCACCTAAGGCAATACCAAAATTGTTTGTTCAAGAATCAACTAAAATGATACTCTAGACCAAGACCAGCAAATGGCAAAATAATTTTGGCCTTTAGGTGCAGAAGACTATAATCAAAGCCTTCTTGTTTTTTCTCCCTCCATATCGTCCAAAAGATACAAATTTGGGCTGCCATCTAAATCTTCTTGCTATTTTTACCGTAAACTAGACCTTGCCACCCAATAAGCAACTCTCTAACCGAATAAGGGAGGACCCAATCAACACTAGCAAGGGCTAAAAGTAGATTCCATAATTCTCTAGCCAAGGAATAGTGCATTAGGATATGCTCTGTGCACTCTTCTTCCTCGCAACGCAGGAAGCATATACTAGCAAGAGCTCTTCCCTTCTCTTAAGCTGATCTTTCTTGGGAAGGGGCTGCACCACTGCCCTCCAACTCAATAAAATCAACAAACCATCCTATCTTTCACTTCTTGGCAAATTCTCTTATCTTGGATTGTACAAATGAACCTATTCACCATAACCTGCTCCCAGTCATTGAAGGGTCTTGAAAATCATAGGTTCCAGCAGCCCCCCCATCTCTTCTAAAATGTCCCACAACGTTGCCACCCTAGCCCCCTTTGGAAGCAGCCACTGTATAAGGTAGGAAGATCTCACACAATGGAGCTTCACCACACCACTTGTCCTCCAAAAAGCGAACTCTTGTACTATCTCCCGTGATAAATCTACAGTTCTTCTTTAACTCCGTTGCTTCCTTTTCAATTTCCTTCCACACACCCACTCCATACCCCTCTCTAACATCACAAGTGTACCAACCTCCTTCTTCATTCCCATATTTCAAAGTGATAATGAACTTCCACAGGGGATCATATTCTGCTGAAAAAGTCCAACTCTATTTACATAGTAGAGCCCTATTTAGGGTGGATAGGCATTGAACACCCAAGCCCCCCTTAACCCTATCTAAGCAAACAGTCTTCCACTTCACATTATGAGGATTCCTCTAAAAGAATCAACATCCTAGAGAAGCTTTAGGCACCATCCTCATAGTGATCATTAAAAAGGAAATAATATAATAGATTGATAGCCTGTTATCTCATTATCATTATGATTAATAATATAATATTTAATATTATACTTCATTTAATCCACCATTGGATTGAATGAAATTACAAACTATGTTTAATCTTAACCCATGGTCAAAGTTGACCACCTAAATGCCTTGCATCTTATCCCAGGGCAACTGCCTAGGCATCATCTCTTTGAAACCACCTTGCTTGGGTCTTCGAGAGAAGACTTTTATCTGCCCTGGCCTAATGGCCTATGCTACCCGGGCAATCCTTAGAAAACAATGCAACAGCAGACCTTTCTGGTCCAAATTTGTGAAAGCTTGAAATTGCATTTTAAGCAAAAATCTATTCTTGCATATATGACTATTGCCAGCTCTGCTTGCAGGCACAAGCTAAAGAGTTCTCCAAACATTATTAGAAGTAATTCAGCATAAGGTAGCAATGAAATCTTACACGATAAATCAATGGCTGCAACATATACTGGGCGAGCCTGCATAGATTCTTCTTCCGATCCTTCCACTACAATAACGCGGATAAAACCAATCTCAGATAGCATAAGAGAGCAATGAAACACTGAAACCTTAAAAAAAATGTCCAATTTCTGCATTTTAAAATTCTGATTAACCGAGAAACAAAATATCCTCAATCAGCGATTAAGCCTATCTTTTACCTAATTACATTATAAACCATAAGAGTATGTTCCAGAAGATCCAATTTTGTGTTATTTTCTTTGCTTTTGCTGAACACTCAGCAATCAAACAAATTCTTATACAGCGCCAAACGAAAATTACCAGGCAATTCAAGATCTATGAATGAAGACATCATCTCCGCACACGACTGAGGCTGAGAGTAGCGAGTAATGGCCTCGGACGTGAGGCCGTTGAGGGTTCCACAGAGAGAGCAATTCCAAGCCCACTGTTCGAGTTCACAGTAAGTATTGGAGTAAGCCCAGCAGTTCTCGCATCGGGTAGAAGATGGCCGTCGATCCGTAGACGGAGGATTTCCATTCATCCGCTGGTGGCGAGAACGGCGTGATAGTGACACTGGGGGCGGTCTGGAGCCTTCTTGGGAGTCGGGGTCCGTTGGGAACCGTGACATCGTTGCCCTGACCGCCATGTGTGACACTTGAGAGAGGAACCTTCGAATTCGATTTTCTTTCTCTTTTCTTTCGTTTTCGTTTGCTTTTCCTCCGTTTTCCCCGGAATCAAACAGGAGGAGGAAACGGAGGATGAGTGTCGAACATTAACGGTGGGAGCTCAGGTGGAGGTGGAAGGCAGCTGCTCAGGCTTTGTATTGGCATCGGCCGCATGGGGTGAACCAGTAGAATTTCGCCACGTCAGCAAAAGTAATGACACGACACGGTCTGATTAGGACAATGAGCGCCACCACCTCACGGCTCGTTTCAAATCTCTACGTCTATGTGTGCCCTATGAAATACCGCATGTTTTTTTTAAGTAATTCTGCCGCGCCGCTGATGTCTGCCTTTACGTTCACCAAATATCTTGGTTATTATCTCTTTACATACCATTCCTTCAAAATTTTCCCGTCAACCCATCGACACTTGAGTTGTTACCACGAGCAATCCTCGTTCTTCCTGAAACAAAACCCCAAATCAGGGCTTGAAGCCATCCTCACTTTGGAAGAACCCGATCTCCTCACCAGAAACGGAAGAACCTCCCAAATGGGAGATCAAATAAGTTTGTTTCATCACCGGTTGTTTTCTTGGTTTTTAGGTTTTTGTGTGGAATTGTGTTCGGTCGAAACATAGATCTGGCGTCGGTTCTGACATTGAATCCGTTAGCATCAACATTCCAGTTCCGATGTGGGATTTATTGGTTCTCTACGGATCATGCGGATCCGAAATTCGTTTAATAATTGAGTTTCTGATGTCGGATTTTATCTTCGCGGATTTGATTAGTAATCGGGTAATGCATTTGGCCGGTTGTGATCTTCAGTTTATCTATTTCAGTTTAATTAAATTTCTGGATTTAGGGATGTCAGTTTAATGCATTCAAGTTTGATGATGTCGGATTGATTGCATAGCGGTTGATGATGTCGGTTGATTTCTCACAAAACTATTGTAATTTAGATGGTATTAGATAATGTAGAGTGCACTATGATCTCTTACTCTTAATGTGCTCAGAGATTTTAAGTATACGAGTCCACATGATTATTAGTCATATCGATGTGCCCGCTGTCAAACAGATTTATAAACATATGAAAATAGGTTAACGATAACTAGTAACTTATATGAGAAAATAGATTGTTGAACAATAGAATTAAGGTTAGATTAGGGAAATGGGAAGTTGATACAGATCATTTTAAGATTGTATTTACCAAACACGCACATAATATCATTTTCTTCAATCTCCATTCTTTCTATTAATTAACTAGCTGTATTTTTATATATTTAAATTCCTCTAAAGCCTTTGAAAATATGGTTCTTTGCACAGTTGTCCTTTTTACATCATTCCATGGGAGTGCACTAGAAAACATATGAATTGTGATTGTTTTGATGTGAAGTCTTGCTCATCAGCTTGGAGAATTTTATTGAATGATGAGATAACCATCATATCAAATTTTAACCTCACCCAAATAAAAGCCAAGGTACATACTATTCCAACTATATTTTCAAGTGGAGCATTGTGCAGGTGATCATCCCTAAATATTTTGTTTAATGATGATATTATTTACGAAGTTATCGATATTTATTTTCTTTTGATAGATATGCCACCGCTTTTTCGAGGGGATATACATCTAGTGCCTGTGAGACGACTTCTTTACGGATCGGGCGTGAAGCGATGGGTTGGTGAGAGAGGTTGAGCGGCGGATCGGATTACGGTTGAGCATCCTCAGGCATTATAGGGATGGTATGAAGGAGTGTCGAGGAATTGCTTTAGAGGACCTGTTGATAGATGTATGCGGAGTTTTGACAAACATATTGTGCGGCAAAGATGGTTGGGAGAGGTAAGCAATCATTGTCGAAGCTATATATATATACCATATACATATTAATTTTAGTTACGTAACTTTAATTGTATTTGTTGTCATTTTATTGTAGGATCAGGCACCATTGAAATTGGTGATCATGGTGCAAAGGCTTGCGAGTTATGGGAGCTAGATATGGAGAGGTCGTATTTATGAGGCGTACATCCGATCCACGGTTGTATGTTGACTAGTTGCGATCATCGAGTTGCACGATGATGATGTTGTCGGCTTTTTGTGGCGGTGGCGGCGAACCACGACATTTCATATATCGATTGGTGAGAACAAACCATCACAGAAACGGCGTGCATCATCTTACATACTGCATTGCCCGGATCGATGATATCATTCTCGGTAGCTTCATGTGGGCGGTACCAATGCTGTTGGTGGAGTTGTTGAGCTCTGCGGCGTAAGGCGCATCTAAAGAGCGGGCTTGATGCTTCGTTCTCCTTCAAAATTATTCGTAGGTGAAGGATCATTTTCGACTATTACGAGTCGTCATCGATGATGATGTAGTGTTTTCTCAGAACTTTCTTGCTCCATCCCGGTTGGTTGCACTCACATTTGCGATAAAATTACAGCCCAGTCCATGATGATGTAGCGACTGACCGGGACTGGCGCGGTTGATAGCTATGCTTGGGATGCGACTTGTTTTGGCGCCACATGCGGTGGCCGGCTGCTGCGACCGCGGAGTTTGAGGTGCGGCAGTTAGGTAGCTGCGAAGCCACTTTTACGGAATACGTTTAGTGACAATTTTCAAGCCCCCGTTTGTAGATAATTTTCAATGTTTGCTCGATGATTTTGATATTAATTTTATTGCCAGTTATGCTGGGCGCGGATTTACGAGCACTTTCGAATGTTTTCTTCTGCGGGATATGTAGTACAAAGTCCGTCCACGTGCAGCGTGTTGGAGGCATACGTGATTCGAATGGTTCGCTGATCGGTTGGGCTTCGTCAGATTGATTTAGTCTGTGGGGGTATATGAGGATCAGCCAGCTGACACCCCTTTCAAGTGTTGTAAAATTGTCACGGATTACGCAAGTGCGAATGAGTTGTGGAACCATCATCCGGGGCGGGTCTTCTGCCCGGTTGTATATTCGAACCATTCTCGGCGCTGCACTCCATTTACGTGTGGTAACCATTCGGTTGATCTTGGGGAAGATGGGCGGATCACTGGCGATCATTCGAGATTCAGCGATCACCTATCTTCGAGCTCGGGGAGAGAGTGTGCAGTACTCTGGCGTGTGTTAGCATATCATCGCGTCGTTCAACCACATCTTGTTAAGTTCCAGCGAGATGCGATCCCTCTGCCCTCACATCTTGTCTGCGTTAAATCGCATGGATCAATATGGACCAATTTGACCTGTGCGTCTGATTATTATGATTGATGCCGGCTTTTCATTATAATTACTAATATTAAGTTCCTGTATTTGTGTATGACATTGACGCTGATGGGCGTGATGAGGAAAGACAGTCGGCGATTATTTTGGGGTGCGCTGGCGAGGCGCGCGACGCTACGGGCGGTTGAGACGTGGCGTCTCGCGGCCTCCATCACGGGCGCTCCGGCGTGTCGCCTTTTTTATCACACCCTTTACGCATCCCTTTTTAGCCATCTCAAGCGCATCACATCATCTGGCGTCGGTTGGTCTCCACCATCAATCGATGATTCTCTCATACCGACCGGTTCTCTCCACGACTGTTTGCTCCTCAGCTGGATCAGCCATTTGCGAGTTCTCACGCATCTACTCACGGGCATATTCCGTTCGAAGAAGGAAAAAATACTTAGTTTTTATGTTGTGTTATGTTGTTTAATGTTAAATAGATAATGTGATTAATTATATTATTATTTTATTGGTTTATTGTTGTGCCCTCCTTAAACAACTGACCAATGATTGAATTTATTCTGTCTTCATGTGATTAATGTGTGAGTTCCACAAGATTAATACCTGATTTAGCGAAAAGACCTTGCCAGTATGGAGTAAGTAAGATTGAAGGACCGTCTGACTGGCAATACATCATCAATTGTTGTATCTGTGTGTTTCTCCATCGGTGTCTCTTATTGTCCAGCTACGATTAGTTAATTCCGTGATCTGCAACCTGTCAGAAATTACATAGGGGATCTCCATCCCCTCGAGCTGCTGGTATCGGTAATTCGCCGATTCACATGCAATTGGTATTGGTGATGTCTGAATCAGAGTCTACCTCTGGCCAAGATGTTATGTCAAAAGTAAAAATGCGAGCCATTGAACTTAACCGGTTGAGAATAAAACTGCCACCCATGCGAGCCAGTAATCCTCAACCGTCCAGTACCTAATGGTTGTTTGTTGAAGTGATGTGCGTCGTCGATCTCGTCAGTGATCTGTTGACATTATCATTAAATCAAATGAACTAACACAATGTTATCTTGTAAATTTTATCAAATGACCCATGTGAATAAAATTCATCTATATCATGGACAAGGTGCGAAACCGATGTGGGATAAACCAACTTCATGCGCGGTGATGGTCCATGCGGTTGAACGTATCATCAGCGAAAGTGTGAAGCTCACAGACCGAGCCGTGTGGGGCGTTCCACATCCTGCGTCTTCCCCGTTCACCGTGGCCCAGTGTTTCGGCGTCGCCTGACCGTCTGCCGCGTGCCGTGTTCACTATGTGTTCCGCGTGTTGATGTGGAAAGCATTTGTGTGCGCGCAATTTTTTCAGCGGTACTTTCACGGAACGTGGTGGTGGGAGAAGTACTATCGTGGCGGACTCAACAGTTTCAATCAGAAGGCTCGTTTGGTAGATAAATTGATTTTCAATGGACGACCCTTACCCTCTTAACCTTCTCGAAGTGAGTGATGCTGGGTGTTGTTCGAGGCAAACTGCTCTCTCGACTTTGCGCATTCTTTTTGTTTGCACGCCTCTTCTTTCGTAGTTATTAAATACTATCAGTCTCGTATATTTAATAACTCAGACGAGACAGTATGGTCACGGTTAATCCGCTTCCTCCAGTAAGTACCATCCGGAAATTGTAGGCTTTGTTTTGTTCAGCTCGGATTCGATGGCACCAGTGACCGCTAGGGAGATTCACCATTCAACATATTGCATATACCTTATCAAATTTCAGCGATTGCTCGCGCCGAAAGCTCCATCAATATCTGTTGAACAGGCTAGATGCCACGCGGTTAACAAACATAGCATTGTTGGTCGGTGTTCAACAACAGTATTTCTCTCAAATGCGGGCTTTGATTTTATTGTTGCAATCAATAGGCGTTGTTGCATTCGAGAACTCTCAAAATCCCCTTGGGGTTGAGCTAAGGTTAATATATTTAACTTTGCATTATTATGTTTTAAAAAAAATGAACATATCGTTAATCATTTTTATGTGGATAAAGAAAAACATTCTCAGTTGATATAATGGTTGAGACATTTACTCAATGCATTACTTTATCTGATAATTTGCGGTAATCCTCAGTGTAGGTGCTCCAGCGTGACCTAATGCACATATTTTCTTGCTCAGTTGGTATGGTAATCGGTTAATCAGTCTTCCATTTCTCTCGTAGTCGTCCTCTTTAGAAGAAAACACGAGAGACACTCCATTTGACTGTGATTACTCCACCATCTTTAAACCGAGCATTCTGGTTTCATTTATTTTGAAATTATATACCATCATGAAGTTGTTTATGGTAGAATATAACGCCTGGCGTTCATTAGATGAAACTCTCATCAGGTATAGTGACGTGGGTAATCGATCAAAGTGACGATAACTTTGTAACGCCATTGCCAGTGTAGTTGTCTACACATTGGCCTCCCAGTATACAATTCTTGGAAAAGTCAAATTTGTTGATGTCTTTTCTAATCTCAGAAGTGGAAGCGATAATGTTGGTTTTATGAATCTGATCATAATTAAGAACCTTTGTCATTCAACAACAGATTAAATTAGGATATTGCAACAAGTCTCTCACTGTCGTTCGGTATCATCTTCTGCTGCCATTAACATATTCATTCAGTTGTTTCATCAGTTTGTTTGCATTTGGTCGCGACATATTAAGTAGTCGATGTTTATGGCGTGTTATTATATTGTCTTCATAGTGCTAACATTATACTGTTCTTGATTTTTATGGCGATGAAATATTCATTGGGTTTCTGGAGTTCTTGATAATATTGGATGACTTCGTTTCTCCCATCCAGTAATGACCATTGTATGTTATTATCAATTTGTTTGTTTTCGATGATTATAAATCCACAAACAACTTTAGCATAATTCATCCACTGCCCAGTTAACTGATTATCGCGATGGACAATCATTTTTGATTGGTTGCTTCGTTAAATGCCACATTGACATTCTTTGTACTCATAATTACCGCTCATGCAAGGGTAACCAAGCTTTTCTACTCTCTCTTTATCAGATCTTTATCACAACAACAGTGGTTCGTTTACATTAAAGACCTTATTGTTAAGCGTCCAGCTGCAAATAGGATAATAACAGTTTGTAATTTGATATGTCTTCAAACCAATTACTCTGTTTAGTACAAATTACCTCATTACTACTAAATGCATCGATATCAACTAAATTGTAAAGGATGTGATCAATTATGCACAAAGTAAATGCGATTAAATGCATCAATAATGTCGGTTAAAAAAAGCGTAAAGCAGAGAATCTTTGCTGCCTTCTTTGCCATTTTAACGAAAAGATTGAAGCGTACATATTTTGTAGTGTTCATTTGGTTACTAGTGTTGATTATTAGTGGATGGCTAAGAAAACCTCTCTACGGATATGGTTTTTATTGCTTCTATATTTACACCACCGAATTTGAATCGCGATATGCTCTTAGGATTTTGCTAAATCGAGAAAAATCAATAAATCCGGATTATCAAATCCGGGAACAATCAATTTATCCGGATTTCCATATCCGGGGTATGCAATCAATTGCGGATATAACCATCCAGGAATATCTTCGAATCCTTGGATATCTGAATCTTGAATCTTGGGATATCCGCAATCCGGTTAGCGCTTAAAATCTGGATATCACAAATCGAAATTTAAACCTTACACGGATATCACAAATCGGATTAAAACTCAAAATACCGGATATCACAATCGAATTTAAACGATATCACCAGGACATCACAAATCCGTTAAGGGACAAAACGTATCTTGGATATCCTACAAATCCCGAACCCCGTGTTCTTCCTTCTCAGTTGAAGGCGATTCGGCCATTCTCACTATTTTTAACGCCATTCTCGCCTATTCGACTATTGTTTTTTAACGAACCTTAAAACTTGGATGAAGAAATGATGGTACGAAGAAAGAAATGCTGAGGAAAGAAGAAACCCGAAGATGGGTAATATAGAAAATTTAGAATGAGTAGTTTCTTCTCGTTGTTTTAATGGGTGTATAGAGATGAACATAGGTGTAAATAAATTACTTTTTTGTCACTTCAATTTCAACATTATTAGCTTAATATTATATCATTATAGTTTTATTTTATTTTAAATAAGGCTATAATATGTTCTGCATTAAAACTATAGTCTCTAATAAAAGTCTTGTAAACCTTTGTTAATAAAAAATATATGAATTTATTATATATATCATCGCCTTATGGAATAAGAGTTTAAAATAATAAAGTTACCATCCTCGAGTTACCTATTATATGTAGCAATTCAGCCAACTTTTAGTATCTTAAAATGACAATCTCTTATTCCCTACTTGCATAATGGCTAGATATGGGACAAATGCGAGTGTCAAAAAACACCTCACGGTATGGGTGTCACCACAAAAATATATTTGAAACCTTAAACTTTTGTTTCATAAAAGTGCTCTCTTGCCTCTTTCATACTGAGCTTCTCTAGGAAAGCTTATAACTTCATTACAAACTTAGTGATACAAATACTGATATGGTTTCTCTTATGCCCTTCAACGAAACATTCTCAATTTATAGATAAGTTTTCTCGTGCGACCATGGTTCCTTCTTATCTTATTTAAAGGCGTGTCATTACGTTTTGGTTTATAGTTGGTATTTTCTTATCACCGACTTTTCTTCTCTTTGTATAGTTATTACCAAAACATTCTTCTATCTTTATCATGGCTTTTATTCTCTTACGTCTTTTCATTTTGTCAGGCTGCTTTTGAAAAAGAGTGAAGCGTTCTTTTCTGGTTTCATCATTTATCTTTTTTCTTAATCTCAGTTGTCTCTAAGGGATGATATATCTTCGCATAATAGATTACAATTATGTTAGTTTGACATTTATTATTCGAGATCATGGATTGTCATTACATTATGGTGGCAAACATATCTGTCGGTCGACTGGAAAAATTTGGGATTCATTTGTTGCAGGGATTATCAGCAACTAATGTTTGCCTCTTTTTCATGGATCTAATCGGCTATTTTGTCATATAGTGGTAGCAATATGTTGAATCCGACTCTGATGACTTTATTATCATTATTTCTTCTAGCTTTCCATCGATCTGGACTATCATCCAATTATTTGTTGTGATTGGTGCGACATTCTTTCTCAAATGTCATTCTTAGCTGCGCACCTCACCACCATTTCTCTTGTCTTTGTCTATTACACAATTATAATAACTTCTGTTTACCAGGTTTAGCGTCATTTTATTTGAATGTTGATTCTTACCTCTATTATTGATGAGATGATAGGCTTTGATATATTCATTGTCATATTTATATTATGGTGATGATAAATAATTTATGTGGCTTTGGTGACCTCATATTATATTGGATCATAGATTAATATTAAGTATTTTTGTGACCAGAAAAGTAATTTATAAAAAAGGTAAAATGGTATTTCGATCGAAATCAGATTATTTATAGACCTCGGATGATGAAACGGACTTTACAGTTATTGGAGATAGATCTGTTGATCTATTCTATTGAATTTGCGAATTCAGGCCGTTCAGGAATTGCCAGTTTTCAAGTGATGGTGTGACATGGTACATTTAGTGGATCCCTGGTGTACTTCATTGGGTACAGAAATTCAGTCCTTGAGCTCGAGTGTGAGGCCCATGTAGGATTGCCAAGCGCGTTACCGTTGAGGAAAATCAAATGGTTTGTGGATTAAGTGGATAAGAAATCTAATGAGCCAATTATTACTTGACATGTGGCAAATAGGGGACCAAGGATATTTCTTCTCTTGTTTGGTTGGGGCGTGGTGGGTGAGAGGGTGACGTTTTGAAAATTGAGGTTTTAGAGAAAAGCTCAGCACCTCTGCGGGATTTTAAGTGTTGGATAGTTGATCTCTTTAGATTGAAGTAAGACCATTATCTTTTGAAGAGGACTCTGGCGTTGATACGGTTTTAGGAGTTCTCAAACAACTCCCAGAAGGCCAGAGCTATTATATCTTACTCCCAGTTTATTTTGGTTCATGACTTTGTGAATGATTTAGGTTGATATGGGTGAAGTGATGGCAGTTTGTGGTCTGACTTGGGACTTAATTATTGAAAAATTTGAACTAGTTTTGGACAATTTAGAAGGCTGTTTGGGTAGTTTGTGTGATAATTTATCTGACCAATTATGGTTGAATGTTTAAGTGATAATATGGTTGGATTACAAAGGTGGCAGATAATTACTTCGATGAGAAGCGCCACGGACAACCCTTTAATTTGGGTTTAGTTATTAAAAATCGTTGATTTATGGGATCAGACTATTAAGTAATTCATCGTGTGTGTTTTATCAGCAAAATATTGCTTGAATTGGATGACTTGGTGTGAAAGAAGTATTAATGCATGAAATTCGTGTGTTCCACATGAGGTGAATTATATAAAAAATATAATTATGTGTGAGCCATTCAGATTCGATGGATTGTTGATTGCCCATGTGAACTAATTTTTACGTGTTATTGATATGATTAAAGTAACATGGCAGTATAATATGAATTCTCTGATATATATGATGATATCTATGTATTATTCATAAATGGCATAAATGCATTTCAACCAGCCATATAGGCAACTATAAAGTCCTCGTTAGTGATTACCATGTTTCAGAAGAAATGAAAAATGGAAAATGGTTGTGAAAGGAATTTGAGAGATTTTGGAAGTATGGATATGATCAGGCAGGTTCATCTAGGTATTGTTGTTTGAAAAATGATCCCCTTAATTTGCCTCGGAGGTAGTCGATATATTTATCGAAACTTGGTGTCATTGTCGGCAAAAGGTTTTGCTTTGAAAACGTCATTTTATCGCGTTTAAACAGGCGTACAGGGAAGTGGTGAGGAAACGAAGTGGGGAAGGGTGATCGCATTCTCATCTATATCGTGACAACTCAAGTGAGGATAATGTGTTTGCTTGAATGTTGTTGTGGTAATAATCATTGCATGTTTGCGGGTGAGATGACATGTGAATGGATTAAACTCAGGGCGTTTGCTCACCCTGTGGGGATCATTCCCCCAAAAATTACAGGAGTGTGGGGATGACAACAGCTCATTAGGCCAGCTTTCAGAAGAAAAGTGACGTATGTTTGGTGCTCCATTTTGCCTTGTATATTAAACTTTAAAGTCTTAATACCTATGTTTTTCTCAGAGTGATGTATTAACTCTTTAGTGATAATATGGACAATCATCATTTGTTAAGTATTGACGTATGGGCTGGCAATTTTTACTCATGTATGGAATATACTAATGTGAGACAGCAGGTATATATCACGAGTTAACGGGTTTATCAGCGGGACCGAAAGGATAAGTGTCATTTTTATAATTGAAGTAAATGGTCCAGTTGACAAAGCAGAATCACCAACATCTGAACCAAATAAACAGTGATCTTTTTTGTGATTATTATTTTTGGTGCGATCAGGCTCAATAAGTGCTGTTATTACCTATAACCATTCAGTTATTCTGAATCAGTCAGATCCGATCTTTATTCCATCTGAGACAAGATAAATGATGAAGTATTTATGACAATGTTTTATGTTTTCTTCTGAAAAAAAGAGGATATCATCGAATTTTCTCACTTTAGAAAGTTTATCTTTGGACTATTATCATTTTGACTTTTTATCATTTGAAAGGATGACATTTTGAATACCATACCAGTAATCATTTTGCCCCATGTTTCAGATGTCTCCGTCTTAATGTTATCGACAATTGTTGTTGGCTTTTTCGAATAAGTTTGACCTCTCCGACCTACCTTCGCCGATCACTTTAGTCTGCTGGTGAAGCATCTATGACCTCGTTTATCTGTCTCTCCATAATCTTAAAACTTAACTTTTGAAGTTTTGTAAAATATGAAATTTAGACCTTATGTCATTGATATATTTTTGTAAATTTATAGCACTGCAGTTAATGAAACGTTATAACGTGTTTACATGAGGATATAATTGTGACCCCATTTCCGGGATTGATTGACGCTTGATCAGCATTAGAATACTCGTGGATATGGTGCAACTGACACCTCGTAAAAATGGTGAATCTAGTGCCGCGGGGGAGCTCTACCCGAACTACAACTTATTAACATTTTACAATGCCACAGTTGCGGTGATGAAATGGTCCTTTGTCATGCCAATATTCTATCAACAATACGCAATCATATGCTGGTTAGGGTTGTGCTGTGCCTCTTAACCAAATATATATCAAAATTTAGGATTTTAATACATGTTATATGAATGAAGAATATCTTAAGCCACAATCCGACTTTCTTTTAAAAACCATTTATCGTGAGCTTCAGTATATTGCCTCTGTAACTTTACAGTGTGATATGACAGATTGATAACAATCTGGTAAGTGATAATTCTACTTGGTTTGCCTACCCATGGTGCGTATATTGTGATGATTACATAAAGGCAATGCGTTATCCCTACGCCGAATGTCTGCGGTGTGATCGTATCCGATTCTCCTTGGGCTTTCCCTCACACGTGCTCAGGCCGAATGAGGCAAAATCTGGTTTCAACTAAACTTGTTCCTTGACACCTCTGTTTGCGTGTATGTTGGATACCATATCAGTGAATTCTTTGGATAATTTCTTTGAGCAGATCAGTGGTTCATTCTCATGAGATGAGCTGATGGACCACTCTCAGGCAATTGTGGAAGTCTTCATGAATTTAACCTGGCAGTTTTCATTTTCTTTCAGTTGTTTACCTATTCACCTACCTGCCAATGTCAAAGTTTCCCAGGTGCATATGGAATGCGTCATGTATTTAAACAATTTATGCTAATATATTTTTACATGTATATATTACCTAATTCAATTCATATTATTATTATTCAATTCACAATCAACTAACATAAATTACAACTCACATATTCATCGCCAATCTACCAACAATTAATTTGTAAATCTGCGGCACAAAAAAATCACACAGCAATCACAAAGCACAGAAAGAATTCTAATTTTCTAAAAAAAAATGTAAATAGTATTTGATTGAAATAAAAATTTTGAATCTCGGATGATGACGAACTTTACCAGTGGAGTAGTGCCGAAATCTATTCTTTACATTGAATTTTGTGAATTAAGAGACGATTCGTAATTTCACGTTTTAAGGCACGATTGTGGAAGGTGCCCGTGTAGCGAAGCTATAGGAACTGCTGAATGTGACAAAGTCTTTTCCCTATCATCTTCATGTGATATTATGATTAGTGAGTTGATGAGATGAATATTGATTAAACCATGTGTCAAAAATCAAAATGAAGGACTATGGTGAATTAGTAAAAGGTAGTGAGAATAAGACAAAGAAATGATCTTCTACTCAATTGAAAGCAAAAGCGTCCGCGATGAGAGATTGGGTTTTAGATTGCTAGGGAAGGTATCGACATATCTAGACTCCGGTGTTGGGCCGAAATCGATTCTGTCTGGAATGAAACGAGATTATTTTTCGCTGACAGAGATGGCGTGGTGCAGTTTTCTGGGTTCGACAATCGTGATGGGGATCTTCCCTATGGTTTGTTCTTTTGGTTGGAATCGTACATGGATGAGGATTTGTTGAACTTTGATGATCGTGTCCCGGTTATCAAAATCTTTAAGCGGTGAAGAAATCCACACTCGTGTGGCCATGATAAGTCTTAGGCAGGGGTTTCCTTTGTTCATGTGATTTGTTATGGCGTCTGTTTGGGGTGCAGTTGACAAGCGAGTCAGCTGCGGAGTGTTATGAATGTCCGAGTAACTTTGACACCCTCCACCCAGTAGTGAAGTCTCCATACTATCTTTGGAAACTCTACTGAAATACCATGACACATCTAACTGTTTAGGCCACACCCAGGGTCCACATCTGGATCAATGGTAGGTATTACTGTTTATTATTACCATAAATACCATTTTTAAATGTAATAACTATATTACATAGTTAGAGTTAAATCCTCTTAATTAAACCATATATTAAAATTTAAAGTTCTGTCATCATGTTCTTCTAAACCTTTGACCTTCAGTGAAACTTCCTCTTAACTACACTCACAATACACACAAATAATGATTATCCCAGCAGGTGCTTAATGCCACAGTAGTGATGATTCTTGTGGTTTATCTAACCCAAGTGTGTCTTTTATGGCAGCAATCCTCAATAAACCTCAATGAATCTACTTGAATGTCTATTTTCAATCTATCTCTATGTCCTACGCATTCACTGTGCTTAAGCCAAATCAGAGTAAAATTACGGTTTCAAAACAAGCTTGCGTTCCTTCGACTACTACCCAGAAGTTTTGGTAAATATGTTGAACTGACCACTCCAAGGTGAATTGCTAGGTAATTCTCATGACATTCTAATAGGTTCATCAAGATGACTTGTTGGACAACTCTCTAGTAATTATTTGGAAAATCTTCATTGAAATTCCTTCCACCGTCGAAAGGTTTTGGCTTTGCTTTTCCATTTTCCGTGTCGTATTTCATTATATAGATTACAGAGTCGCGTGCGCGTATGGAATGCGTGCTAATCAAAATATTCATACTAATGTTTTGCCACATATGTTAACATGTTAATTAACAATTCTTATTATTCGATTCACGATCAATAACACCAAAATTAGCTCGCATGAACTGTAATAACAAATCCAAGCCTACCAAATAACTCATTGAGACCACAATACGGCTACGACAGCCATTCACAATAAAGGTTCTACACGGAAAGAATGTCTTCAAACTTTTGACAAATATCACCACAGTCGTTCTGTCTACCAGGTTCCCATACAAACAGTTATAGATGAGTTCATACCAAAATTCCTTGCATATCCGCCACGTTTCTTATTCTCCTTGAACTTCTCTTATCCCCTTTTTTCTTTTCTTCTTCTTCCTCTCTTATTCTCTTTTCTCTTTCTCTCTTATCCTCTTCTCTCTTACTCTACGTAAAAGCCCTACAAAAATGAGATATTTTTGTCTTAAAGATATTAAGGCCATTGTTTGACACCATCAGTCTGACATCAAATTCCATTTTGCTATTTAGTTATGCCCCTTTTCTGCAATTCTAACGATAATTCTACTATATACTGATTTTTTTCTTATGTCATTTGGACCTTAATTCTGGTACCAATTTACCCTTAACTTTTGTATTAATTAGGGTTTTACCTTGTATAATTTTAGCATTATTTTATACGAAAAATATGCCTTGCTGTCATATCCTAATGTTATAAAATTGTCATGACATAATTGAAGTTGTACAACTCCCCCCTCCCTTAAAAAGAATTTACGTCATGAAATTAATACGGAGTGAAGAGTTAAGTGCTAGCTCTCATGGTACATACAGCTCCAAAGTATCCTTCTTCCTGCGCCATGGTGTAACCAAGCCTTTCCACTAAGCATGCTTCATATTCACTTCTATTGCTTCACCTCTCGAGCTAGAATAGCCTTTGACTCCTCATCAGTGAAAATCACTTTTCTCTCTTGTACTTCTTGCAGGTAGTATATAGACCCATCGAAACATTTACGAAACATAGACACATTGAACACATCATGCAACTAGGCTAACTATGGAGGGAGTGCCAATCCTTCCTTCTTGATGGAATTCTCTCAAAACTTCATATGGGCCAGTAGACCTTTGACTCGAAGCCCTTTCTTCCCCAAATCTATTTTCCTTCCTCCATGAAGATACCTTTAAGAACACTTTATCACCCACTTCATATTCAATGTCCTTCCTTTTCAAATCGACATATGGCTTTTGTCGATCAATGGCAACCTTTAACCTTTGCCGAATAACTTGAACTTTTGCTTCTATATCTTTTACTATGTCTGGACCCATCACTTTATGCTTATTCAGTGCATCCCGACCTGAGAGTTCATCTTTAGTCATGCAGAAAGCCTACATATGATGCCATGTCAATACTTGATTAAGCTATTATTGTTATAAGTAATTATCAAATAGGTCTTATATCCAATTTTCGATTGAATTCATTACATCCTACTCGACTTGCCTTATATTCGAGCACTATAATCAACCTCTCGGGTGTCATGCATGCGGGTGGAATGCTGCGAAATTAAGCAGGAGTTCAGGGGCTAAGCGTAGTGTCCTTCGGAATCTCGATGTAAATCGCGGATCTCTATCAGAACGCAATGAATAACAGCACGTGCGGTAGCACAATCTCATCCATATAATTGACTAATCGATCATATAATAGTCAATCGACTTGTATAAAATGGTAGGCTTTGTGGAATCTATCAACAATCACCAGGATAGAGTCATGTTTTGTTGTGTGAGGAAAACCAGGCACAAAATCCATTAGTACTATCCAGCTTCCATTGAGGAATTGGAAGGGATTCAACGAACTTTAATTAAAATTTGATTGTTCATTTTGACTTGTGACACATAAACATTTAGACATGTAGTCTATCACATATATTTTCATTCCTTTCCACCAATAATGATGTTTCAAATCCTATTATGAGCTTCAGGATGCATGGTAAATACCATATTATGAGCTTAAAATAGTAACTTTTTCTTTAGCTCTTTATCATCTGGCACACATAATATGTTACAGAAATACAAACTTCTTGCTTATTTTCTTGTGGTTTTATCACCATCTTTGACCCATACGTACCTTTTACGCATCTCTTCATCGTTTTTAAAGCATCTATAATCATTTGCTTTAAAACAGGCTACGCTTTTAATTGAGCTAATATGGCTCATCGAGGATACTAATCTCCATTCACTACCTTTGTATTATAAGCGCACATTGCCTTTACCAAGAGCATGCGCTTTATCACATTAGCTTTTAAATTTGGTAATCTATTATGCGGTCATAATCTTTGAACAACTCCAACCACCTCTCTGTTGTCTCCAAATTAAGCTCATACTAGCAGTAACAAATGTGAAATCACTTATGATGCGTAGTAAATTCTACGCTTTTCCGTATAAATAGTGTCACCATATTTTCAAGCAAACACTACCTTGACTCTGGAGGTCATGAGTGGGATAAAATTTGTTCATATGGCTAATTGCTGGTCCATATGGCCACTACTTTCCCATGTCTTGCATTAACACACATCGAACGATATAGCGAAGCATCACTATGAATTCTGCTATTTTCCAGAGGTAGGTTTGGTAAATCTTGGTGCTTCAGCTAATATTTCTTTCAGTTCAGGCTATTATGACATTTATATGTTATCAAACTTTACTATTATCTTGGTGATTTGGTGGCGGGAAGCTATGATAGATAATCCGCTATGATCTTCTATAATATCCCTTCAGGCTCAGAACTTCTCGCCATTAACACTTTTGGGCGGTGTCCAATTCACACGGCTTAGTCTTAGCGAGGTCGACTCTTATACCCTCGACAAACATAATGGCCCCGGGAATGAAACTTTCTTTAGCCAAAATCACATTTTAACATAGCTTAGCATACAACTTTTCTTTCTCAAAGTACGTGAATTTATTTTCAAATCATTAACCATTACTCTACTCATATTTGGAATATACCAATATATCATCAATAAGATCACGAAAAACTAATCTAAATAGAGATTGACTCTATTCATCAATCCATAGATACTTAGGTGCATTAGTCAACCCAAATAGGCGTTGCGGGAACTCATAATAGCCATATCAGATCTGAATGTTGTCTTGGCATGGCATCTTTCACTCTTAGGCGTGAGTGCGATCAAGTCTATCTTTGAGAAGACACTAGCTCCTTCTTGATCAAGAAGATCTTGATTCATGGTAATAGGTACACTTTTTTTTCAGCATCTAAAGGCGTGCCTCCTGAATCTATGTGAAGCAGACCCACACCAACCTACACTCGATCTCTCTATTGAAGTTAGTTGCAGTGATCTTCTCTACCACTTCCTTGCTAACTTCTATTATCCCCCGAATCTCTGGGACACTATGCTTTCAAATGATCAGTACTTCCACACTAGAAGCACCCTCCTATCAATTATCTGAACACACATAAATGCCTTCTATGGAAATGAGGGCATTATGGATTTCTCTATTTCAAGCTGGCACTCTGTCTGCCCAGGGTGCCGACCCATTACCAACCACTCATGGCGAAACTACTTATATTCTGATTGAAGGAGCTCTGACTCTTTTGAGGAGATGAAGCTCTTCGAAAGCTTATTCTTTGAGGTCTTTCTTTGTTGCTCGTTTATAGTCTACTCTACTTTCATTGCGGCTTAGTTGATAGAAATCACTTGTTGAAAGTCATGTGTGCGAATACCTCTTGATGGAATCATGCAGTCCATCTCCAAATTACACATTAAAAGCCTCAGTGAGGACCGGCTTGGTGCTTGTTGAGATGGTGAATTCTTTTATATGTTCGACCGTGAGTTCCTTTGCTTCAAATCGGGAGCTATTTCCACTTGGATACCACCATGCCGGTAATGTACTTTGCTCACGGGCTGCGAGCCCAAAGAACTCCCAGTCATGTTTGGAATCCTTGGACTTCTCAGCGCTAGTTTCCACGATCATAAACCTTTGCTGTGGCATACATGTCACTCTTTGGCAGGGAGGGCATCTTATCTCCTCCACTATTCCTTTCCGGATGTTCGACTAGAATTGACTTTATCGGACTCTTCCATGTTTTGACCGTGATTCTCGACTTCATGTCTTCTTCTTATGTCTATAAAGGCTTTGGGAGCATCAGTCTTTAAAGCCTGACCATGTTCTGAGATATCTCAGTAAGAGCTTCATTTAGCTCGACTAGGGCATGACTCTGCTATGGCAGTTCGAGAAGGATCCCGGCTTAAACAGCACTTAGTGCCGGGTTAACACTCTCGTTGCTTCTTATTCTCTAAATTCAGGCCAGTCCATCATCTAACTCTGGACATCACATCAGGACAACACATTAATAAGCACATGCTTTTTCTATATATACTATGACTAAGACACGCTAACCCTAGGCTCTATTACTAAGTCTTGGCCCTGACCTTTTAATTTATCAGCGAGGTTATCATTTTTCTGTTATATAAACTTTAGATTGTTCATTCATGCCAATGTTAAACATTTAACATATATTTTGTATGACGTTTAAGATATATATATACAAGCTCCATGTACATTTAATATTTGCATTGCTTACAAAAGCAAAAATACATATACATTAGACCAAATGGTCTTGGAGTAAGGTACCTAGTGATATATGAAGCTTTGATTGCGATGCGGATTACATCTGTCATATGGTTTCTCCTTACGTACCTACGGTTGCAATACACCCTTTCGGCTGCAACAGTGGGAATATGCTGCATGACGATCCTAATAGGATTCTCTCACTTTAGACCGCACTTTCTTATGACATATATGATGTGGCGCCCCCAACACGAAGTCCCGTTAGCGCCTTGGCAGGTAGATCCCCGGTGGATGTCGGGTTGCAGAGCGCCCTGAGAAAACCGAGGCGAAGTCTCCTTTGTACGGGGCTCTACCGAGCTCACGATGCACACACAAACTATCCCAAGCAGGTCTAATATAATCTAAGGATAACAACATGGATAAAAACGGCCTCTAGGGCCCCGCCTAGCAATATCCATCTTTATATCAACCGCTCCCATGATTCCTAGATTAGTAATGACTCTTATACAACACATATATTAAAATTAAAATTATAACTCACATGTGAAGAGGAAACCATGCCAGCGGCTGTTTTTCTTCCAAAGCACTTCGACCTCTGGGACAATTTAATCCCACCGCCAACTCTGCATAAAAATAAAGGGGGATATTACGACGGGGTGAGCTAAAGCTCGATGGGAGAATCACCACCCAAATAAATTGCCCTCACCACTAAGTCGCGATTGATCTTTCAATTTAAACACATTCAAGCAAATACATGATCCTGCCGAATACATGACCAACCCGAGATCGAGTCCTCACGAAACTCTCTCCACACTACATAATACTGTATGAAATTTTATTTATTAGTGGACACAACCCTCCGTGTATGCTATATATCAGTTAAAGTAACCGACCCGATTGATATATAAAGTTGTTAATGGACTACCCTCAGATGTGAATATCAATTGGGCGCTCAGCTGATTGATATTTTTGGTTTCAGACACCCTCAGATGCTAACATTTTAGACTACCTCAGAAGACTATACACAGACTTATATCATGCCTTGTAACTCCTATAGTCCCTGGATGTTGCGGTGCATATGGAATACATGTATGCAAATTCCCAATCTGATTTTCAAGCTCTGTCTGAAATATATATACATGAATATATTTACATAAAACTTTAAATCACACAATATTTATGTATTCACGTGTATCGAAATTAGAATTTAATGGGCTAATATACAAACACAATAGTCGATTCAATTACTTAATCAACACCTATTTTCCCAAAAATACATTTTTACTATTCCCCGAACGATAAAGCCCTGGGGTTTGTTCCAACATAAATAAAACAGCCGGTTCATGTGGAAACCACGCATTTCTGCGGCCAGGCCATAATCCATTCAACACACATGATTAACACAGAACACAAGTTCAGCCACAAACATCGCCGTGGGCGTACAGTTTGCTCCATTGGGCTCGACTTTTTATATTAATTGATCAATGTTTGGGACCGATCGATTAATATGTGGCCTCCATCAGCTCGAGCATTTGAAAGTACTAAAATGGAATAAGGGCCACGAGAGAGAGAGAGAGAGAGAGAGAGAGAGAAAGAGAGGGGGGGAGTAGGGAGAAAATCCTACCTCGAGGTTTGTCAAAACTGCAAATCGAGAGGTCACCGCGTGGCACAGCTCACGTGAGCGTTTTCCCTTCTCGCTCAGTTGGGGGAAATCCAGCCGGTCCGATTTCGGGATCTTAGAGAGAAGCACCTTCTCTCTCTAAAACTCTCTCAAAACAACCTACTGCATCTCCCAAATCGTCCTCTGTTTTCTATTTTGGTAAAATGAAGAAGATGAATTACTATGTATTTGTTATTTAATCATTAGTACGACTTAAATCAATTTCTATAATGACCATTATGTCCCTCTTTTACCAGTTTTGATGTTACAGCTCCTTTGTAAGTCCGTTTCATCATTTCTCTACTCTACCGCATGGGACATGAGTACATGCTATACGCCCAGCTTTAGTGGCATGTGAAAATGGTTTCCATTTTTGACGACAATGCCTCGAAAAAACATCTGGGCTCAAGACTTTCGGAGAAAATTATGAAATTTACGTGCCAACTAGATTTCGAGGAGCGTTCCAGGTGCAGTGGTTTTCATGGGATCTAAGAAGAAATTAATTGGGATTTTAACTAAAATTACAATTTTGTAATCAAAATTACGATTTTGCCCTTATTTCATAAATTGGAATTTCTCGGGTCTTACATATAACATTTACATATACTTATCAATTTATCGTATCTACTTTTTCATAACATGTTTCATTTCTTATCATGGCTCATATACTTTTAGGTGTCATCTTGCACACTTGTTCATAGCATATCTTATCATTACATATGGTGTGTCTTTATATATCATGTCATATATTATATACATCTCATTTGCGTATACTTGTCATTTGCTTTTATATTTCATGTATGCATAAACCTTATAAGTGGATACGGAAAAAAACTGTATGTACCTGAAGGTACTATCAGCACATGCAGACAGTGATCTCTATGCAACATGACCAAGCTGAGGTACTATAATGATCAAATGGGATCCTATCATCATGACTAGCAGACTCGATATTTATAAATTGTATGTCGTAGCATTTGCATTACCCTATAGGCTTGCCTATCAAACTACAATCATAATAGTGATGGTTTCTTATGTTTTCTTGCGCGATCTTAATTCAGAGAAAAATGCCCTCCCATGAATAAAACAATGATATCATTATTTACTTGAGATATTCATTATCAAATAATCTCTTATAAGCATTTAACTGTAATTTTTTATATAACACAATTATATGTGTATTATTTTTAGCTTTCATATAACAATACATTTATATAACCTTTATACAATTTTAATTTTCATAACCAATTATGCCTAAACAATTCTAGGCAACTCCCAGATCTTACCGACTACAATTTTGACCACAATAGCGGGATTGTTAGAGAAAGTGATATTCTAATATACCTCCATGTCTTAAGTTTATTGCGATTTAAACATCGTGTCATTTGGACTTTTAATTTAGAGATAATAGTCTACTTTGCTTGTTTGCGACTCTTTCGCAGACGATTTCGGGAACATGTCTGGGAATTATATCCTATATTTGAAAATTTTATGGAATGTTAAGGGTATAATTTGACCATAATTTTTTTATGGATTGTTCTCCCGGATCATCTAGTTTGTATAGAAATTTCATCAGTCTAATGGTTGGTATAACTGTGAAGATTATGATTTAAGCAGCGAAATTCTCAGTTTGAGGAAGCAGATTATGAGAGCAATTTTAGGAATGGTATTCTATTACTTTGATGAATTTTAAGATCAATTGGGTCGAATTTTGATATACTTGACCCAGTATTTGTTATTCTGAAGTTTAGTTTGCCCATTAATTTGAATCACTCAATTTGGATGAGTGAAGCGCTGACTTATAATTCCCAAATACAACTGTTTCAAAACCAGCGTATTAGAACTTAACATAATTGACGTGAGCTTCACTTTGGCGAATTTTTGCAGGTCAAATGGGGTCTAAATTTAAATAAACATTTCGGGGATATTTGTTATCCTAGAAGTATAGTTTGCAGAAATTTGAATCACTCAATTTGGATAGTGGTGACTAAGTTGTAATGAAGCCAAAAACATGAGTTTAAAAAAAATGGGCCAATCTCACAGCCAGCACCAACTTTACTATACAAATTTTCTGGGGTGAGAACCACATTCAAACCAAACAACCATTCCAAACAAGGATTCACCACACAAAGAGTATTCCAAACCTCAGTAGTATCCATACGCAATCCTACCAAGGTTACAAACAATTCCATACACAAATTCATACCAAAATTCACTTACATTATCCATACTTGATTTATTCTTCTCATGACTTCTTGTCTTCCCTTATTCTCCTTTTCTTCTTCCTCTCTTCTTCCTTCTCTCTTCTCTCTTATATATATTCTCTCTTACTCTCGTGAAGCCCTATCAAAATGATATTTTGGGTCTTAGATATGTTTGGCCTTATCTAATTGACGATAAATTTTATTTTTGCTATTTGAATTCTCCCTTTCTCATGTTTGTCATTCTAACCCCATTTAATTTCCTACTTTAACATACAATCCTTTTTCTTATGTTGTTTGGGTCCTTAAGTGGCAAATTTACCAATTTCTCGACTTTAATATTAATTCAGTTTTGCTTATTTTATTAAAAAAGCATAATTTGCTTTTATTATACCCTAAACATATTATCATGTCATAGTATAATTTTAGATTACCACATGGACCGAAGTCGGGCAAATAGGAGGTGTAAACTTTGCCCGAATTAGACCTTAATGGATTTTAATGCCATTTGTAATTACCAGAAAAAAGTAAAGAATTTATCTTTGAAAGCCCAATACTAAGGTAAATTGTGAATTGTATAATAATGATGACTTAAGGGTCATAAAACAAGAAGAATATACGTTAATATAGGAATTGGATAAGTTCATTTGCAAACAGATGAGGTTGAAAAGACGATTGAAAAAATGGAAGATGAGCAAAATACAGAGGATGAATAGAAACATGGTCTTAGAAATCTTCATTTTTGGCTTTGAAGGTTGCGAGGCATTCAGGAATGGAGAAAGAAGGAAGAAGGAATAAGGGAGAAAGAAGAAAATCCAAGTTTAGATTCTTATTAGATCATCTCTTTTTTGTATAAAATTACTTTGGCCCATCAGGTTTTAATAAATCTCTCTTTGTCTAAGTTGTGTAGGAAAAATTCTATTAGAAGTGTTGTTGGTTGGTATAAGATGAGTTTTATGGTTTATTTTGAGTTTTTTATTGAGTTGGTTTTGGTTTGGAATAAAATTTATGGTGAAAAAGGGTCAAAACTGGTCCATTTATGTTTCCGCTCGACACCCCTAACTAGGCGTGGGAACTGCCGTAAGGCGTAAACTCATGGAGCGGAGATGCCCTTTACACCTAGGTGAACAGAGCCTAAAGTTTGTACTTCTGCAGTCACGCCTGGGTGTAGCAATCGCTTTATGGGTGAACCTCTTACGGCAGGCGTGGCATTCTTCAACAAGCGTCTTTCAAGTCTGTTTTTGGTTAATCTCTTCAGTTAGTTACCTCTTCAATCATCATTGGATTAATGAGGATCCTAATAAGTGAGCGAAATTGTCCGTGATATAATAGTATATGAAAAATGCTACGTACCTGCGCCGTCGAGGAGCAAAGTGTTGACTTCCCAATCAGTTGAGACCAACCTTGGTTCTTACATGGCGCTGTGTGTTTAAGAACAGTGTGGCTCATGGGCCACCATAATTGTATGCACCTTAAGACCGAAGGCGAATAAATAGACACACTAGTCGGTCTGCGGCGACGCCGACAGTCTGGCGCGATTCGTGGGCAAACGCGTGTTGTTTAATGTAGCGACACTCACGCTCTAGTGCTCGACACTTCAATTGCGTGGTAGGCATATCTTTGTTCAATCTGACGGCGGCTCTGCTAGTGCTGACACTTCTATTCACGTGGGCAAACACATCTATGTATTCGGTCTTGACGACCTCCTGCATTTGTGCTTTCTGACACCTACATTGCGATGGGCGGACACATCTACGTTCGATCTTGTCTGATCACCTTGATTTTTATTGCTATGTCCCTATCATTCATTGTTACATAGGTCTATGTGACATATACTTAGAAGTGTTGTCTATTTAGACAATATGACATCACGCAGCTTGTTACCTTGATAATACGAATAATGAACAAGTAAATTATAAGAAATTCGAGTTATGTTATGTAGCGTCTTTTATGGGTACGCCGTCTAGTCTACGTTGAACTCTATGGGAATATGAAATTAGTTATAAATTATGTTATACTAGAAAACTCTATTATATAATTATGTTACTCATAACTTTTGGCATATGCGTTATGTTATGTATGTATCTTGTAATTGTGGACCTCTCCAGTGGTCGTATTTGTTATATGTATCCACTAAGCTATAAACAGCATAGGTGTTTCATCCATGTAGATCTTGAGAAGGACATCGAATTTTGCATCAACTAAGACCAACCATGACAATAGGAGTTCACCTGATGTAGGTTTTGGTTTTTGATTATGTTTTGTAATATAAATATAAAATTTTGTAATAGTGGAGTTTGTATAAGTACAAGTAAATGGGACTTAGGCATGTATATGTACAGGACATTTTAAACACCACTATGGTGGTAGTTTACAGAGATTATATTATTGTGATATATAGATTTGTTTATTGAAGAAATGGGTCACCGTAATAGGAAAGCCGAGACAAATGAATCATGATCTGATGCTAAAGTGCCCCTATCTTCGCCAGTAGTGAGGCGTGACGAGGACCAGGACCTTTGGGTTAAGTTTGGTTTTAACCTTGAAAGGGAACTCTAATTTGGTTGAAGGCCAGTGGAGGGCCTTTAAAGATGAGAAAAGATGATAAATCGATGCTTTAAAGGTGTCCACCGTTAAGTTATGAGAGCACATTAAATATCAAATTTGTTGCTAAGGTTGATAGAATTGGATTTGAAATTAAAACTCTACTAAAAATAAAGAATTTCTTTGGCTAGTTTATTAAATGCCCTTCTACTTGTGATTTTTGTCTACTGAAGTTGGAAATTCCAAATAGGTGTTATTCGTGCTGATCATAATAATGAAATCTTCGATCATGTCTTTAAATGTCATTTTTGTTACAAGTAATTTGAGATCATATAAAACACAATTGTCTACTCCGGCTCTTTTATGAGGCTTCCTTTCTTAGATAAAGGCCAGTTTATGGCTTATGGAAATGAATTACATGGTTGTTCAATCACACTATGGAAAAGATTGACATAGGTATGTTGAATATTTGGTATTATAGGAATAAAGTTTTCTTGAAGGAGAACCAAACCCCTTTCTTGTCCTTGAAAGAGCACTTTAATATTCAAAACGACGAAGCATATAACGACCATGATGCTGGAGACCAAAAAGGCGTGATGTCTCGAGACGGTGGAAAAATGGATTCGTTTGATCCCCGATTAATAATATGGTTCAAATTACATTTTGATGGTTATAGAGTTTAAAAAATGTTAGTGTTTAAGGATGAGTTATTGAATATCGAAGGTGACTAAAAAATAGTGATGGGTGTTATAATAAGAAGATTAATATTACAGTTATATTTTATTATTAATGGATATTTGGAATTTGTCATAGGGTTTAAATATTTATATTTATCGTCCTTTCTACAGCCTTGGAAAAAAATGGCTTAGTAGTTTATATTAAAGTGTTTGCTGGTCAAATTTCTCAAAAACATTATAAATAATATTAGTTTTTATTGATTCCTTTTGGTATCTTTCAGATAATGTTTACTAAGTTTTTTGTTTGATAATACTTAACAATAAAAAAAGAAAAACTGAACATTCCCAAACATAAATCCTAATCATTAGTTAAAGCACCTTAATCTACCATAATTAACATAGATTAGCCAAAAATCATTGAAACAAGATCTGTATCCGACACCATCAAAATTATATCAATGGCCTTAAAATTTTCCACGAAACCGATATCTTTAACTTGTCTAAAGCCCTGATCATCATCATGATTGTATCACATTGATGGCTTTCAAACACATCATTACAAGGTATCAATTCATCTAGGATTTCAATGTAGCTTTGGAATACATCAATACGAAAATTTAACTTCGTCTAGGATTTTCATTTACATTCCTAGTAGTTTGGAGTTATTTAGATCATTATGACTTTTCATTTTTAGTTGATGCATAATTTTATTATTGAAAATATATATATTTTTTATAAGCTAAGCGTTTTTGATGTAAATTATATACAGTAAGGCTGACCTTAGCTTTTCACTTTTCTATCTGCTTCATATTTAAGCGTTTGAGCGTTTGTGAACATGATGAACAATATCGAAAATATCTAAAATATAAAGATTATTTTGTAATTAGTTAAGAAATTTGTGATTATATAATGTGGGATGCTGTTTAAAATGGACAAATCTTAACAAAAATTGTAAAACTAACATCTTATTGAAATTAAAAGCATCGTAAAAAATGACATTTTAAAACAAAAATGTATTTGCATTTTACAGTTATATTGTTGGAGGAATTTATCTTTCCATTTTAGGGACATTTGTTTGAAAATATGACATTTTTAAGGTTACTTTTACAAATAACTTTTGATTGCTCAATTTTAAACCAAATTTTTATATATTATTATTTTATGTAATTTAAATAAATAAAGAGAGTATATTTATAAATTAATTTTAAAAAAATCAGAGACAGTTTGCTTGTTTAAAATGAGTTTAGAAATTAAGATGAAAGGAATAATAATAAAGATAAATTAAATATTTTACAAATATGAATATATGTGTATATGTCAAAGAGCATATAAAAGAAAATAAAATAAGGTCAGGATAAATAGTAATATTTAAGAATTTGATGTAACCAACTTAACTCAAGTATATTTAATAAATTAATAACGAATTAGAGGTTGTTGCGTAAAACTTAATACTTATTATTTAATAAGTTCAATCAATTCTACGTGCTTAAAAATATTTTAAAATAGATTTATTAATTCATATTAAATCGATAGTACTTTTAGAAGACCTGATAAATAAAAGATATACAAATTAAAAGCTGAACAGATATAGACCTAATCGAGACATTTGGGATATAAATTAGAAATGGGCCTACTAAAAGCCCAATATTTCAAAAAATTGGCCCGGCCCAGGCTTGGTCAATATCACGTGACACTGCTCACGTGCATTTCTCTTCTCGTACACAGTGTACAGACGCTTTTCTTATCTCCCGTTTTCCGCATTCGCCAAACACAGCATAGCAGGTCGATCTTCTAGTTCAAGGTTCTGTTCTAATCTCTGTTTTTCCATTTCATTCAATCGATTTCTAGGTCAGATTGCAGCGTTTGGATGGCGAGAAATAATATTAATGAAGAAAATGTTTAATCAGCGAATATTCACCATCTACTGCTTGAGAATATTGAAAGTATATTTTATCTAAAACTCCTTACGCTCTTTTGATTTGGATTTGATCGAGTGTTTTAATTTTTAAGTTTTTTGGCCTTAGTTTTTGGCAGCCAAGAAGGTAAGAGAGAGGTAACATTGTAATCAAAACGTGGTTTTCTTTCATTTTCCTCATTTTCTTGGTAATAACGACAGAGATACCGGATTTCATTTTAGTGCTATAATTTGAAAATGCTATTACAGGTATTATTGAATTCTGGGTTTCTCTTTTACAGCTCTTCAGACTTTTTTTCAGAGTCGATGACTGCTCAGACCGAAAGTTCTATTTGATTAACGATCATTGCTATTGAAATGTTTTCTTGTATATAACTATTTTGTTTAAAAAATTTTTGCTCTATTTTCTTGGAAACCAAACAGTGGCCTTAGGGTTTGTCTTTGACTGCTTTAACTGTCATTGCTATTGTTTAATATTTTAGATCCTAAGTTTCATTTTGGACTATGTCTTAATCTAGAATATCTGTAAAAGTAACTATAGATTGTTTTCGTAGGAATATCTGTAAAAGTAACATAGACATTATTTCGTGAATATCTGCTAAAAGCGCTTATAGGTATTATTTCTAGTAGATAGAACTGCATCATATCACAGTTGAATTATAAAATGTAGAATATGAAGGGAAATAAGTAATTATAGGGGTACCTTTGAAGAAAAAGGTCTACCATCTCTTGTGCTATATATACCCCATAATTGTAAATCTTCGAATAAATTTTTGATAGGCAAATAGGCGATATAACAAACGTTACATACTGTATTAACAGAATGCTGTACACCAGTATTTTATATGCTGTATAATTTTTCTTTTACACTTAATTAGTTGTACCACCCAAAGTTGCTCCTATCAATGTTGATTCTATTTCTCAATTCCTTTACTTGTATAGAAAGCAAGATGTGGTTGACATATATTTTTTGAAGATGATTGTTTTTATATGTAATTGAATATGATTTTCTGATGACAAATCACCCTAGCTTGATCAACTCTCTCTCTCTATCTATATATATATATATAATTGTATGTTGACTTTACGAGAACTATCCCTTGAGGCCTGGCTCAAGTGCTAAAGCTTGTAAAGGGTTACAGGGTAGGGTTTGGGAGGTTCGGAGTTTAATCGTAGTGTGGGTGGAAAAACAAAAAGAATTACCTATCAAAAAAAAAAAAAAAAAGAACAGATCAAATGGTGAAGCTATGCCATTTAAGTGTCTTATTTGTTAAGTTGAAGAGGATTGTTCAAACTCTAATTTTATTTCCATATATATATCTAGGTGATTACTTTATATTTTATACCACATTGAATCTTAATAGTGAGTTGCTTATGTTTAAGCTCTTTGAATATTACTCAACCCTCCATAAAATTGAATTATATATTTGCTTCATGCTTCTTTAATCTAATAAATATATAATTGATAAATGTTTGCATATTTTTTCCTATCTGTTTTTTTCGTTGTTCAAGAAACATGATTGATGATATAGTACAACCATATGCATGATACAAGAAAAATATGAGAAGTGATTCTAGTATGTCAATCCATATCTCTGGATTTTGGATGTAGTGAAAGGAGAAACCTTTCAATTAATTCAAGGAGGAAAGAAAGGACTTAAGTAGGCAACTTTTTTAAGTTCAGGTCTATTAGTTAGAGTCAGATTAGGAATTGTGGTTGGAATCAAATTGGGATTCAGTATGATTATATTATAATAGTTGTTAAATTTTCGTACATTTTGGTTCTTTGAGAAATCTAAAAATAATGCTAATTGATGTGTAAGAACTATTTTTTGGTAGATTAAAAAATAGTTTATTTCTTCTTCTTTATTGCAATCTAACAATGATTAGATCAGTGATTTCTTCCTGGTGGAGCTCTTAAAGACCTAGACAGATTCTACAATCTACCATCTTCTTTTCATCAATGGTGATATTAATTTTCTTCTTAGTAATAATTTTTTTTTGGATAAGCAAGGTAATATTGCTAGAAGGTCTTAGTGAGACTCTAATGTTTTTATCTCTCTCTTCATATCTTTTCTTTGTATTTGCTGATTTTTTATCCATGTTCCTCTCCTTAAACCTAAACCAGCTACTTTGACTGTGAGCAATTATTCTGAGTTTGTCATACATCCACGCGGTGTGGAAAATAAAGTTATTTAAATCTTATGTGTTTCAGAATTGCAGATCATTCTTAAGCACAGGTGGTATTTAATTTGTTTATATTTTGACTCTTGAGGTACTTTAAAAATGGAATAAAAATGATAAGGGGATCATGAATCAGGCAGGATTCCTTTTATAAACTAGAAATTTTTTAAATTTACCCTCAGGTATGGGCCACATATAGGATTTGGT
Source organism: Tetrastigma voinierianum (assembly GCA_016808115.1). NCBI lineage: Eukaryota > Viridiplantae > Streptophyta > Magnoliopsida > Vitales > Vitaceae > Tetrastigma > Tetrastigma voinierianum. The sequence goes on from JAEQBH010004632.1 coordinate 472,756, forward strand.
ATGTTGTTTCTCCTTTTTTTTTTCTTGGTAGATTTTACCACAGTGAGCATTAGCACCAAGCACATATATGTAGAAAAGGATCTCTTTGCCACTTGTGGTGGTCAAAACAGGTTTATTCAAATTGTCAAAAAGATGAAAGATATAGATTAGTTGAAATGCACTCATATGTGCTGGTTCAGCGCAAACCTTTGGTCAATATACTCGTTTATTTGTTAAAAAATATAATATATAGATTAGTTTGGAGATAATTCCTGATACTGCATGTGATGATTGATTTTTGATTGATTACTTTTCTTTTCTTTTTCTTATTTTTCCTCTTTGCAACCCCATCTGTGTGGGGCATCAGAGGGGAAAGTAATATCTGCCATGGCCTTCAGTTGCTGCGAATGTAATGTCAGCTCTCAGGCGTGGCAAGTAGCGAGGAGGAAGGCTGCTGAAAATGTCACACATTGGGTGACTGCCGAAGATCTTTAATATATTTCCTTCTGATTTTCAGGATTTGGTTGGTTGCCTATTAAAAAAAGGAGTTTAAAGTTTGGTTACAGTTTTTTTGCATCCAAATTCCCAGTTCTGATAACCTTTTTCAGTTGGGATTTGTCACTGAGAAGAAGTGACAAATCATTTTGGATTATGATCCAGGAAAGCAGGATTCTCGGAACTCACAAATTGTTATTTATGAGGCAGAGATTTTCAGCACGCGAAAACCTCGAATTCATGGTTTTCTTTTTGTTTGTCATCGACCACAGTTGGTTGTGTTTTAGCTTGTTGCTTCAGAGATGATTGTCCCTGTTCTATAGGTGTTTTTGAGTGAAGTGATTAAAGATCTGCACACATTGTTTATTTTAAAGATGTTTTATTAATTTTTAAAAGAATACCTGAATTTTAATATCTTTGGTAAGTCAAGAAATGTATATCATTAACGATTATACTCTTCTTTAATTCATTTTAATGACACTCTTGTATGTTGAAATACTTTTTTTTTTTTTGCATGTTCTCCACTTTAAACTAAATACTACTTTTGGGTTAAATTCTGTCAAATTCAGGAAAAGCTGTTTCACCTTATTTAACATGTAAAAAAGCAATCTTTGGAGTATATTTATGATCTATTATAATTCAACATTGTATTTTAGAAGTGGGTGTTAGTTTACTCTAATCTTGTTGGTTAGAAATATAACTGAATAATTTTTCTTGGCATTTGATGGTTAAAGCATTTTCAAGTAAATGTTTGTAACCATTTAGAACTGCAAAGAAATATAAAGTCAAAATTCGCACGAATATTGTGGGTTTATATTAGAAACTAAAATCTATCATAAAAAAAGGTTTATATTTAAATAGATTTAAGTTGAATAACTGTCTTCATTAAGAAGTGCTTATCTGAATGCATGGCGACAGAAATAGATTGACATTTAACTTCGAAGTTGGTGTAAAGCACTTTTAGATGCATGTGTGGCGTAAGAAAATCTGTTCATTCTCCCATAGTCCTCTAATCTCTCAAATAACAAACACTATCTTAATTTATTCTCTTGAGCTTTGCTTCTTGAGAAAAGGGTGAATGTCTCCTAGATATTTTAATGTTTTGGAGGGTTTAAGGCGCATTGTGCTTCATTCAGACACTACAGTTGCTCTGTACAATAAAATCTCATTGCACATGTCTACCTGCAGAATGGTTTAGAGTGTACTAAGAGGACCTATTTCTACCTATAGTGAGTTTCTAGGTGGATAAGTTTCAAATAAGGAGAGAGGAGTTTGTCTTTTGTTTGCTTCCCCAGTTTGATCCCAACACACCATGATCTATTGTGTGTACTTTGGTGTTCTCCTCTTAGGAGTTTTTGTTTTTGTTTTTAACTATAACTATTGAGGAGTTTAATATTTTTTCTTATATAGCCTGTAAAAAATCCCTCCAATATTTCATAGAGTGGGGAGGTTAAAAAAAGCAAGAATCTTGTGCTTTGGGTATAGAGTGGGTTCCTTAAGTTACATTGGAATCTAAACTCAATTTTTTTTTGTCATCCACATGGCCCTAAGCACTTAGTTTTGATGATTTGGGGTGCCCTAGGTGCAAAGCTATTGACCCTATCCCGAGTGATGGAAAGTGGGAACCTGAAATACAAGCACATATCAATGGTAATTGTTAAAAATGATTGTACATAGAAGTTGGTTTTCATTTGATTTGAAAATCAGGCTATGGGATTTACTTCAACCTTGTTAGAGGTGAATTGGGTTTTTCCTTGACGATTAAGCTCTTCTTTCTTGGAGAGGGTCCTTCTTGGCGGGGAAAAAAGTAAAAGCTTGGATGGTAGCCGCCCCATTGCCCCCTCTGGTGATCTTTTGGACAATCGGCGGCGGGAAATGATGGAAAGGAACAACATTGTGTTTGTGACAGGGTTTTTACAGGCATAGGATGAAATCTTCTTTTCTTTATAATTTTTGGTCTTGGACATATTTGTATGTTGTGGATGAAACTGAATTCTACGATTGATTTTTTGACTTGGATGGGGTGTGAATGAGTTTGTTGCAGTGCCTGGTGTGGGTTGGCGAGTTCTTTTGTTTCTTTTGTATGGAGTCGATTCTCTCTATTATATTTAGGGGTTTCAGGTTTCAGCACTTTTGATGAATATTTTTGCCTTTGCCCATCAAAAAAGATATTTTATGCCTCAGTTTACAATATTTCTGTTCACACCTTTTAGGTATTTTTGCACATGGAAGACAATTTAATGTGTGCGTTACATGTATTTAATGAATGTGCATTCTTTGCATCTGTGAGACCATAGTGATGAACTATGAAACCAGTTGCTTCTCTTTGAAAGTCAAATTTTATCATCCTTCGGACTCCATGCATGAAATTCATTGAGAATTATAGGATATTCTTAGGATATTATTTGGTTTATCTCCTTCCTTTCTTACTCAATTATTTTCTTCTATCTCTTTATATTTTATTAGTTTCCTTTTGTGTCTTTGACCTATATAAGCCATTAGGGCGCATCGTATTTGCTCAACCATTCGATAAAAGAAAGTATTATTATCTTACCTGACTTTCCGCGTGGTATTAGAGTCGCGGTTTGGTTTGGTGGCGTCTTTTTATAATGGACCTTCCGGCGGACGATGTTATGGGTCTTGATGATCTTGGACTTTAACGCTGGCGGACGCGCGTTAATGAACCTTCTCCGATGGACCGCCTACGTGGTTTCTCCGGATGATCTACGGCGAACCTTCTTGGCCCGAACCTTCTCCATCGGACTTTCTTGGCGTTACTTTTCACCGGACCTTCTCCGGCGGATATCATGGCGGACCTTCCGGTGGACCTTCTTGTCGGACCCTCACCAGCGGGTCCTCTCGTAGAGACCCTCATAGTGGGACCCTCATCCAGGACCCTCGTGCTCGAATAAGTTAAGTATATATAACAAACTTGGTGCATATATTTACTGTGCTCTCAACCCAATCAGGAGTGTTGAATCATAGGATATTCTTAGGATTATTTGGTTTATAACTCTTTCTTTCACATTCTTTGCTATTTTGTATTTTGTTGTTTTAACTTTTGTGTTTTTCACGACTATATAAATGAAGGTGGGTTCTCATGTATTTTACTCACTCACTCATTTCAATAAAGAAATTATTTTTCTTTATACCTTTTCCACCAGATGATTTAATCTTTATTTATAGTATTATCGAAGGTTATTATTATTTTGTGACTCATGACTCTTGTGAGCATATTCCGTGTTATAATGGAGGCCAAACACATTGTTCAGAGGTCAGGCCTCTAGATTCTAGCTATACATATAAAACTTTCTCAAATCATAAGTCTTGGGAAGCAAATGCATAGCATATACGGGCGAATGAAATAGATTCATGACCGTGATCAACCGCGAAGTGTACAAAAATGCATCTGGCCAAAGAAAGTTTGATGTGAAAGGAATTACAGCAAAGTTGGGTAAGACAGACCTTTTCTGAGAGCAATGTGACATTTGAACATAGCAAAGGTACAATGCAGAGAATGTTTTGATTAATAACATATCAGTAAAGTTGTTGCCTCAAATGTTTCCTTTGGGGGTGTTACTCTGATCAGATAAAAAATTCACATCAATATCAAGTTTTGATGTGAAATTACAACAAAGTTTGGAGTAAGACAGACCTTTCAGGGAACGTGATGTTTAGGCAACCAGATTACAATGAAGATATTGTTGAGGTCAATAACATATCTGCAGAGTTATTGCCTCAAATATTTCTTTGGGATTAAATCTGATCTGAATCTTGTATTCACTTTTTTGAAACAATCATAATATTGATTGATATCCGTGTTTGAAGTAGTAAATCTGCGTTATCTGCAATTGATGTTCTTTTGTCTGGGCGAATAAAATTGAGAATCGTCTAACTGGTTCGGGCTTTCATTGGTAAATCTTTACGTGGTAATAGTTTAACGTGAATTCGTCGACGTGTATTGATCCTTCTCTCACTTGACGGTGATCTGAACTATACCATGATTTAATGAAATAAACATAATGACGTTAGATTGGTGACGTTCTCTCTCTCGACGTATCTTACATTACGCTAACGACTGTTGTTGAACCTTTCAGAAAATTATCTATCTCCACTTTATTCTCTTAGATTGAATGCATCTTTGGTATCTTTTCATTTTTTATGTTTCATTTCTTCATGCGAATAATGTTACGTTGTATATATCTTACTGAAAACAGCCAAAAGAAAGTGGAGAAGCTTGCATACGAAGTGATTCAACTCATTTTATTGATATGTTTTGGATATTTGGCAGGTTCTTACCATTAAGAAGATTCAAGAAATTTTATCGACTATAATTTGTGTGTTTCTGACCTCGGCAAAAAGGTAGCTGGATTGATTTGCTAGAACTCATTCTTCTCTCTCTCTTCTCTTTTAGACTAAAAGCTATGGTGATTCTTTGTCGGTGATTTGGGAGAATTGAGGGTTGATTTTTCGGCGCAAAGTGATGATCAGCGGTTGAATGTCAATCCTTTCTTCAAGGATCATGTTACCTTGGACAATATGGGTGGCAGGGAGTCGATGATTAGTGGGGGTAGTGGTGGCTTGTGAAGAGGTGCCTCTATTTGCCAGACAGAGGAGAAGTCCCTTTTGGTGGATAACG